>VMBQ01000712.1:65950-211878 GCA_007657795.1 Dreissena rostriformis | reverse complement strand
GGTAGGGTGGCATATAGCAGTTGAACTGTCAGTCTGTCAGTCTGTGCGTCCGTCCGAAAACTTTAACGCTGGTCATACTTTTTGCAATATTGAAGATAGCAACTTGATATTTGGCATGCATGTGTATCTCATGAAGCTGCACATTTTGAGTGGTTAACGGTCAAGGTCATCCTTCAAGGTCAAAGGTCTAAAAAAATAATGTTAAATGCATGTGTATCTCACGGAGCTGCACGTTTTGAGTGGTGAAAGGTCAAGGTCATCCTTCAAGGTCAAAGGTCATTTAACAAAAAATCAAAGCGGTGCAGTAGGGGGCATTGTGTTTCTGACGAACACATCTCTTGTTTTAACATTCCACAGTCATATTCGTGTGTTGGATTTAGAATGATATAATATAATGTTGACATTGAAATCATAAATACTAGCTTTAAGTAAAAATAAAGTCTTTATTTTATTGCCCTCTTCTACTTAATCTTCCATCTTATAAACATACTGACATCGATCCTGCATATTTTAAAGAAGAATAAAACACATTTGTAATAATGAAATACAAATATTTTGACTATTTGGAAATGAATTCCTCTTTTTGTGGACCACAACTAAGCAGGAGCATGTTTGTCACAAATGTTGTTCACATGATTCAGTTATTTAATTCTCGCAGGACTAGACGAAAGCATTGGTGTCGCACCTCTGTAAATAGAAAATGTAAAGTAAGATAAAAGATATGATGTTAGGGCATTGATTTAATGATAACCAATAATGTATAATACATGTTCCACTAAAAAATAATAATAATATATTCTTCAAACAACATCACTTTCTTCTTTTAAATAGATTTTTAAATTTAAAATGTCCTATATTGTTCAATTAAAAAGAGAACAACAATCAAACTGAGTATTAAAGAGTTTCGAAACAATATTAATGGTTGTTTCATCTAAAGCTAACTCTTATTTTTTTTATTTGTCTAAAAAAAAATACATTTTATTGGTTTGTTCAGTTACATATTTTTATGTCAAGCATTTAAATGTTTTGTTCCACAATAATGATTAGTTCAGACATTTACAACTAATGTTATCTAAAACAGACATCTTATAAGCTTTTGCCCGTAAATTAGGTAGCACCTACAATCATATTAGTTAAAAATATCTGACATGTAATTACTAGAACAAATAATGCAAGGTCAATTATGCAAAAATTGTGAATACATTCTTAAGTTAAAAACTTAATATAGTGCTTGGTTATAGCTTGCTTTGCCGTGTTGGCATGTATTAGCAAATATAGATATACACACATGTATTCGCATAGTATATTTAAATACTGCAAATGTTGATAATTTGACCCAGTAATAAAATAATATGTCGGTGCTTTATCATGGCGAATATAATACATTATCCTGTCACATCCCTTAAAATCAGCCTAATAACCAGGTAACCTAATAACCCAAAAGTTATTAGGCTAGTTGACCAGGTAACCTAATAACTCCGGTGACGAACTACTTTTGATCATTAAAATATTAAACCGTTTCTTTTTAATGTTATCGTGTATATAACATATCATCCTTTCTGTGTCTTCTTTAAAATATATTACCGAACCAGCTTTCCGTATTTTTATTTTCATTCACTGGATTACGCAATTTATGACGTATCCCGTGTGACGTCATTTCGGTGACGACATTTTGGGACAGCAATATAGAAGTGCTAGTTTTTAATAGTAAATTTTTTGTTTAACATCGAACGAATGCAAAACGTATTTCGGATTGTGTGTAATGTGTTTTTCATGCATAACACGAAGAACAGACAATGGAAGTGCATATAGCTGTTACTTTATTGTTAATAGCATTGGATTAAAGTTGTCATTGATGATTCAGGTAAGCGTGTCGTTTATGCTAAATTTAGTTTTTCTTAGAACTCCTGTCAAACTTTCAAAGCTTAAATGATGCCATCAATCTAATCTACAGCACAGTTTCAGCTGCAATCGATATTTTAATTGTCCAAATAATGTGCTACGTGTAATTATAATTATTTTCGATTATTTGTTTGATTTGTTGCTCAATTTTATTTATAACGGTTGACTTAGAGTGTATCAGTGAATGTGCACGCCATTTTGTTCAATTAAATGTTCGAATAAAATTGAGTTTTTGTTTTGCTGTTGCATTTTTTTTTTCAATTTCCAACAATAAAAATATCACATTCTCGATTCGTTTTTAATTTCTCCTCATATTTTTAATAGGAAAGTATTAAAAGAAACGGTTCAATGTGGAACTATTTTTTACGTGACACTATCGGTAGTTATTTGGTCGTTAGGCATGTTGCGTACATGTAGGAGGACCGATCAGAATTATTATTTTGTCAATTAATCATTTGTTAACGGTAAATGTGTAAATGTGACAGGATAAATAGAATAATAGGTTGGTGACGTTGATGGGGAATGGTTATCTGGCTCGGCGGAGGATCTTATCGGGTTCGCCTCCGGCTCACCCGATAAATTCCTCCGCCTTGCCAGATAACCATTCTCCATCAACGTCACCAACCTATTATTCTCTATTTATATTAAGAAAAGAAAATAACTATAAAGACGTTATCAATTGTTAATACTCGGAAATATAAACTTATATTCAGGAGATGTCATAATAAAAAGACAAAGGCTCGCTGTCGTACACAATTCTTGAACTCAATTAATTATAAATAATTTTTAACAGCGATGTGTTTAAGACGGTGATTTATTTGGACAAGCATACATCTGACATATTTGATGAGCTGTTCGGCGACACCAGTACTAGAATTTTAGCTGTGTACGATTCCAAATATATAACAGTATTGTACAAAAGGCTGTTCAATTTTCTTGTCATTATATACATATTATGTTCATTGGTTCTGTTTCATTATATACGTTTACACTGCATTACAACTTAAAATCCGCAAAAAGATGTCGACCATGATGACGTTGATATGAAACAGAATCATTCAAGGCGTGTCTAAGTTACAATTGTCGGTGTTCGATTTGAGGTGCGTAGGAATCAAACCACGAGCAGAATAGCTTACACGAATCCGTCTGTAAAATATATTAAATATTTATATTTATAAAAAATAATTAATGTATATAGAATGTAAACGTTATGTACCTTATTTATGGCGGCTGTAAAGTGCACATACACAACAGTATGTGTCGTTGTTTGTTGTTGCAGAACGCGGGACACGAACATTGTGACACGTGTCATTCGTTTGTGTTCCGTATTGGCATGTTCAATAGGCGCTGATTAATTCGCATTTCTTAGCACTGTTGTTGCAGAACAAAAATAATTTAAAAACTTTCAGCTGCCTAAAAGTGTGTATACTATTCAGGCAATAGCATACAGCAGAGCTAGGTCGGTTGTCTATAATCGACCCGCTGCCAGAGGCCCTCGTGCCGTTATACGGCTTAGGACTATTATATACGTCCTGCCCAGATCTGCCGTGTATTATCGTTTCTAATGCATATCATCCTTATTGGTTCTGCGAGTATTTCATAATTGCTTATCTCGATATTATCTAGAGAGCATCAACATGCCTGTATAGGATATAGGATTTGCACTTGATATTCTCGCGGATTCCTACTCAGACAAGGGCCAAGTGAGTTTTAAGTGGGTTCAGACAGTGTATGAAGTTTACACAAAACGGATCACAAACTGTGTATGTGTCATATAGGGATAAACGATTTATTTAACTGCGTTGCGAAAATGTGCGTTTCTTGACAAGCGTATTTGTGTTGAACTCATCCTATTGTTATTTTTATCATAATACGGAATGAATGTGTATGAGTATAACTCTTATTTAAAAAATACAGCCACTTTATTAATTCATTAATTACATACATTCATGTATTACGTTAATGGTTGTTTTTATTACATGTTATATGCACGAATCAATTAAATGAATTCAAATACAACATGTTTAAACCTCTCTTGTTAGTTTCCGATAAAATAATACATTCACGTAATTAATTCATTAATGACATGTATTTCATTCATTACGTTAATGTAATGTTTTTATTTTGTGTTATACTAACCATGCAATGAGGGACATTCAAATACAACACATTAAGGTAGTTTACCTGTAATAAACTCACGCATTTTTGTCCGATGTCGTCTGATGTGGACATCCATATATGGTATATTCGAGACGATATGGCTACATTCTCCACTGTTCGGTTTTCTTAGTTTTAATGTAAATTGGAAATAATCAGTGTTTTCAATATTATACACTTGCGTTTTAAAACTATCAGTTGTATTGAATGCTTGCTGTTTCTAACGAGGATTATTATACCGTTTCATTAAATCTCGCAATAGCAGTAGTTTTCTCATGAAAATGCATTATCACATCACTCCGATTATGCATGTTTATTTACGCAATCGATACTTTCTGTTTTATCCCCAATAAATGTGTATATAACGAGGATTATTATACCGCTGTATGGAGGCCCGCAATATAAGAGTCTCCTCTTGATAATGAATAAGTGTAAATTCACGCGACCGATACTTTTTTTTATATTTCCAATGACTGTTGTGTGTACGTACTTTCTGATCATTATGTTTTATTGAGTTTTGATTATTCTTTGAATATTAAGTTAACTACAGAATAATTGCAAAAATGTCAGCCGCAGGGTTGTTATTGTTGAGGAATATGCATGTATTTGATCAATTACAAATCGGAAAACGTTTGAGAGAAACTATTGCTAGTAGGCCTTTATTTACTTTCATGCGTTAATATTGCGCTAGAATTTAGTTCTAACTGTTCAAAATATACGTTTTTATGTCCCTATATTGAATACAAAATAAAGAACATGACGACTCTGCAAGTACTTGGTATTACATGGTTTTCGTATTAACAATTTTATATTTCGATGATAATTATATAATAGATATATCGAAATACAATGTTAATAGTCGAGAACCTTAATTGATCCATTTGCATGTATACACAGTATTAATTGAAAAAACAAATGTAACAACATTCTAAGACAAATCGACTGTGTCAAACATTTCATAACCACATGATATTGTATACATTTATTAGCAAAATATACGGGCGAACACTATTTTATACCGTTTTATATATATGTCTGGGCAGATTTTAGTTCTTCAAACCGGAATACGCTTTATACAATTGAACGCTAATGAATCCAAATAGAGAATATGTCAACTTCAAAATGTGAAACGAGAACAAAATTGCAACACAAACGTTAACCAAACATCAGTGAATTTTCTTTTTGTGTGGGATACAATTACCGTAGATGCTATGAATGGTGGGCTGGTGTATTTTTTGTAAGAACTTCAAAATGAGCTATATAAACAAAACATTTTTAGATTGAAGGATAATGATGGATTTAATCTGTAAATGCCATGTTAATACCACAACCAAATAGGTTATTCTTTACCAATGTTGTTCACAGCTAGTCCACAAAGCAGTGAAATTGATTTGATGACAAGGATATACAACAAACCTTATCAATTATAGAGAGAGGACATGTAATATGTTGTTCATTGTTCATCGTTATTAGTTGACTCCCTCTAGTTATGTGGCACGTGGGTGTGATCTGAATACCATCTCTCTTCTGAAAAGTCTATCGATTTGAACAAGGCCAAGCAGTGTGTACATATAAATATTACATTATATTTAAATGTTGTTAATTAGTTCAAATGAATAACCAAAACATTGCTCTGAACGCGGCATATACAATGGCGATTTGTGTAATATATCTATCAAATATAAGGTAATTATTTGCTAAATTTAAATCAGTTTATATATTCCTGTACCAATCGTTATTGACAGCAAACTATTCGGCAATACACTATCCGAGGCGTTTGCATGTCCAAACAAACATCCAATTATCACAAGACTAGTATTACTTTGAAACAAATGGAAGTTTAATTCATAATAACTATAAGTTACGTAATACCAACTGTGAGTTTCTTATACTACAATAAATTGGATTCCATAGCATTTGCAAATAGAGCGATATCGCATGAAAAACATGTCTTAAGGCGGTTAGAAGATGTGTTTTTATTGGATCAATTGGATTAAGTTTTATAAATATATGTTATATCATGCTGTCAATGGCACAAACATATACATTAACTGATGTCTCTTAACATATAGACTTTCATTTAAATTTAAATAGCAAAACATTCGAAATAAATATGATATGAACATTATTTTCAGCCAGTACGTGTATTGTCAATATTTACAAGTTCAAATTGCGTTCTATTCAAATATGTTGTTTAAACAAAATCTAACACAGTGGCTATACAATCTTTAAGGTATGTATTGTGTATCGAGGAAAGTTTGTGTAACACAATCTTTTTCTTGCTATTCTTTATTGTATTTACAAAATCCAATTGGGTATTTAAACGTCAACACAATTAGGGACGTTCCTTTCAAAAACGTCATAAAATGTATAGTTTCAAATGGACTCGAATTTTAATGATTGAATATGATGTGTTACCCAATGAATTGGGATTGCGTATGTATCATTAAAACATCGAAGTGAATACAAATTGTTAATTGAACAGAGGTTGGTATCTGCTTCGGTTTTATTGTATTTCAAACATTGTGTTGTTAACCGTTGAAACAACTAAATAAAAAAAAATCACTGTCATGGTCAGTAACAAGTTAATTTGCATACAGTGGGGAATATTTACGGTATAAAAAATAATGGCCGTAGGCGGATTATCTAATCAAATGCTGGTTTACGGGAAAATGCAGAAATATGTGAAATAAAAATCATATTACAACTTAACCAAACTTCAATCTTGAAAACATAAGAACACACATCACTCTTGTTTGGTCGCAAATTTAAAAACTTTGTTTTGAAACTATACACGTCGATTTAGATATAGAGTCCATTCCCATATTACCTTTTTATTCACAATTTGAAATGTCGCTACAACATCAGAATGGTTACTCTCAAACAAATCCATATTCATCTATAACAGAGTTACACATTACAAACACTTAACGTTATTATTGCCCATATCGAGTACTTCATTCAATCTCCAAAATGGTATATGTATCACAAACAGCCAGAATTGGATACGAATCAAGCAAAATATTTACCTGCGGTAAGTGTATTGTTAAAATTGATTATCTCGTTACGAAGCACTCTTTTAAACAGGAATTTTAAGTCCACATCCGATGCTCTAGAAACGAATAGCGCTTGATATATTTGATATTAACAACTTTTATTTAATTGACCCAGAAACATGTTCCATACTGAAAAAAAACCAATAAGAATTTGATTCTTAATCTTAATTTATAGCACGTGCGTACTTTGCAATAAGAATTTAATGAAAGCTGCATACACAGGTCAAACATGACATAATGTTAGATTGGTCGCGTTGTCTCAAATGACCGTGATTGTCCATACTAAAATAACACTTCATATACGTGTGATTATATTCATTAAATCAGTAGGTACAACTGAACGTAGTAGTATCGCCTATAACTTGTTTACTTCCTCCGACCTTTGCAAGAGGAGTCCATTGAGATTGTATTTTGATATTCCGTCTATTAAATGTCAAATCGCAATAAAACTGAGTTGTGTGATCCAATTTTGTTTTAATAACAATCAACTGAAAACGTGACGAGAATTTTAAATGTTCTTTTGGACAGTGATTGAACATAAACAATACTTTCGTTTTATTAAGAAATATGAGCACACGAATATATATGTATATATGTACTTGGATATACCATACGTTTTTACAGCACTCGATACATTTGGTTATGATATATAAAATAAATTGTGCTTTATATCCTGTAAATGAATGTGATTTTATGATATCCAGTCAACGACAAAAAGGATAGACTATGTTATATTATGCTAACAGAACAGAAACAAGATAGTTGTTAGAAATTTATTATAGATGTACACGTGTACATATTCCCGCGTTTAATCTACTTGCGTGAACAAATCAAACAAAGAAAAGTTGCGGAATGCAATAGGTCTCATATACTCAGCGATTGTATAATTACACATTTTCTGAAATTGCACAATGCCAATATTGAACAAATAATGTTCAAATTGACATGGTTTACTTTTTGTGAGCAAGATTGTATTAATATAGTTATGTGCAACTATTATTACTGCTACTTGCATTGAAACACAGCAATACTTTGTCAACACTGAAGTATGTATCTATCTAAATATGTATTTGTTTCAAGTATTACAGTTGGATAAGCTACATGTTCGCACCATAACGAATTACCTTGTTTAAAAAAGCAGAAACATGGTTACGAATGGGAATGTTATTAGAACATACATTATTACATATACAAATACATATTTAATTCAAAATTGGGCAGTCTCAAATATCGAAACGTCAACCTATATGCACTATATAATGTTGTTTGAATTGGGGGGATCATTACTTTCATAAAAATATCATATAAATGTGGTGTGTGCGCGTTAAATGTTTGCTAGAAAAAAAAATATAAATATTGTTGCTGATATTACATAAGAGGAATTATACATAATAAAAACAGGGTAGGTTTCGCATAAGAATTTACATGAAAACCTTTCGCTATTCCTACGAAAGTTTGACTTTTTTGAGTTGATATAAAGATGACAAAACAAAGTTTTTTGAAAATGTCAGAACGAAGGTAATGAATTGGTTTAATTGAATAACCAACAGAGGATTACCTAAATAAAATTCCATTCATACTTGGAACATGGAACATACGTAGTTAATATAAAACCATCTTTCCGTTTTGAAGAAGTACACATTAGTGAACATTCCTTTTGCTTTTATCCCAATTATTCTGTTGATATTTCGCCATTGTCAATGTCTGATTATGAAAAGTGTGTTGTGTTCTAAAGTATTTAAATAAGCATTTAATGTCCTTTACATATGTTTGAAACATAATAGTTGTGTAATTGGATGTTATTTTTTAAGACATACACATTCAACAAGGTTTTTATTCGGTTTCAAACATCTTGGGTAATATGGCGTCACACCAATGTAGTCTTAACGAAAGTGAATGTTCCATATTGAATCGAAGATATCTTAGTTCAACAAACATGATTACGCTATCCGAGTATACGTGTTTTACTGTATTCGTGTAGGTTGTCCGAAATAATCTTAAACAAAAAGTGATGTTTATCAAAGCTTTCCGATTAGACTTCGCGGATTTTACTGTATTCGTGAAGGTTGTCAGAAGAAAGCTGAAACAAAAATATGTGTTTATTTAAAGTATCTGCGTCTACATTAAGTTATTTAACTGCGTGCGTTTGTGTTATTTGTTATTTTGTTTTGGTAAGTTTTTTTCAGGGTAACCAGTATTTCCAAAGTAAAATTCAAACGTATGTAATCGGTTTAGTTTGTTATCGCATGCGCTTGACTATTGCAAGTAAAGGAGGTGTAGAACAAAAATGTTGTATTCGTTGAGGTAGTGTGTCTGGTGTTAGGAAGTATCCTCGGCAAAAACATCAATATTACATAATTTCGTTGTAGAATTACAGTCAAATTATTCACAGGTAGCAACGTTAGAATGTATTTTATTGTATATGGCCCAATTTGTATAAGAGCTCTAAATCGCCATTATTGTATACATATATGCGCGAGCTCGCCTGATATTCTCTCCAGAAAGCATAAATGTACGATCTTTGTTTCTTGATAAACTGATATTATGTTTACATTCAACAACATTAGTTTATATAGTTCCGAAAGAAGTGCTTTTGTCTAAAAGTTCATTATGTCTTCTGGTTCAAACAGCCTCGCAACAATAATATCCATGCGTTTTGTGATAAATTATCTGTATCCAAAGTAAGTCTGCAACATTGTGTTAATTTCGTTTGGAACTACGTTGCTAGATGTAGTTTTGGGTGATTTATTGAGGGAATGACATTATGTAAACAACTCACTGCCGAACCACTGTTTTCTGAGTGTGCACGCATTTGAGTGAATGAGGTTAGAAGTTGCATGATATATAGTGTTTATTTCAAGTTTCGAAAAAAAGATAAATTCATCTTAAAATTGATACCATCCTTTTACAATTGTAAATTACTAAAACGCAAAATAAATACCTTCAAAGTTTTCTGTTTCATACTGGGATCCTTTGGAAATTGGACATAGTGTAAACTCACTGTATATGTTTAGAATTTAACAAGATGTCAACGTTTACATTGTGGCTTATTTGTATAATTTATTCAATGTTTCTCGTTTCGAAAAGGATATTGGAGTATGGTAAAAATTGCAACTGACTATAAAAACTAACAAACATGCTGTGTAGTGTACACATTCTTGTTTTGACTTTATGATTGGTAAAGTGGTTATATATATATATATATTCCAACTATAAACACAAAATCAGTATTTACGTTTTATTGACAAAGCTTTATGCCACTCATTAATGATATAAACAGTCACACGAATTCCCACAATTCATTATGCAGTTGTCCATCCTTGTTTACCATACTCTGACACTACCGTTAACTTAACGAGATATTGAAAACATTGCCTACGTCTCGACCATTGTCCTCAAATGGTGGTGTATGTAAATAGAATATTACTAACAAGGTATTATGTCGTAATGCAAATATATAAATGCCAGGAATTCCATTGTACATACGCATAATGTATACACGAAACAAATCGTGTGCGCGTTACATCGGAGATAATGAAAAAAAACGCTGTTATTTAAACATGGTAAAAAAATCCATAGACAATAATGACTGAAATAACTATTTAATTTGAGTTGGTTAAATGAGCAGTTACAATAAAGTAAAATACATGTAATCTACATGTATTCTAGAACTGAACATAATAACGAAGATTTGTTTTAGTATATGTTATGATCAAAAACCTACATTTAGTTACATTTAGAGAAAAAACTATATTGCTGCAATTCAAGGATTGGAAAGTAGTTAACCACGTAACGGTATTCTGTGTGTTTGCATGTGTAAAAATATATTTCACGTTGTATAGGATCGCACACAAAGTTGTAATTATAATTTTGTTAATTTCAATTAAGTATTGGTCATGGTGTCCAAACAAACTCTAGTCTTTGAAAATACTTGTTTATAGGGAGCATAAATCGAGGGTCTGAAAAGACATTCAAACATTACTACATTCTAAAAGTTGTGTGACGTTCAATGAATTAACAATTATCAACTCCATTCTTCTAAATTATACACTCACTGTGCGATGTGATAAACGACTAGTCCAATCTAGAGTTAATCTAATTTTCGACAACCAATACGTCGTACAGAGTTGTTAAGCGACATGAGAAAATATCAATGCCTACGCAGAGTGCAATTACCATGGGATCGTCGCCTAAGCTTTAGGATGCAATTATAGAGAGAAACAAACACGCATAACCTACATTGATAATGCAGATATATTTTTCAAAACCACTGTCGTTGCCAATCAGCCACATAATGCACCGTCAAACATATACGAGATACATCAAAACACAACTTTCGTGTGCAATGTCAGAGTCATTAACTACCACGGCCTTCCATTATGAACGTCATTCAGTATTACCGGCATTGCATTTTTCTTTAATGAGTGTTGGTATTGTATCGTTATAATATGTTATTGGTATACATTTTGAAGACCTAATAACACATTTTATACAACGCGTAATATGACTTAGTTTAAACTTATTTAAGGCTTTGGAAAAGATAATTTTATATCTTTATATTTATTAGATGAATGCCGGCACGTACAAGTAGTTATTTCAAGAGAAATTATTATTTTACAACAGCGAACAGGAAAAACGGTATGCATTATTGAAAAACGTTATATGCTGTGTTTCAGGAAACGCAATACAGCGACATTAAATTATAAAACGTTATTACATTATTATTATTATTATTAAAAACAAATGTAACACATTTAATTTAATAACAGTAGTATGATACAAGTGCAATATGTATAACACACTTGTTAACATTATACTAACACCCTCGAAAGGCAAATATATTTCAGATCTGAGATATAAATTTCCGAAAATATTATGTACATGTCATCAATTCGTAAATTCTTCTTTAGTATTAAGGAACCCAACATGCAAATACATACTGTGTACTCCGCACATTCCTAATATAAACTACTAAAACTTAGTTCGTAACGTGGTTGTGTATACTATTTAACTAATATATGAGTGTGCTCACTATATTAATTTCAATTTCTCAACTATGACATTGTGCTCACGTTGAGAGGTGCAATATATGACTATGCAGGTAATTCTAAAAGCACAAATAAACAAGACCTAATGAGCGAGAAATGAGCCATAAATGAACAAACCTGAAATTCATCTGGAGCTAAAAACTTTGTTACGTAAATACGTTTATTAAATTGCAAAACCTGTGCATACAACAGCCAATGCCAAACCTAAAGCCGTGTATACGTCTATCAAATGTGTCATGCACGACTTCATTGGTGAAATGTAATCCGCATGTGTAATAAAACAAGCTCGCGTAGTAAAACAACGGGTATTTTTATGAGTTTATTTGCAAAATCAATATATGATGTGATAATAAGAAACATTGCTGAGTGTTAAAAAAGTTCAAGTCTTACAGCTAGGCACATAAGGTATATACTAAATTATATACGAATAAAAACACTCACACGAAAACTTTGTCTGGAGAAAAATATATTTTACCGTCCTTCTTTTATTTCAGGAGCCTCAGGCATGTAGTAAAAACTTACGATAACCATTTTAGCTAAGTGGTTGTCATATTTATTGCGAACTTTATTTAAAGCCTAGGTACCAACAGTATAATTGTGTCAAATAAACACCAAGCCATGAATCGAATCGAATACCAGAATCCCCTGGAACGGAGAGTAAACATTTGCAGATGGTATTTACATGAACATTATCGAAGCGAAGATAGCCGCCTAGGTACGATTGCCAATCCATTATTGTTATGAAATCCAATTGCATAATACCTACAAGTTGTAGTATGCTGGTTTAAATTCGAGTTCCTCAGTTGTGTGAACCTTGTTTCGGAAAAGAACAGAGCAAATAACACGACCGAAAGTCAAAATAGTTCGCCGCAAGCCAATTCAGGAAGTAATTAACGCTTAAGATTAAATAGACGGTAAACATATTCTATATAAGCCATTGCATGCCATTGAGTATTATACGTCAGAACATAATTAACAAAACAAAGGAATATATTTACGTAAATATTTCATGACGCCAATGATGTTAAACAGAGCATATTAAGCAATTATGCGTTCGCATACGACAATAATATTTAATCATAACAATGGTGACATTGATCATATTGTTTTTACATCGAGTTATCAAAACAAGATAAAATACATATTTATGGCCACCTTTACAGCTACAACTGCTTTTTAAATGGTATGCCATCAGGTAAATTATGTTTGTGCTTTAGAATTAAACTAGATAGAATGATAATACTCCTCGAAAAATTAATTTCTTCTTTTGATTGATGAGTGCATGTATTGTACAAGATTTGCTTTAATGACGTGTGATTTTGCCGTCAAATAATGATTAATAGCAATGAGGCATGTGTTTAGTGCATCGTAAAACTCTGCTTTTTGCATCATTTAAAGCAACATACAACGTCACATCCAGAGGCATCGTAACTAAGGCATTACTATTGAGTGTCAATACGATTTAATATTTACGTTGTGTACAAAATATGCTGATTCGTTATTTAACGTTTTACCTAGATTGTATGTATTCCAGCCACATGTGATTATTAAACAAACTCGGTCGATCGTAGTTTGTTTTACCTTGAACTACAAGAGGTATTGTAACACGAAGAAACACGCCATCACTTGTCACAAAGAAAGAAGTATCATATATATCCAGTAAATTAGTTTGACAAGGCGGATTGTATTTGTACGTATAGAGGTTGAAATTTAATTAAAAACATATTAACTATAACAGAACTAGTGATGTCTAGTTGAACGATTCACGCATCTGGTTAATGCGAACATCGAATGAAAATCTATTGATTTCATTAGATTGATGTAAAAAGACTGCGGAGAGGAGCAAGCACAGTCACTTAAAGTATATAGTTATCAAATTAAAAATCAACAATCTTCCACTATGGTGAATTTAAATGAATTATTTCCGTTGACTTCAGGTCGATTGAATTACCACTTGCCCCGCGAATAGGCATAACGACTTGTACAGCCTTGGTTGTAGTCGCCTTGACCCCTATGAATACATTAACATATATAGGCTTAGACAACATACATAACAGCAGCAAAAGGTCTAGGTCAAAATATGGGAACGTGGATGTGTTTTCGTAAACCGGATGAAAAACAGATTTATGTTCCTTAAAATGAAAAACCATGGAAGATGTTCGGAAGAAGAGTGTTCTGAAAAAAATAACTAGTTAGAAGGAATTGTTGTGTATTACATTTTATTTCAAAATGTGAGCTTCATTGATAGGAAAAGATGGCTGGAGACTATACTCTATATATAAAAACGTTGTTCCCAGAAAACCAGTCACTTTGTCTGTTGGGTTTAATCAATGCCCTGAAGACATTGCGTGAAAATCACCTCGGCTCGATACGTGTGAGAAAACCATAAAGCAATGATAATTAACAAATGATTATTGTTTGATATTTTGTTTGACAATTTTAAATTCAATTGTCAGTTTTGTTTTTGTGTTTCTACATGTATACGTTTGAAATATTCTGCTGTATCTTTACTTGTACTGATGATATACTCACTTGAACAGAAACACTATGATGCAATAGAGCCAACCGACTGACGTTAGTGATTAGTTAATTAAGAACTAAATTATATTTTATGTTCATTATCTTGTTTTAATAGATTAAAACATGGACAATCAACACTCAAAATAATACAAATAGTCATAGATAATAAAACATATTTATTGCTTGATCTTTGTTCGCAATTCTGGAACATAGAGATTTCTTACCAACATTATTTTTATATTTTTCAGCTGGCTCTTGTTAAGTGTTGAACGTATATTTTGTTTGTTAAAACTTTAAAATGAGCTAGATTGACAGAACATTTCTAGATCAAAGGAGTTTGATGTAATTAATCTGTGAATGTCGTGTTCATACCACACCCAAACAGGTAAACATTTACCAATTTTATTCACAGCTTGTCCAGACGACATAAAACAGTGACATTGATTTGTGGGCAAGGATGTCTAACAATTCTTATCAATTATGGAGAGATGAAATTTAGTATATCGTGTATTGTCCGTCTTTGTTAGTTTACTCCCTCTAGTGATGCGGCGCATGTGTGTGATCTGAATACCATTTTTCTGTTGAAAGTCTACGAATAAGAACACTGACACACAGTGTGTTCATATAAATAATAACAATACGTTTTAAATGTTATTGATGCGTTCATTTTTTGTCATTGAATAACGATGCAGTTAGCGCTGCTAATATATATTTGTTTACATATCTAGCAAAAACAATTTATTCATAGCTTGAGTATATTGAGTTAATATATCCTTGCATTAAGAAGACACTGTGATTGACAGCGAAATATTAAGCAATAAACTATACATTTACATGTAAACAAACAGCCTGAACGTATTCAAAGACGTGTTTACTTTGAACCTTTATGATGTTTAATTCACAATTGCTATGCGTTAAGTAATACCCACTATGAGATACGTATACTTTATTGAATTCGATTCCTAAGCATTTGCCGTAAAGTAATATTGCATGGAATACATCGCTCAAGTCCGTTAGAAGTGTTTTGTTATTGGAATTTGCATAGCTTATGTTGGTCTCGTTGAACTGCACTCTCATTATTAATCATGTTTTGAATTGCCATTGATATTATTGTCCACACGTGTTCATTTTTAACCGATGCAGCAGCCACTAACTGATATAAGATTACCCTTTAGAATACAAAGCGTATGTTTGAATGCCATGTAATATGACATCGAATCAGTTGGATAATATTATATTTCCAGTCCACGAATACCTTAAAGTGCAGAATTCGTTACTTATGGATATCTTACAGACCACAATCTGTGCATGAGGTTGAAATCGTGGTATAAATACGATTTTGACAATAAGTAATCTAAATTGTATACCCACTAAATCGCAATATCTCTGAAGTAAATCGAGTTAACAAATAAGTATTTGTGACGTCGATATATTGCCATTCTAACTCTTATTTTAATTTGTCTTTTTTGTCTATTTTTTTTTTTTTTTTCGTGTGTGATTTATTTTGCAATAAGCCTGAAAATCGGAAAGTCAAATGCTTGGTTATAGTATCGATTCAAATTATGATTATGAATAGACTAAAAAATATATTTTCAGATTCAGAAATCGTTTTATCTTACTTTTGTATAGTCCACTGTTATTGTTTTTTAATCAATGTGAATTCTCTCTAAAAACAAAAAATATAAAAAAGGCAAGAACATCTTTAAATTTACATATATTTTATCTGCCTTATTTTTATGTTAGATATTTCGCATGTTTTTGATCACGAGCTCAGTTAGTTATATCAAATGTTTACACCAAGACAGGTGAAACGATACAATGTATCTCTAAACGAAAACATGTTCATTGGATAATAATTGACTTTATACAATATCAACATCTGGACGGACGAACGAATGAACGAAACGTGGATAACGTACGTAAGGGCGGAAGGTTAAATAACTACAAGTCAATAATAATCCACTTGAAGCCTACTTCTCTATACTTAACATGTGCTTGTCCCATTTTGACCAAACATTAACTTAATATACATATGTAGATCTAACTTTATGTAAACGAGTGTCCAGTTAATGATGGCTTACATATAATCGTGTTTCCGACAAATGTTTCTTATAATTAATGTTAGTTAGAGTACATCGTTTATTTATGGCCTGTTATTGAGAAACAATCAATGCACTAATTGAGGAACAGTTCGTGCCTAGAACGGTAATATTTTTTTCAAATAAACTTTTTTTGAATGACCCTTTACGACTTATTGAATATCGAAAATCGAATTAACTCTCAAGAAGTTGATGATTCCTTTATCCCCACACATACTAAATATTTCTCAAGTTAGTTATAACAACATATTACCATATACCATTAGATTATGTATGTCATGAAACCAAAATTGGTTGAAATAATAGTATTGGTATGATAGTTCCGTTCCGGCAGGCTTGAAATAGCTCAATAGCATGACAACGAAGGTCATTATAATTTACAAGAAACATAATCGGGTTACATTATAAACAGAGGTGCGCGTGCACAGCGGGGGCATTCGGTTTCATATTTTTTGTACAACAGTTAAAAGTGCACACCCAAGCATGTTTATAAAATAAACATTGTAATACAGATTGCTTTATACGTCGTTAGTGTATGTGTTTTTATAGCAAATGTATACAATTTTGATTTAAGCTGTTGTGAATATAAAGTGTGTAACGTCCCGTTATCTCCCAAATGATGTGTGATACAAAAACAAATCGGTCACTCACTTGTCTGACATGGACAAGTAACGGCTGGTGCTAATATATGTGTCGTGTTCTAAGAAAACTGGGCATAATGCTTGTGCGTAAATTGTCAATCCAGATTAGCCTGTGCAGTCCGCACAGGCTAATCAGGGACGACAATTTCCGCTTTTATGGAATTTTTCGTTTATATGATGTCTCTTCTTAGCCAAAATCCACTTTAGGCGGAAAGTGTTGTCCCGGATTAGCCTGTGCGGACTGCACAGGCTAATCTGGGATGACACTTTACGCACAAGCATTTTGCCCAGTTTTCTCAGAACACGTCTCATATATGCAGTTACTGACCTTGTTTCGGGGGTTTCATTATGTCTCTTTTGTACACTTAATGAAATTAAAGATGAGTACCATTTTGTAATAATATGTCCTTTATATGATAATATTTGAAAAACATTTATACCTGATGTCACCAAGTATGTTTAAATTTGTTGAATGAGATAAAAGAATGTATATTAATACGTCAAGCTAAATTCTATATTAAAGCAATTAAACTTAGAGCCGAAATGTATAGTCTTATGAGAGAATAGCTTTTTTCCCAGAATTAATTTTTTGGTAATAATTTAAAGACGCAAATAAATCTGTTCTCTTCTTTATTATATATATGTTATCAAAATCACTTGTTGTACATAGACGAATAATGGTTGGTACCAATATTTTATGCAGTTATTGACTAATTTTCGGCAGTTTGATTATGTCCATGTTATACAATAAGATAATCTTTACTTACAATGGGGTCCGATATATGAACGTTAATGCTTTGGGATAGTTTTGTATATGTATTTTATAAGTATTGCAAATAAATGCAGACCAAAGGTGAGGATTTATCAGCGTCCCTTAACCTGTTTAAACCCCGAATATTTGTGTGAAAACAAAATGTTACCCAAGTGTAAGGTTGTTTTGGCAGTGCCTTTAACCCGATATACCCCCCCCCCTAAAATGACCCAGACGATTGTTCGTATGTGTTTGTGTTTACCATTTGATTGTGTTCTTTAACTTATTATTGGGCAATTCGTCAGTTGTCTCAAATATAGTACTTCGAATTGATAAATTGATAATACGATTTCTCTCCTGTTGACGTAACTGGAATTTCACAGAGTTGTTTAAAATGCTTTACTGGCGTTTTTATCTATGCGGTTCAATAATATTTAAAACAAAAAAAAGCTTATACCGTGGATGTTTGTACATATAGTTCGAAGATATTTGAGGTCATTACTGTTAGACGTACAATTTCTAATTACAAATATTGATGAATAATTGGCGCCAATATCAATGCGTCACAGTACGTCTAATACATTACTTGCATTATATGTATGACAGCAAAGACTTTCTGGAAAATGGCTGGCACATGGGCATCGACTTAAGTGTATGGTTATAGTAACTCATCTAGCCAGTAAAATGGCAATAACGAAGTATATCATATTACGTGTCAATCTATGATTGAGTTGATCACTAACGGTTTATGTTTAGATGATAAATAATAGAATATGATTTCATAATCCAATCAAGCAGTTTGAACGCCCTGGGAAAACAAGCTATGACAAACAGCACACTTGTAGAGCGTTTATGTATTTGCAACAAGATGATTAGCAGAACACGTAATTGGACGTCCATCGCAGATACGTAAATGTACAGCAAGATAATAGTATAACGAATAAAACGTGTCTGTATAACAATGTAATCGGTACATGAGTATTTTTAATTATCAAAGCGCATTCTTCAAGGTATGGCAACATAAATCATTTAGCAAGTAAAATGCGAATAACGAAGTATATGATTAAACGTCTCAATCTATGATTGAGATTATCAATTACGGTTATGGTTGGATGATAAATAATAGAATATGTTTTCATAATCCAATCAAGCAGTTTGAACGCATTGGGGAAACAAATAATGACAAACAGCAAAATAGCGGAGCGTTTATGTAATTGCAACACGTTAATTAGCAGAACACGTTATTAGACGTCCTTCGCAGATACGATAATGTACAACATCGTTAACGTATAACGAATAAAACATGTATGTATACAATTGTAATTCATATTGCGATCCAGTACACGAGTACTTTTATTTATCCAAGAGCATTCTTATATGGTGTTGATAAACTGTTAGTGTACTAAATATACTTAAACAAAGTCATTCAAAAACACACGTACGCGTTTAGCACATAAATAATACTCAAAATGACTGATAACGTTAACATAGATATATAGAAAAAAATAGCAACTTATTGTATGTTTGTAAATCCATATAAATATTTACTTAAAGTTGCGTACTTTCGGCAGAAATCTACATTTTCTATGAAGAACAGTTTTAGACAAGTGCTGAAGTGAGTCAATATGCTTCATTCACAAATAAATTATATTTTGAAATCGATTAAAACAATATGTTCGTTAACTAATCATAAACCATCAACTTGCAATGTCGTACACAAATATTCACAATATATTGATAAAACATTAGTAAAAAATAACGGAATTTAATACATATTTCTGAAACAAATATACGTCGATTTTATTGTTTACATAACATCAACAACAATGTATGTGCTATGGAAAAGAAACATGTATCCGGATGTTTTTCTTGAGACTTTGTATTATATCTTTTAATATTTCGGCATGGAGTATAATGTGACAAATATCACTGAGTTATATAGTGTTCAAAGCGATTCCAATCGTAAACAGTAAATTGTTTATATCGAAGATTGCACAATCGATTTCTACAAACTAACTCAGCAGACGAAAAACAATAATGAAGACATATGCCTCTGTTAGTATAAAGCAATTCCAATCGTTAACAGTGATGTCTTATATCGAATATTGCACAATCGAACTCTACGAAAACTTTTAATGAAGACATATGGCTCTGTTATAGACAACATTTGTTATGCTTTACAAACGTTCCCTGACAATTCATTAGGAATGAAGTTGATCTTTTCGCACTGTTATTTGTTTTTAAAAAGGCAATGTATCATAATTTTGAATTAATTGAAGAAGTTCAAAAGTATTTTGCTTACAACACATTAAATAGGTCACTTGAAAAGAAAACAAGTTTTTTTTTAACACATTAATATCAAAATAGACATACAAAGTCGATAGTCAACTATGTGTTTTAATAAACTGTAGAATTAGAATTCTTAAATTATTTTAATATCGCTTAGCGGGAAAAGAAATCACCAAGAATAACAAGATGAGTACATTTTTTTGGAAAACCATTCGTAGGACTATAATATGGACTAAACACACTTAATAATGCTTGCTCAATATGTTTGTTTAATAAAAGTAGTGTTTTTCAGATGAAGATTTATATTAACTGACATAAGAACACAACACCAATACACCGATACAGTTTTTTTTTATTTGAAATAAAATAATTAATAGGCTACAAACGTAATCTCGCCAAAGGTCTAGACAGACGGTGTTCACTGTTTGTATTTGTTCCGTTAATTATTCTAACCAACTTCAATTACAGTAAAACCGATATACGAATGGACTCTAAATTCGGTCGGAATGTCATCTACTTCTAGCCTTGCTTTTTTATACCGTTTCAAACTGCTCTGAATAATTTATCACCGCCCTTAAGAACCATGCTAAATTTAGTTGAAACTGTTCTGCTTTATCATGACCTCCTTAAAAAGTGTACTGCGAAATTGGGTGGGGGCTAAAGAAAAATTCAACGGACATTTAGTTTATATAATCTTTTATTAATTAACTTTATAATATATGACGAGAATGTGTTTAATGTGTTCGCCCCATACAAGTTGAGCCTCGCCAATAAAGCTCGAAACTCGCCTTATACAAGAAAAAGGCGGCCAATATGGAAAAACACGGCCAGTACGGGAAAAGGTCGGCCAATACGATATTCAACCAATCAGAAACCAGGAAAAAATCTATCCTTATATGAGAATCTAAAATTTCGACAATTTTGGACGCCATTTTGAAGTTGTATTCTTAGTTTTGAAGCAAAAGTTTAAATCTTAAAAAAATATAATATTGCAGTTTACCGAAAGGCTCGTGACAACAATTAGTTGTTTCATACCTTTATTGGCTACAGCAATGTTCACGGTTATCAATTAGTATGTGCTGAATATTATTTCCAGCTTCAGCAGACGACACAAAACAGCGAAAATTGTAAACACTTGCGGTAATTTAACAAAACAGCGCAAAATCGTAAACACTTTAACGATTAAAGCAGCACAATGGATGGTGAGGACATGTTGCGCCTTTTGTTCGATGACATTTTGACTATCGAATCTTTAGCTGAAAAAGACGTGAACGAGATAGAACAAAAGCTACAACTTCATTAAGTTGAAATTGCTGTACCGATAGAATTAGAAGATTTCCAGGCTCCGCCAGCGTGGGTAACAGACAGTGTAAATGCAATTGTGGACGAGAATGCTTACACCGGGCCAAGTACCAGTTCCGAACGTTTTTATGCGGTGCAATTAAACGATACAGTAAAATTTGTTGATGACAATAAAGCGCAGAACACATAATAAAGGACCAACAGTGATATGAAAATATTAAGTGACTGGGCTAATAGTGTTAGGGAAACAAGACCAGTTGAGACGATCCCCCCAGAGAAGTTAGTAACCATACTGGCTAAATTGTATNAAAAAAAAAAAAAAAAAAAAAAAAAAAAAAAAAAAAAAAAAAAAAAAAAAAAAAAAAAATTAACGTAGCTTTTCCTGACGGATCGTTATCCTGTTCTTAGTATGTTAGTTATTTTTATTGAACCATTTAATTATTATTGAATACAATAGTAAATTTCAATGCTTTGACGAGCATTTTATTTATCAAGCTTACTAAGTTCAACGTTTAAAGACACAACACACAATTTTAGAAATGTAAACAAAAAAGCATGCTACATTTACTTTTTCTTCTGAAAACAAAATAAATCGCTGTTTTACCCATTTTAAATGGGGTAAATTCTGCTCTCTTAAAATGATGTCCAGTCGACGTCAAAGTGTTATTACGACTGGTAGTCACAATGATGACAAGTGTTATAAAAACTAAAGTCATGACTCTGACACTCGTGTCTTTATTTCACTCCGACGATGTCAAACATACGATAAGAATTTTTTTATAATTATCATATATATTTATTTCTGTAGTTCTTTTTCTGTTCCTAGAGATATTTAGCCTTGGTCAAAAATTGGCGCTCTTCTCCCTGGTCTACATTACAAATTGTGACAATAAATATTATTGTAACCCCCCCCCCCGAAAAAAAACACACAAAAAACAACAAACGATTTACAATAAAATCGGGTGCCAATTGTCCGGTCGACAAATTTACAGGGTGCCGATTGTCCGGGATTGCAAAAAATACAGGGTGCCGAATGTCCGGGTGCAGTTTGTCCGGATATCACATTCAACATACATGGTAACAGTTACAGGTATTGTTCTTTGTTACAATTTATTAGGTTGATTGAACTTGATTTTAAACACAAACATGGGAATGTTTTAACATCGTTTTGCCTTTACTAGAAAGAACTTTGACCTTAACGTATGCACTAATAAAAGTTAGAAGAACTTGATTGTTCTGACCAGACTGAAGCTTGATTGGTAATTAGTCTGGGGTACTTTTAAGTAGCCTGCACTTCAATAGAGGTGCGGTACCTAAGGGAAATTCATTTGCGTCTAGAAACCATCTTCATATATCAAATAAATGATATAAAAGACAAACATAACCTGACTTAACTTCATTTGATGAAATGGTTCAATTTTAACTGCTGTAGCAACAAAAGAAACACCACTGTCTGCATTTATTTTTTTTAATTGTTTTTCGTCGGGTTGATCAGCGGTAAATAGGTTGAACAGCACTAATATTGAATTAAAGTGTTTACATAAATGTAGAAGGATCTGACATACCATGCAAGGTAACAATCAATAACGCATACAACAATTTAAATATATGGAATTTCAGACACAAAAATCTAATAAATATCACAGTTATTATCAAGCACTGTCTGATTTTATCTAAAAAAAAATTACCCTTTTTAATTTCAAATATTGTCGGGTCCGTGTTTTAACAAATTTAACCACAAAATAATCGATTAATATTGGCAGAGAGGGATATTTTCTTGTAAAATTAACAAGAAGGTCACGCAGGTTTGTTCGAAAACGAAATCACGAGGTCGCTTATAAAATACCGTGAGTTACCCGACCCGCGACTCTACCGGGTTTGAGTGTAGTACCGGAGCCGACAATGACCAATCGGGCCAGACTGACCTTCTTCTTTTTCAGGAAAGTGCATGGCCCCTCTGAAGCATCGACGCACTATGACTGTACAAGGTTGTTGTGAGGTAACAAAACAAGTGTAAGATAAAATTGGATACAAACTGTGTATGTGGTCCAATGAAGGGTTACCATGCCTGCCTTGAAACTGTCCAAGGACAGACTCGGATTGCTGATGGGAAGAAGGAGTGTTCGACAGAATGAAACCAAGAAGCAAACATTTCTCCAGGCCCCATTTCTCCCTCTCCGTAAGGACGAAGGACCTTAAGCTAGCTAAGGCACGGGTTTAAAAGCGAAGCTCTTACAAACTACCTTACCAAGTATAGCTTTAGTTGGGCGTCCTTCCGGACGTTTGCCTCTTTCGTCGAATGTTTATATTTACAGTTGAGAATATCTGTTTTCATTGGAGGCGGTGCCGTGGAAAAATCGACACTGCCAACGTCGCCGAGATTGCGTGGTATCAGACTGGCAAGTTTTTCCCATTGTTTGTCAATGTCAAGCATCAAACTAAGCTTTCGAAGCACAGAAAATGGAAGGTGTCGGAGAAAGGTCTCTTCTGACGTACGGTTACCATTAATTCCACCTGTCATTTCTGAATAATATCACTGAAATATTGTAAAGATAAAATATTTCATGCAAACACGGAAGTAAACATTTTGGGGAAATCCATAATGACGTCATGTCAGAAATAAAACAATGGAATTTTAAATTGCCATTCGGCACACGTAGACAAATTTACCGGATCAAAATAATTAAATCATAGTGGTGTAGATTTGTATATAGAATTTGTTATAGTTAAAAATAAAGGAAGTTACAGTGTTATAAAGATTTTGAGTTTGATATTGATGTCCATTTCAACAACACTGTTGAAATTACCTACAACAATATTATAACTCACTCGTTTTAACATGTACGGATGGCCGAGCGGTCTAAGGCGCTGCGTTCAGGTCGCAGTCTGGTTGCGCCAACCTCCGCGCAGAGATTTGACTGGAATCAGCATAGCTGGATCACATTCCTGTCGTCATACCCAACCACGTGATGATAGCCGAGCCACGTGATACGATGGTGTCTTACAGTATCAATGGCGTATATAACAATGTGTTTACACCGAAGAAGAAAGTTCCGGAGAATCGTTTCCATTGTGGAAAAAGAAGAGTCTTTCATTTAACCGGAAAAAAAAGCATATTATAATGATATTAATTCCCTTCCGTTATAACCAGCTACGTCAGGATAGCTGAGCCACGTTGTACAATAATGGTGTCTTACAGAATCAACGGTTATTTTTGAATTGTTTAAAAGTTATTTTTACTTTTTTTTATTTAGTTTTTTTTTATGAACCTTAACTCATACACTATTTTCAAAATCTAAAAGAAAATGATACTACTTTTCATAATATAATACTTAAAAACAAAAACATGCTACCGAATCTGGTTAGATTTTCTTATGATGGCAGAGGTTGTATGTGAGAGCAAGGAACGACAACTCTGCATGGAGATTGTGGTTGCGCAGGGCGTGGGTTCAAATCCCACTTCTGCAACATACGTTTTCTTCTGTTGCAACGTTGTTTTAATTTATTTATATTTTCTTTATAAACATAATAACATGTAGCGGTACAAAAGAGGCTACATCTGCAAAGTTTCTTATTTAAATAAGGCAAATTATCAAATATCTGTACCTACACAGATAGATAGACGGATTCATTTTGGAGACATACACACAATGCATTAAAACAACATGTACATTAAACAATGTGAAGTAAAAACAATCATAATTGAAAGGTACGTGCATTAAATGCACTATGGCATTCACACTAACGCCAAGGATTCACAAAAAAGAGCAATATCTCTTATTTCCATTGTGGTCCTTGTTGTTGGTAGCACGACATAGAGAGGCACTAGTCATAAATGAATACTAAATACTATGTTAATAATAAATAAATACATGCAAAATAATACTGAGATTCAGATCAATGAACACGACATTAACACCAGATTGTAGCTTTTCAGTCATGTACTATCACAGTATAAGTGAGTGTTCTGAATGGAAATTGTTAATTAGCATTTAACCATGAAGTTTATAAAACGAACATTGTGTTGCCAGATTGTTTACATTAATAACACTCTGTTGAAAGAGCATTAATTTTACCATGCTCTTGTTTATACTGCATATATATGTCAAATTGATTTCATGAATAGATGTTTGACATTTAAAAAGCTGTTAGAATAAGCTTTGATATACTAGCAGTTTTTAGATTAGTCTTTGGTTTTATAGAGAAAGGATATACATGGAAATATTTTTTTAGAAACAATACAAACAAAAGTAAATAAAAATTTAATGCTATATATGAAAAGTATAGCATTGTGTGAAATATTTGAATAACTATATAGTGTGAATAAAAGTATTATATAGTGAAAAGTGCATTAGTGTGTGTGTGTCTTATTTTCCTGAGGTGGATTAAGTAGACCCTATAGAACAGTGTGTATCACCTTAAAGCAGGAAACATCAAATGTATCAATTATGATCAATATATCACAGATAACATCTTGATGGATTAAAAAACATAAAGATTACTACAACAAAAAAAAGGAAAAAAGTCACAATAAGTATGCATGTATTTTTAATCCGAACTGATAAGACATTGGGTAAAGGAAAATGTAAAAATAAAACAGCAAAGCATAGTAACTTAAAATAGATTAAACTTCTCTATTTAAAAGATGTTGTTTTATAACAGATTTAAAACAAGACAATACTGTCATCTGGGTTATAAAAGATGGTAGTTCATTCCACAATGTGCACCCAAAGTAACTGAAGGACTTCACGGTAAATTAAACAATTCAATGTTTTACGTCAGATGCCTTCGGTAACATAGTCCGATGGGATGTCAATGCATACACAACTTCAAGAATACCGATGAAGTTTTCATTGTGATTTTATTCCGGTATTAAACTGTGTTCACAAAGTATTCCTATCAATAAGATACATTCATTAGTTTTCAATTTCGTAAAATATTCAAGGCAAATAATCAAACATACAGGCGGGCGGCCTGACCCTTACGGGCCTGCCCTGCGATTCACAACTTAATGAGTCCGATGTATGTCCTAGCTGAATACGAGCTGATTAAGTACATAAATTATGGCCCTCTTTATATTTAAAAAAGCACGAACATATGCTGCTAGTAAATAATACTGTGTGATCCACAACAGATGTATAATATCCTGTTATATGTATTATTATATGATTACATACAAATTGTCAGGAAGTTGAAACTTATCCATCCAACCAATGTCAATTTCCCAATTGCTTTAACAGGTGGTTTTAACATGTCATCCTTGAAACTATTTCGGTCATTTAATCCAAGTGGAAACCTAAACATGTGTGACTTCTTTTATCATGGGCAACTTTGTAATGGTTCATAAACTATTCATAATTTCGATGTTTATAGCAACCTTAACAGGTTAGTTGAGTGAAGTATCATAATGTTACATTTCTCACTGATATACATCTGTTGACTTTAACATATGGTTACTTTCGTTATCCGATACTATCCAACTTATTTCAAATTCTTATCATAGATATTTGATCCGTTACGTTACCATTCACTCACCAGGGTTATTTCATAAATAGCCGACTTTGATACTAGAATTGACACACAGAGGTATTGTTAAAACAATACTGAGGATATCAATCTATTTGAAGTCCGCAAGTGTTAACTCAGGGACTTAACTTTTCTTTTTAAAGTAATTGTTAGTGTAAAGTTGGTCTCTTCTTAAAGAAAATACAGTCAAGGCGGTAAGTTTAGTCCCTGGTAAGCTTTTTCGGACTGCACAGGCTAAACTGCTTCACTCTGACGTCCCATTGTATCCGTATTCATATGGAAATAGAGGTGACATGGGTTCAGTCAGTCTTCGGGCACAGTCAAACGCTCCTCAGAACTAAAAATCCTCCTTAACTAATCGATTACAACTCTTTTTTTTAATTATTACTGTCAATTTTTTAAATCTATGGAAGGGACTTTTAAGTTAGATGTAATTTGTTTGCGTAAAAAGGACTTATTATTACCTTTATGTTATATTCCAACCTGCAAATTCATTTCATGTTACATGTTATATACATATAAAATACTTGCGTACCATATGTGTTAGATGTATTTGTGAAACTCTTGTTAACAACGGCTTACGTTTAAGTCAACCCTGTTATAAGTATATTGTGAATTGGATTTGCATGTATTACAAATTGCATTTTTAAATCCTGTAACTGACGACTGACATAAGTATTTCAAATTTAATCGACTTGTTATTGTAAATGCTTTGTTACATTCATACAAATGCTTGCTGGATTCGCACGTCGCTGGATACGATAAATTCAATTGAATCCCGGAGCCAAATAACTCGCTATTTTGCGTTCAATTGTCAGTTGTTTCGTTTAGACGCCGTCCTAACATTTGAATTAACACGACACACGACTTTTTTTCTATACACGGAGAAGCAAATCAATGATGACTATTCTTCAAAGCCTGATGTTTTGGATATAATATATCTGAGGTATTCCGGAACATTGTACAGCAACATGTACATGCTTAACGAGCTCAATCAAATTCGTTGCAAACTAACCTTTTATGGCTACATTTAAAAGAAATAATACAATCTACAATTACACGAACCCAAACGTGGACGATGTGGAACTTATATTGCACATATTTTTTAAAATAAACTAATCGAAATCCTTCATGATGATGTCGCCGGTTGGTGAAAAAGTGTGCGGCCAAAAGTGACTCAAACGCGGGACACCTCGCTTACAAGGCGAATGCTCTCCCGACTGAGCTAACCTGGCCGGCACACATCTTTTCGCCAATCACACATTAGTTCGGTACCGTGACATTCTCCCCGGCCAAGTTGGAATTCGTCCTCGAACTCGTACTCGAGTTATCTGATCCGTTTTGGGGAAGAACCAGTGATATGTGTCTTAAGAACGTATCCATAACATCGCCACGATCTTTACGAAAGAGGGTTGTAATGCATAGTTCGCTTACGTGTAGTTTACAGAATGTCCCGTATGGTGTTGGGCATACGCGTAGATATGTGATAGTGGCTTGATGGGCCATGCTTATTTGATCCATTCTGCACGTAGCGAGAAGCCAAACTGTCGGAATGTCCCATTGGGTTTTGTAGTCCATGTATTGGTCCACTGTAAATCTTGTATCATTATCTGCCATCTTTTCCGTCAGCTGATTAAAAAATGTTGGAATGCACTTCAACATCAGCGGTGTATTGAAAATTGAATTCAGCGACCCGATGGCCACATATGATTCCAGTACATTGTAGTACACAGTCCGAGATATAGAGGGGAGGGTTGGGTTGAGTTGATGTAAACATAATTGCACTATGATATTTAGAAGATTATTTAAACTTAAAATGATTTCGATATTTACTCATGACGTTTCTTTAGTGTGTGTCTCTTGTAGTAAAATGGCGGCCACTCGATGAGGATGTCTGGGTCCGGGAAAGATATCAGAGGATTTCTTTATGGCCATTAAGGAGAATCTGCCCGCAAAGGAACACAAGGTGTGTTGTGATTCTGTCCGGATATAAGACGTGTTCTGTGAAAACTGGGCTTAATACATGAGCGTAAAGTGTCGTCCCAGATTAGCCTGTGCCGGGACAACACTTCCCGCTTTAACTGGATTTTCGCCAAGAAGAGACTTCCTTAAAACGTTAAATTGCATAGCACTGAAAATATCGTTCCAGATTAGCCTGTGGATGACACTTAACGCACATGCCTTTATCCCCGTTTTCCCAAGGCGAGTCTCATATGTATCATCTTACGAGACACTCCCGTATGTTTGCATTATCAAAACCTGTGTGTTTTGAAGTGATTTATTGAAGTTTGTTTTTGTCTCCGTCTGAGCCTTGTTAATATAGATACACAAGTCTATGTTCAATCGAATTTGGAAGCATCAGACATCTGCCTTATCATGAATCAGATGTACCGGTAATTGGAGAATGCTGAATAAATAATTTTATGGCATCTTCCCACACAATATTTGTCGTATGGAATATAATTTTAGGATCCCCAGAATAACAGCCCGGCTCTCTAACAAATAACTTAGTCGGGGCCGCTTACATTGTATGCGCACATACCGTAACATCAGTGTTTTTATATCAAACTTGTGGCCGAAACTCGGTCTTATTCCCAATGTCAAAAAGTATATTTTTTTCCCAAATGAGTGCCTTACATCCCCAATTGATTATGATTGCTTATGTTTTTAATTAACATTTGTTTCAGTGTCCCGTCAAGCTATATGAGTTGAACCTAAGTAAATAATACATTAAAAATTAAATTATTCTTAATTTCAAACTATTTGTTAACAAAAAGACACTGCAACAATTTTCCAATTTTAGTAAAAAAACCAACGCGATTTTTCCGAGTGCATTGGGCCCTGACTTCAATTTGAAAATGGAGCCAAAAATACACTGATAATCGTTTTGTGCACTCCATTTTACCTACAACAATTTGTCATTTTTCAAAAGGGTCATTCACGTTAGAAGATTGTATTTCGAGCCATTATCAACGTTCAGCTGCATGTTCCGATTATTTCATGCTAAGATAACCAAAACAATAACTACGTTTCTATAGTGTTTATCTGGCGTTCACTTTGTTAAAGTTTAAGGTACTTGACTGAGGATTTTACAATCGTATAGTCATCAATATTTGGATACCAGTTTAAAGAGTGTTAATCGGAGAAAGATATCAGATTCGCGTAGGGACACATTCAACCATCTTTTTTAAATGGTCAACTACACATTTCACTATGTGTTGGCTTCCAATACAATAGTGACTTCTTTCATAGACAGTTTACAGCTGGACATGATATGTTCTTAAAGGGACTTGTTCACAGACTTTCGAAATTTGGACAAATGCCATTAAATATGTTTACTTACAGTCTACACTGTCTTGAATATGTTTTACTATACAAACTGCAAGAAAAAAGGTTGAATACAAATATTGTTTCCACCGGGATTCGAACCCGGGTCTTCCGGAAGCAAAAGCAAAATTCATAAAAAAAAATGTGAATTATAAACGCTATGTAACTATTTCACTTATTTTCCAATTTATTGAGGAAAAACGTTACAAACGTTTTATTATTTTACCGATTTTGAAAGACAATTATACATTAATTAACCAATTTTTTAAACATCCACCGTAGTCAGGATTGTTATTTCACTTGTTTAAACACAATGTATACATTATTTTTTGGATCTACGACAATTATTTTACCAAACTGTGAACAAGTCCCTTTAATACCTGTTATCGGGTAGTATGTTAAATGCACAGATTCCCCATATGAAGCATGTTTAAAACTATGCTAAAGGCGTAATATTAACACTTGATCAGTTATATCTTTTCTCTGTTCACGCATATGGTCGATTATTTGTATCCCATAACATTTGTTCAGTCATCTACGTCATAGTACGTACATGAACTTTAAAAAATACAAATGGCGTGGAAATACATATGTCTATGTGAGTTTTGTATTGGAATAATGCATGATGGCCTTATGATCTGATACGTGACTCTTGGACTTGGACTAAATAATTCGATCGCCACTATGACAACATTTCGGACCCTATTTTCTTCGAACACCCTAAGAACACTTATCTGACCCAAAATAAATGTGACATAACTTTGTCCTGACATTCATTGTGCAATACAACGAGACCGGTTTTCAAATATAAATTCACATGCGCAGTTGGTTTATATTTCAATTACGTATTTATTGAACTTTATCGAAAGCAAGCTAGGGGCATTGTATGTTTAGTATTAGCGCGACACATAACTTTTACCAAGTCAGTTATTTAACACTTTTTTGTAAAAACACACACAAACACAAGTACGATGGACCACTTTAAATATTCATTATGCCCACTCTTGGACTCACGTCTCACATTATTTCCCCTTTTCGATTTAATTAAATTCTTGCCTCGGCATTTTCCTTTTAAATAAGTTGAAACCTGTTAAGTATCTTACCCAGAGTACTACGTTAGAACAAAATACGTTTCCTACCTAACTCCTCTTGCTGTCCAATATATTCCAAAGTTCGAATTATGCCCTTGTGACGTGTTCCAGTTTGTATTCCAATGTTCCAATTATGTCCCTGTTACATGTTTCAGTTTGTATTCCAAGGTTCGAAATATGCCCCTTTGACATGTTCCAGTTTGTATTCCTAGGTTCGAATTATGTCCCTGTTACATGTTCCAGTTTGTATTCCAAGGTTCGAAATATGTCCCTTTGACATGTTCCAGTTTGTATTCCAAGGTTCGAATTATTTCCTGTTGACATGTTCCAGTTTGTTTCCAAGGTTCGAACTATTTCCCTTTGAAATGTTCCAGTTTATATTCAAAGGTTCGAATTATATATGTCCCTTTGAAATGTTTCAGTTTATATTCCAAAGTTCGAATTATTTCCATTTGACATATTCCATTTTATATTCCAAGGTTCGAATAATGTCCCTTTGACATGTTTCAGTTTATATTCCAATGTTAGAATTATGTCCCTTCGACATGTTTCAGTTTGTCGCTGTGGCGTCACGTGATCTAGCCAGAGCACAATCATTTGCGGAGAGGTTCGGATTTGATCGTGCATATGGTTCTTACGGGGAAGTTGGCGAGAATAGCGATGTCGGTGAGTCAAATTTATGAGCCTCGTCCAGGGAAATCTGTTCTTAATGCATGTGCGTAAAGTTTCGGCCCATATAAGTCGATGCGGACTTCACAAGCTTATCTTTGACGACACTTAGCGCACATGCTTTAAGCCCCGGTTTCCCAGAGCGAGGCTCTTATGATAAACACATGTACATAGCTTGTAGGTTTGTTGCAGAAGATTCGTCAAGGCGGTTACCCCGCCCCGACCCCTACCGGTTATCTCGAAAGTCTTCGGCCATACCCCTTTTAAACAACACGTTCTTAAACTGAAAGATTTTAATATAATGCGTACCACGTGATAATCATTTCAATATTAACACAGATACAATTTCAGTTGCACCATTAAGAGAGAAACTTGACTATATATTGCACGTGGAGCTCTTATTAATATGGAAGTGGCCAACTGCCGAACAGTGTGACACAGCAAAAAAAAAACACCATCAGAAAAAGTTCAAAAGCATGGAACAAACGAACACCAATTAATAAATATGTTGTAACCGCCTTGCAGCGGTCAATGCAAAGCATATTTGCTGAAATCCATTTTTATCTACAAATAATTGACGATAAACCGGAAAATAAACAGCTATGAGCATACCGAATAAAATATGTTTTAAATTCTAACATATGTTTTCATTAAGTAGTACTTTAACCAATGAAAACGTATGATGCGCGCGTAACACAAGTAGTCGTAATGAGACGTTCATCATATATAAGGACATTAGTATATCCAAGTTAAATCTTGACTTTAAATTTGTGTATACTAATGCTATCTATGAAATAATGATTGAATTTCAAGAAACTAGAGCGAATGGTATTAGCGGACGATTTGGTCGAGTGAAAGTGCTTTTTGCCCTCTGTCCAAGACCAATACTGTCATTAATTTCTGCCCACAGCTTCTAGGAATCGAAAACAATTTCGTGCAACGTCATCGAGTAAGTTCTGTCAAGTACAATGCCGATCAAAGCTTTGCAATTTACCAAGACATATATACTGTTATTGTTTTGGTTCGCCAATCAAGTGTTGCCAGATGAGCTAATGGGGATTGCTCTGCGTCCGTCAACCCTCTCCCGTCATTGACACAACTCTAAGCNCAGTTTTTCGATACAATATAATAATTAATTAATAAAATAATATAACATACGGATCAACGATTCCCGGTGTGGTTGCCTCAATATTGAAAGTAGTACCTACCCATCATACAACGCAAATAAGCCCACAGATTAGTTAAAAAGGCATCACATGTGGACACGATTGTAGGATGCGACTTAAATTGCGACTTTTCATGAAATAATTCGTTACGTCCGAGTACGTAAAGTTAGATAGTGGACAAATCGTAAATATATATGAAACGGCTCCATGGGTGTTCCACAAATGATAATCATGCTCCCTGATAGCCACTTTAACAATCAAATCAAATGTCCTCATGTGCTTCGAAAATATTAATTACTCTATTGTAAAGGAAGCGTAATCTTTTACATTTGCGTTGCAATCGATACCATCAAGAGTCACTTTACTTGATTGGGCTATTTGCTACTACTACTACTTCCATTTGTCATAGATTAAAATAAACGAAGTATGTTTCTATGTCGTGAAAAAGGCATTTCCAAATATTTCAATTATAGTGTTTTGATTTTGCTGGAGTAAAACTTGGCTGTAGCAGTAAACATAGACTTTGTAAAAGACCCAGGTTGTTGATAAAGTCACCAAAAGACCTGATGGACAATGTATGTTCATTGAACCCATTCGACATCAACTGAAATGTTTAACATAGGTTTAGGTATCGTTAAACCAGTAACAACTTGTTTATTTCATTAACGGATCTATCTAGGATTAATTAAGTATACTAATTTCTCGATGGTCAAAAATTTAGTATGATATTGTCTGGATGTTCAAAAGCACTGCCACATTTATGTTACAGGCGGTTTGGAGTTCCCATCTTACCAAAAGGTGCGACAAGAATTAGCAGCGGGAGCCATCGGCGATCCTCGCCTGGTGTTGGCCAACTTTTGCGTCCCCATCGCCGACGTGGAGCGAACGAAAAACATCGCCCTGGGTGGCGGGGGATGCCTGGACATCGGGATATACGTGGTGCAGTTAGCCTGTATGGTGTTCAACGAGATGCCAGTCTCCATCACGGCCGTGGGGAATCTGATGGGAGGTAAAGATATTGTATTGATAACAATCATGACGAGATAAATAATTTCATCAAATTTATTGAAAAACCATTTGGGATAATCTTAAATAATGACAATCTCGAGAGAGATGTTCAAGACATTCAAAGTTGTTTGCCTTCGTCCGAATTCGAGACCGGGTCCATCGGGAGAAATGCACAACCATTCGGTAATAGGGACTTTAACGACTTAGAAAAGATCACTAATAAAGCCTGAATGGCCGAGTGGTAGGGGGTTAGGTCTTTTAAAGGAACCCTGGTTTTAATTATTTCAGCGTTTTTTCTTCAATTTGGAATGAATGTTTGTTTCATAATTCCTTGAATATATGTGTCGTTTTCTGAGAAAACTGGACAAAATCCTTGTGCGTAAATTGTCATCCCAGATTAGCATGTGCAGTCCGCACAGGCTAATCAGGGACGACAATTTCCGCTTTTATGGAATGTTTCGTTTAAATGATGTCTCTGCTTAGCGAAAATCCAGTTTAGGCGGTAAGTGTCGTCCCGGATTAGCCTGTGCGGACTGCGGCAAGAGATTAATCTGCCATTGTGACGTAGCTCTAACCTTCCGTAAAATCTGTTATTGTTATGCTTAGGAAAAGTTGTCCCGGGAACAATGCGCATGCGCAGAAAATATGTAGATGAGTTAACTCGTTATGAGTGAAATGTAGCACCGCTATACGCTTGCAAACTTTCGATAATGGTAGTTTAGTGTTATACAATATTTATGAAAGTGCGCGACTTGTTTCTATGTGTCGGTTCGAAATCTACTGAAGGCGTGTATCAAAAAGTACATGGTATTGAATTTGTTTTTCTCAAATAGTTCACCAACATAATAATACGGGATAAATATATGTAAGTTTATACATATAAAGAAGAAATGGGCTTTGCTTGAATATATGTCCATATTTAAGGATAAAACCGTCGATATGAACATGTAAACGAAACATCGAAAACAATTTGAACCGCGCTCTGGGAAAACAGGTCTTAATTTATGTGCGCAAAGCGTCGTCCCAGATTAGCCTGTGCAGTCCGCTTAAATGGTATTTTTCGTTAAAGCGAAAATCCATTTTAGGCGGAAAATGTCGTCCCTGATTAGCCTGTGCGGACTGCACAGGCTAATCTGGGACGATACTTCACGCACATGCATTAAGATCAGTTTTCCATAACACGGTTCATTTGTTAAACACAGCTTGAGAGTCCGTTTTGGGCCCCAACGCGTGTCCTTACGCCGTCAGGGCCCCACGAGTTCCCGCTGAAACAGGGGCCCTACCACTTCGACAGCGCCGGCCTGCAGTACGAGGCGACTGAAGTCCGTCGATGCATATTGGAAGGTACATTAGTTTAAACCTTTTTATTTTAGCTCGATTGCATCAAAAACCTAAGGCGTATTATAACGCGTTCAAGTCCGTTTCCTGAGTAGTGAATGTGTTAAGTAGATAACTGGTTTGCTCAAATTTTGACCCTATAGCAAAAATTAGCCAGGCCATGGGGTCACAAGGTCAATATACACTTATACAGCACAATAAAAGATTCCTCTTACAAATACGCTCCAGAGTTTTACAATTTTCATCGCAACATCCTATTGTGGTCCTCTAAGAGTTTGTTTTCAAAACATGCTTCTATGGTCAAACTGGCCACAACCCGGGGGTTCACAGAATAAAACCACTCTGATGTATATGGTATATACAGTTTTATATTGGTCCTCTTAACGTTTTTTAGACCATGACCTCGTGGTCAAAGCTGTTGTTTGGTAACCGCTTTCATAAATATAACGACATGATGCGTCGAGAGATATTCGTCGTCCCTATTGAAACAAGTTCTTATTTGTACGCTGATATAATAAGAATGCTTGAATCAAATGTTTGTTATTTTCAACAGGTGCATTAGAGAGCCAAACGTTCGCGCACAAGGATAGCGTCTTGGTGCACACAATTATGGATGAAGTTCGTCGACAAATCGGCGTTATATACCCGGGGTTCGACTAAAGCGAAGAAACCACGCAAAGCTTTGAAACATAACGTTTCGCATTATACTACGTTGCGAGTTCGCCCTGGTTGCCTTTGTTTCCACAATCGCATGCATAATTTTGTGTTTGTAGATCAGATACTACGATTTGTAAGTTGATAACGCGTTTGATTTGCAATTAAGTTTAAAATCAATCCAGTTATAGATTTTAAACGATAACAATAAGGACTGTGATTTCATGGTGTACCTTGTAATTTTGACGCAAAGAAAACTATAAATTAATATTAGTTAACCTAGAATAATTGGTGTCTTCGAATTTGTTTCTGTCATTGAATAAAAATAACGCAGTCATTTAGCGTTATTGCTTTTGCTTTAATAGTTGTGTATCGTTGATCTGATAGACAACATAGGTACAGACAGATTTTTATGCAAATCGACAAATTGCGCCTATATATACTTATAGGTATAATTTTACCAATGGACATATATTGATATTATGGGATTTTCTGCGGTCAATTACCTTTTAGTTTGCTTGCATCGTATGCCAATATTACCTGAGCACGAGATAAAGTTTCACTTTGTGTATGTTAAGATCAGAATATATGTTATATTTATATTAAATGGAAAATATACGATGTGTGGTTCAGTTTTATTTATCACCGTTGGCTAAGACTGAGTATTGACTCCATTTTATACAGTTTAAGTCGCGCGATCGGATTTGTTCGGATATGAAAAATCGGCCCGGGGCCGATATGATTCTAATTGCTCGGCGGATGCAAACAAAATGGCCCACTCGTGACGTCAATTTGTTACTATTTGTAGTAACGATATCATTTTAATAAAAAAAACGTACGGCAAAGCTGGGTCGAACGCCTATAATCGAACCGCTGCCGATACAACGGCACGAGGGCCTTTGGTCCGAGGATCTTTATACGGCTTGGGCCGATTATAGACGTTCGGACTAACTTTTACGTATGATGTTGCCAAAACATATCGTTTATATTACATATCATACTCTTTTGTTCTTGCAGTAAAATGTATTACCGAGTCAGCTTTTCATACTTTGATTTTCCAATAACGGCTCGTTCGCGACGTCAATTTGTTACTATTTATAGTAACGACATGTAATATACTCGTTTACTTTTATAAACGTCAGATAGTAAAACATGCACAGCCGTTCCCATCTTCTTAGAAGTAAACTTAATTTTATCCGTGATGGCTACAGGTTTAAAAATTCCTTCCTCGTACATCGTCTAAGGATAATGTATTCACCAGCCAAACCCATCCAGTATGCCTATAAAAAGTGGTTGGTTTTATGTAATCATTTACAATAGAGCAACAGCTTACGACAAATCGATCATTCGAATAACGTTTCAAGATTTGCCTGAGAAAATTGCGTTTCGTACAACGTTGAAAAGACTGTTATAAAGTTGATGATAGATCAAACTCGAACAATTAAAATTCGCAAAGCCCATTTGTGATATTGATGTGTGGACCGTTATATAAGTTAGTGAACATGTGACGCCCCTTTATATTGAACATAAGAGAAGAAAGTCGTGTATGTGTGTATACGTAAACAGTATTTACATGGCGATGGATATTTAGAAGTAGCAAACCTGTTGTAGCAATGATGTTGACTTTTCTACTGATTCTCGTTATGCTTAAATCAATTGGTGAATGTTTGTATTACATACATTGTCAACGATGTAATTGTGGCTTTCTTTACTTGTTAATGTCAAAGATATTCTGTCTTTTCCACTCTACATTATTTTGTTATGTATTCTTAACTCATAACTTTAAACATGTAACAATTTGCATGAGCGTATAGTGGTGATAAATTGGAACTGAATTTTCCCACTTACAGCACCAAACCGTGATTTATGGTCGACTTAAATATTTAATGTTCACATACTTTACGAGTTAATCAGCTGAACAAACATCATAACTGAATGAGGTATGTATGAAAAATGTGTTTTAATAGCGCGTCAACATAAACGTTACACTGATTTTTATACACCAATATATATATATATATATATATATATATATATGACCTGTTGATGTTGAAACTACCTGTTTCACTGAAACAAAAAACCAATATGACACGTTGCATGTTGGTATTCGCAGACTCGCAGGTCATCGCAATGGGAATACGGTGCGAACAGGATGGAGGTGGACAAGCCACGATTTCTTAAGTTCTATGCGCCTTATGCAGGTCCCAAAATGACGCTGAATGCGTCACGAAACTTTGCTATCTTACACCGGCAGATGAGGCAGGGTTCTTAAGCTCGCATCAACTGCAATTTATCATCAACCCTATTCCACGATGAAACTACTCTTGCCAAAAAAAAAAACACGGTTGCTGTTTTTTGATTAATTTAATAATATAGGTGATGATGTTCACGTATAATTTTCATATATTTGTATGAAGACTTTCGTATTTGTAACTGCATTTATCATCGTATAACAGACAATCGTCATCGTACACAATTTAACAATAATACTTTTTGTGAAAGCATGTTGTGGGTGTATTTATATAATCCGGCAAAATTATATAAAAAAAAAACATCACCGTGATTATTTGGTTAAGGAGTTGTATATATGAATAAAGATTAAATTGCTGGGTATAATGATTTGCTCTTCATATCTATATATTGTATAGTATTGTTTTAAATCGCTCACAAACGCATTTGTATGGTGGCATAGAACTGCCGTATAGAACGTGTTCACACATTGGCAAAAAGATACTTTTTACAGCAAATTATCATAGAATCAAAACGTAACGCTTGGATTATATTCAAATAAACCAAATAATACTCCTGGCCAAGAAACTGAAAATATGTGTTCGTTTATAAATAATCATTATCGAAATCGGAAAAAAAAATAACACGTGTATAATGCTTTTCATCGATGATTTTAACAACGTGTATTACCGACATAGTGTTTCAACTACAATATAATTCAAACACCGGTACAGTGGTAATTATTAACTATATTTCTGTTTTAATTGCATATGTTTTGTTTTGTTACTAACATTAGTTGAACATATTACAAATATTATAGTAAGCACATTTATTTAATGAAATATTCAAAAATGAAAATATCTGTGAACACTTATAATTACCATATTAGTTCACGAACAATTCGTTCATAACTACATATTAATCGTGCTATTATTATATTGTAAACCAAATTGTTAACTGCCCACAGGCATTTACCAATGGAGTTGTTGACGTAAGACTAATCATAGTGTATTCGCATTAGGCCAAATCAAATTTTAGTGACGTCGAACTTATATGAACTCAATACATTGGGACGCCATGTTGTAGATGTAAAAGGAACGTAAACTTAAATTAACGCAACGACACATCAAACACAAAGGCAAGGGTTATATCGCACCATTTATTTAAGCGGATGAAAAAAAAATCATCATTTTTTTGGAAATTACTAAACAAATGGGACGGCGGATTCGTAAACCAAGTTAAAAAACAAACAGTCTAAAGATACTTTACTTGAAACATTTGAGACCAAAAACGTTTCTGATAACATGTCGTTTTCTATAAAGGTAACGTTACTCACAGTGTTTCGAATACATGTACTGGCTGAATCGCCTCAGACAGTGGTTGAATCAATCAAACTGGTTTCGTCTTAATATCGCTGGGCCAATTTCAAGCAGAACTACAGGTTTGATTTGCGTGAATGTAATCATATGTTTATTGTATTGGGTAGCACTCTGTCAGCCATTTTGTAGCCTCTTTAAAACGCGACATCAAAATCAAACATGTAATGCATTCCAGTAAGATGTTGGTCTAAAGTAATTGGTTTGTCCCAATCTATTATATTTATAAATATTCTATTAGATCAAATCAACTTAGCAAAAATCTCTGGAAATACGACAAAATGTCATAATAGATGTCTTATCATGTGTTTGCAATGTGTAGTACAAATCTTTTATTTACTCTGTTGTTGTGCATGTCTTATTGTGTTTTAGTTCCAACGACTGAACTGCCTGACGTTGACAAACGCGACAGTCGACCGGTTCATTTATTTGTTGTTGCAAGTATGTTCATGGATACATACTTCGTGCGGTCATATCGAATTGCCAAATCAAAAAAATTTATTCTAAAAGTTTGTTGTACAATATCCTACCAACATTAAAACATTTGAGAATACCTGTAGAATATCTAAAACGTATTAAACATGTACAGTTTGTTTATTTGCATCAATTATGAATAAATGATGGATAGCAAAACATCATATGATTCTGGATACTACATAGCATATGCTCTATAATATAGCAGCTTATATTAATCGCAGCCATGTTATTTGCAATGGCCGACGATCTTTCGATGTATTTAAACAAATATTAATATTCGACCGTCTTATTTATTCATTTTAATTCCTCTTAGCCCACTTCACATATTTATTTCATGGCGTATTATGTAACGTTTTACTTACGAATTTCAGTATTGCGTAATTATAAGTGACACATGAAGATAAACTCCATAAGAGCGTGTTCACAATGACATACAGTCACTGCGACTAGACACCAATTTAACTATAATTTGATAAAAAAAAAGTGTGATTAATTGTTTTCGTAACCTAAAAAGCTTGCGAATGTATTACTTTGACTTTTAAATTGAATTGTCAGAAAACAGGTCTGAAGCAAAACACAGATTTGGTTTTTTCCCTCTTTCCGATTAAGTTTGTAGCAGTAGAATGGACATTTTTCATTTGCGTTTCAAATTATGTAAAACAATAAATCATTCGATGATAATTGACACAAAAAACGAAATTCCAGACAAGAATCGACCACAGAAATAAGCATGAGCCTACACGCAACATTAGGATGTTTCTATATACGGTCTTAATTGGAAAGTTTACTGGTAATTTCTTTGATACAACGTGTTGACTGATGCGGAAAGTATGTTTAGTTAACATTAAGTTAGAAGTTATCTTTTGCAATGCATTTTCATTTTACATTGCTACCTGACGTTTATTTATATTAAAAATACGGTGCACATTTATTTTAGGTCGGTGTCTACACATCCCTTTGCAGTCATTTCGAGCATCGAAAACGTGATACAATCAACACGACCAATTTTTAATAAACTTGGTTAATGCATGTTGATATTTGAGTGCCGTACGTCATATCCCAGCTATAGGCCTACAAGCATGAATGACCTTGAAGTTGCAGTAATGCATTAACTCTATTCCAACGCTGTAATCGGTGTAATTTATTTCTGTGTTTGCGCTATAATTGCGTTATTAAAGCAATGTTTTTTTTTCTTGTTTTCGTGTAAGACCTTTTCAAATGCAAGGTTTTTATGACATCTGGATTATACTTTGTTTAAATTGTTACATATATGATGTATTGTGTATGGCTGTCCATACCATTGCAATAAGTTTCTTGGATGAATTTTACAACACTTTCGACCAATGGATTTGATCGTGTCTGTACTGCACTTTCATGGAGAGACATATTTGTAATTGGTATTGCGTCCATGATACTTAGTCATTTAGGGGGACTACATCTATCATTTCACTGAAGTTAGATTGGTTCTATTATTTTTATGATAATAAATCTCTACAGCCCAATGGTTAAAACTAGCAGCTCAATATGAAGAAGTGAAACTCCAGAAGCTGCAGCAGTATTGCAGTTTTATCATACACACCTCTGTGGTCCTTTTTTATGGCAATAAACCAATTGCCAAAAAAGTACAGTACGGCACAAAACGAAACAACATATACACATAGTAGTATAAGGCATTAACTGAAACACTTCAACAATGGCCCAATCTGTGAACAAGCACATCCATTAATGTTTTAAGCAATTGTAAATTTCGGAGCGTAAATACTTTACAAACGGTTGCCGTATAAAATGTGATAACGTTGCTGGAACACATTCATGTCTACAGTCACTTGCTTGTAGTTTTACAAGTAATCTTCAGTGATCTCGTTATCATACACTTTACATTCAAGGCTGGTTGAACGCCAAAATTGGTATATATTTTTGTGTTTATAACTAAGAATAAACTAAACATTGAGAAGTAGCGAGTCCGATATTTATCGAAAAATAATCGGCCCGACGGCTTTTTGAATAATACACCCTACTTGTAACAGACTGCCACGAGTTTATAGTGTACCAATTGAATACAGGTATCATATGACGTTTTTTTTGTTAATTGAAGACATTCTATACATCCTACAAGTGTTGCAACATTACACTTTAATACATCGCCTACCATTACCTTAGCCTTTTACCCGTGGCAACGTTCTTCCACCGAAATCGCTTTCATTACGCACCCAATAAAAAGTATCGATTGTGAAAAACATGCCGCACGCTATGCTTAGTGTGTGCTTTTATTACAAACTGAAGAATCTCAACGCATACGTTACAAGCCTTTTTTATAATGAAGTTTTGAGTATATTTGGAATGTAAAAACACAGCGTAGTACGACATATCTCCAGCAAACCGTCGGTCCGACGGACAAAAACGACACAATCTGATTGTGAAACTCATTTATTAACAAATAATCTGCCCGACCGTCCGGCAGGTCTTTGAATAACAAACCCTCAATGTAACTGACTACAACCAATATAGATCGGAGTAATTGCATACATGTCCAATATGCTGTTGTTTGTTTTTTTTTTACATTCGAAGACATCAACAAATTGTTGCAACAGTAGAACAACACGACATCACCCGCGCGTGTTACCCGTGACAACGTTGTTTCACTGAAGTCACTTTCATTACGCACCCAATTAAAACAGTGTGAATTTTGACAAACATGACGCACGCTATCCGCATTACGGGTGTTTAGTATAAACTTAAGAATCTCAACGCAAACGTCATCAGCGTTATTGATACAGGATAAGTGTCAACAATAAAGAGATTGAAAATGTGTTTTGTTTTAAAAAAGCAAAATGCATTGGCATTAATAAATCGCAAAAATGTTGTAGAGTTCATTTTAATATATACATAAGGTGATATAGGTTCATTATCCACACGCTTTTAAAAGCGTGGGGATATTGTTTTGATCTCCGCCGTCTGTCTGTCCGTCCGTCCTGGACACTATCTCCTCCTGCACTATTAGAACTAGAGCCTTGAAACTTACACACATGGTAGCTACGAGCATATGTGCGACGGTGAGCTATTTGGAATTTTGATCTGACCCCTGGGTCAAAATTTATGTGTAAATAAAAAAATAAAATGGTTAAAAAAAACACATTTTACTTAGAACATGCGACGCACATTATAATAATTCTTGACCCAGGGTCACATACAAATTCCAAATAGTGCACCGTCGCACATATGGTCATAGTTACCATGTGTGTAAGTTGCAAGGTTCTAGTGCTAATAGTGTAGGAGGAGATAGAGGCCGATGGGGGTTGGGTGGGCCCAAACATTGTGTTTTAACAAAACTTCTTCATTTATTCACCAATTTACAAAAAAATAATACTGAACATCTCTTATGACAACACGGTCTATCTCGACCATCCATGTCCATATTACCCACCTCAGGGCCATTGATAAAGGTAAAGGCAGCTTGGTTCCCGTCCTCTTTCAAATTAATCGAGATGTCAACGGGTACTACTTCCCCGTACACCCACATTTTTCGTACCCAATTGTTTTTTCGTACCCAATATTTTGTTCGTACCCAAATTTTTTTCGTACCCACATTTTTTTTCGTACCCAAATTTGTTTTCGTAATTTTTTGTTCGTACCCATTTTTTTTGGTACCCAATTTTTTGTTCGTACCCAAATTTTGTTCGTACCCACATATTTTTTCTTACACATTTTTTTTTTTCGTACCCACCCCGGGGCTTTTAATATAACATCTATGCGGCGTGGGGATACGCGTCGGCATCTGTCGCGCCATTTCTAGTTAAATTTTGTTTCGGTCCATCAAGTTTTGAAAAGGATCGAATGTCTGGCGCTTGTTTTGAGCTTTCGGGAAGTCGTGGTAAGCTAGAGAATATAACAGTTATTTTTATTAAATGACGAACAAGATGATTCCACCACTGAAAGTATAGTAAAAGAACATATTAGATATATTTTGAAGAAACAGCTTTAAATTGTTTCTTATAACTAATTCCACCTACACCACCATATAATTAAACTAAATAGACGTTTTTTGGTATTTGGAATAATTTTTAACAAATGCAAATTCATAACGCCTAAATATACATGGTCTTTATCACTATTTAAATGACCTACACTAACGGACGCATACAAAAATCGCTACAAATTCGATCAGTTGAATGTATTTGCCACACAAAAAAATTATATACAGACGTGTATAGATATTTAAGACACTATTTATTATATGACTGTTTGAATATTTATTATACGAACGTGCGAGTGCATTGAACTGGTCCACAGAAATTGTTAAACCGATAACTCCCAATTAGCATGCGACTTTCAGTTTGTTATTGTATTTTGGAAACATGTTTGCTTATAATAACGTTAATTACCACTCTCTTTAATTCAATTCACAATCCCGAACACAGTCCTTCGTATCAGAATGTTGTTATAACTTACTTGAGGATCATNTCAGATACAAATTCCAAATAGTGCACCGTCGCACATATGGTCATAGTTACCATGTGTGTAAGTTGCAAGGTTCTAGTGCTAATAGTGTAGGAGAAGATAGTGGCCGATGGGGGTTGGGTGGGCCCAAAAATTGTGTTTTAACATAACTTCTTCATTTATTCACCAATTTACAAAAAATAATACTGAACATCTCTTATGACAACACGGTCTATCTCGACCATCCATGTCCATATTACCCACCTCAGGGCCATTGATAAAGGTAAAGGCAGCTTGGTTCCCGTTTCAAATTTATCGAGAGGTCAACGGGTACTACTTCCCCGTACACCCACATTTTTTTCGTACCCAATTGTTTTTTCGTTCCCAATATTTTGTTCGTACCCAAGTATTTTCGTACCCAAATTTTTTTCGTACCCACATTTTTTTCGTACCCAATTTTTTTTTTCGTATCCAATTTTTTTTTCGTACCCATTTTTTTTGGTACCCAAATTTGTGTTCGTACCCAAATTTTGTTCGTACCCACATTTTTTTTCTTACACACATTTTTCTTCGTACCCACACCGGGGCCCCACCAAATAAGGCCTTGTCCACCCAAAATTGCCTTTTATTATAACATCTATGCGGCGTGGGGATACGCGTCGGCATCTGCCGCGCCATTTCTAGTTAAATTTTGTTTCGGTCCATCAAGTTTTTAAAAGGACCGAATGTCTGGCGCTTGTTTTGAGCTTTCGGGAAGTCGTGGTAAGGTAGAGAATATAACAGTTATTTTTACTAAATGACGAACAAGATGATTCCACCACTGAAAGTATAGTAAAAGAACATATTAGATATATTTTGAAGAAAGAGCTTTAAATTGTTTCTTATAACTAATACCACCTACACCACCATATAATTAAACTAAATATACGTGTTTTGGTATTTGGAATAATTTTTAACAAATGCAAATTCATAACGCCTTAAATATACATGGTCTTTATCACTATTTAAATGACCTACACTAACGGACGCATACAACAATCGCTACAAATTCGATCAGTTGAATGTATTTGCCACACAAAAAAATTATATACAGACGTATATAGATATTTTAGACACTATTTATTATGTGACTGTTTGAATATTTATTATACGAACGTGCGAGTGCATTGAACTGGTCCACAAAAATTGTTAAACCGATAACTCCCAATTTGCATGCGACTTTCAGTTTGTTATTGTATTTTGGAAACATGTTTGCTTATAATAACGTTAATTACCACTCTCTATAATTCAATTCACAATCCCGAACACAGTCCTTCGTATCAGAATGTTGTTATAACTTACATGAGGATCATTCATTTATAAAGTTATTAACATATTATCAATTCAATAAGAGATATTTTGATATTCGAAGTTCAATTAGTTGGGAATAGGCGTTATGCCACATGGGAACAAGCGTTTCTGAAAATATAATGGCCTTTATACCTTTTTTCCTCCATTAGTGCGTCGACCTCTTCCATAGAAATCAGCCATATATAAAATAAGTAAGCTAACTAAATTGATATCGCGCAATACTTGTCGGTCCAGATAAAAATAAGATGTAAGCAATTATACAAATAGGGGTAAAAAAAAAGAGAAAAATATATGTTTACATTTAGTGACGTTTATCAATAAATGTATTGTTCAAACCAGACCCGAAATTAATTAAATATGAATCAGACATTATAAATTCACAAATAAAACATGTTTTTAAACTGTCTTTTGAGTCAAATTTACAGGTCATATATTTGATGACATGTAGGTGCAGGAATTTGTCCAGAGATTACTGTTACATGTTTGGTTATAATAACAATAATGTGTGCTATTTGAAACATTGTTATCTTCAACAAGATCATTACAGCAATAAATAACTGTGTTACATTATTTACATATAGATGGCATAGTTAGAAATGTGTTATCGGTGTTGAATAATTGCTCTAGGAAATACTGCTATTTCTGTCAGTATTTTAAGTGAAGCACTGTTAAGCTACCAACGCATCACACATAATGCATGCTTTCATCCGTTTAACGTGAGGACCTGTCGTAAATAGGTACGTGCCACTACATATATTTCGATGGTATGGCCATACTTTGAAAATGCTATCCCTTCTTGAGAACCCTTCCAAGCCAAAAATACCAACCGCCTTGAAAAAATGCAGTTGTTCTCATCAACACAATATACGTGTCATAACATTATGATATTACTGAGAAATGTGTTAATACATTGTGATATTCTTGGAACCAATTCAAGAATTATGCGATAAGTCATGTTATTCAAAATAATTTATTAAAAATATACTACAACCCGAGTAGATCCCAGAGACAGCTCATATTATCAAAGGTATCTACGTAAGAACCCCGGGTTCCCGGGGGAAAGTGTTCATCTCTACATTTACATCACTGTGTAGAGGCAGTCCTTAGTCCGATGCAAGGATAATACATGCCTCGAATCACTTGCAAACAGCGGTAACGGACATCACCACTCATCGTCATCGGTGAGGGATGTTTTATAAGGTCAATTATAATTATTTATAATCTTACGTGACATTTCGTCGAATATGATACAGATTTTTTTTCAAATGTATACCCAGTTATTGGACAATTATCCCGAATAATAAGAGTAAAATTTAAATTATTGACTTGTTGAAATACATCGTATTTCCGAAGAAGAGTAAGCTTCTTTAGTTCACATCCTAAGAGAAATAGTCAGAGCCCTGGCACTCCGAAACACAATACATATTAATTTAGTGAATTTTGAAAATAGTGCCGAATATGGTTGCCTTTTTGTGTTTATGCTTTAAATGCTATGATGACATCAGTAATGGTGATAGTGATGGTGATGATGGTGTTGTTGCTGCTGATGGTGTCATTTGCTTTGTTGATGGTCAAAGTTACAATTGCATTGATACTAGTAGTGCTTGTTGTGGGGATATTGGTCATGTGACGCTTGTGACGCAAGACGTAGATGGGGATTAGTGAAGTAATAGAAGAGGCTGTTATGATGAACATTATGCTAAAACGGTGATATTTGTACGGTTGCAACTACATTTCTGGAATGACGCCTGAATGGATAGGGATGTGACTTTTCATTCCATTATTTACATGCAAGAGCTAACCATTTCGTTGCTAATTAAACATGTGCACAATACACACAAAAGCGGCTTTATAGCTCCGTTCAATGTATGTACATGATGTATGCGCGATTGAAGTGTGAATGCGAACGTTATATATGGACACTCTCAGAATACTGGGTTTCGGCAATGTATTTCGATACAAAGGCCATAACATCGAGAAACGTATCCCAACAGTTTATATTTCTGCGTCTTCAAAACATAAATGAACCAAATTGTTGCAGACAAAGTATAATATAGAAAATAAACACAGAGGCCATGATGTTTAAGATGCTAACTTTCGTTTGCTGCATATGAAAAAGGGCAAAAATGAGAAATAGGCACATGTTTCGAATAAACCACGGATGGAAAGACATTGATTTAGGGGAATATACCCAGTAACACGCTGCACGGCATTCTACAATATCGTAGAATTTGAATTATATTTTATCATTAATCATATTCGTTTTCACTTGACACACACATATTTAAGTACCTTCTGTTGTGATTAATGTACTGAGCCAGCACGAACACGAGCAGTTTATGTGTTATTGTATTGAAATCTCATAAATGGGGATGGGCAGTGATCATTCATTCAGTTCATTTTAAAATCCTATTTCTTACATTTATTTTACTAAATAATGCTATTGTTATTGATACCCCATCCTTAATACGACTTTTGTTGTTCAGCTTTCCTATGAATACTTTTCCATCAACAGTGCTTATACTATTAACATACGGCAATTTCCATTTCTGGTTTTACTTTTAGGGGCATTTTCCACCAACGAATACCTTAAATGAACACACATAAACAGTGTTGTTAAACAAACAACTGTGATTATAACTTAACTACATGTGTTGAACACTAACTGGACTCAAACGGCTGAAATGATAAAAACTGGATAACAAGACAAACCGACAAAAAAAAATCATCACCTACAATAGTATATTCAGAAACAAATTCAACCATTATTGTTTTCATTGGAGAAGTAAGGTGGTCCAAATATAAACATATGAAACAAACATGTTTCGAGTATTGAAAATTAATCATACATTATTATTTTGCTAATAATTGCATTATTTCCTTTGTTTTTGTTATGCACATATCATTAAACAGAAATGATTCACAAATTTAATTATCCGACTTAAATTAACTATGCACATTATGTCTTATTATAATTGTTTCTTTTTTATGTCCAATTGTAAATTTATGCAAATATAATAAATAATACATAAATGTTCGACATGGTTTAATATTTTATGAATTCAAAACTATGAAAAATGGTAGAACAAATACCGGTTGGTTACTATACGACCTCAAGCGGAAAGTTCCGATTGAACGTGTACTTTCGAAACGAGATCGAGTTTTTTTCTTTCTGAACCCGTGTGTTTTATTTTATTTTAAAAAGCTGCTTCTTTTACTGTCTGATTCAAATTGTGTTTAAAAACTTATAATATAATTGTGATACTATCTGCAGATGGCAGATAAAGAGCTAACTTCGAATGCATAGGGGCGAATTACCAGAACATATTTAATGTTAAGACATATGTGTATTTTAAAACTGATAATATAGAAATACAACCATTGCGCGGTCTGAATATTGTCATGAAACAATGTCGATGTCGAACCTGGTATAAAGTGGTTGTGCACATTTTCGCCCACTTGTTGTGGATTAAGATTTTGTGATTTGTAGATTTGTTTTTATCACACATGAAAACAACACGAACAAATACTCCTACTTAAATCTTCAAAAGATGAAAAACATAACACGGTTATAAAATATTAACTTGTTTTTCTTTCTAGTGTCGCATGTGTTAATGCATGTTTATATACAGTGAGTATGAATCTGATATAAATGCAAATGTCGCAAATTTGTGGCGTGTTCTGAGAAAACTGGGCAAAATTCTTGTGCGTAAATTGTCATCCCATTTTTAGCCTGTGCAGTCCGCACAGGCTTATCCGGGACGACAATTTCCGCTTTTATGGAATTTGTCGTTTAAATGATGTCTCTTCTAAGCGAAAATCAAGTTTAGGCGGAAAGTGTCGTCCCGGATTAGCCTGTGCGCACTCCACAGGCTAATCTGGGATGACACTTTACGCACAAGCATTTTGCCCAGTTTTTTCAGGACACGCCATATTTTATCAATAGCATTGATATCAAGTTGCGCAACATATTACGAGAGCGGCCTCCACAATGGCAGAGGAAGGTTATGTATTGCATTATAGTATTATTACAATCTTGATTTATTTCTTCGAAGCCTTATCAGAGTTGTTCAGAAACCTTTTATCGAATAAATTTAGTAATTTATATTTAATCCTGCCTTTAATATCTCAAATGAAAAAGGTAAACAATACAAATCCATGGGCATTCTTTAAACCATCCGCTCATTTTTAATTTGACGCAAGTGACCAATTGTTAATATAATACAAGAAATCCAAACTGCGCTCACCGCCTTGAAAATATCAAAGGAAAGCTTTGACGGACTTACACTGGTTAACATGCGCACCAATAAGGTGTTTTCCTAGTCATAGTGATATGTTTCACCGCCGTAGCGTACAGTATCTCCATGTCGTATTGGCGAGAGTTGCAATTTACAACATCTTTATTTCATGAAGCCAAAAACTTGTCCAATGATTCTTAGTCGTTTCAAAGCATTCTGCACGTGGGTTTAATCTTTCTAATATATAAACAATCTAATGACGAAAAAGAAAACCAATATATACATTTTGAATTTTTCTTTTACGAGAACAGTGTCTGCGCATGCGTCGAAAATAGTAGCACGGATTTCCATCTTTCCGTCACAAAATTAATTTTCTTCACGATTCTTGACCATTCTGTCACATTATTTCTGTTTCTTCAGGTGCCTAAAGTGGTAAACTAACATTTATTTCAGCAGGATACAATCCATTCCCTGTCAAAAGACCGTAAATCAGAGGATTTTCGGACTTTCACTGGTAACAGGTGCCCGTTTAGGAAGTCGTCATATTTTGTTTACGTTTCCCACTTCCGGTCAAAAATGAAATTGAAAATCACACTACTAGTTCTCTGTGTAATTCTCACAGGGTGCCAATGTCTAATCCCTAGGTATGTTAAACCCCCATTCTTTATGTCTGTCTTCCTATTGATCAGCAGGTGGTCTCATCAATAGTGCTGTGTGGAACAGTATAAGGTAGAATCAGTGCCAAAATTACCCCCCCCCTCTAGGTTAGTCATCTTCATTAGCATTCCTTCACTGCCTATTGCTGACCCAGATATCTGACATAGAGGTGAATCAATGCCCTTAGGTAAAAGAAAACGAAAATACCTCGAGATATCCTTGTGGTATTTGAGATACAGATGTTACTTTGGAACATCAAGGCATTGCATGTGACCAATATAACGTCTGGTATCATGCGCATTGTCAAGGGATAGGAGATTCTCGTTTTATTTGGCACTGTTCTAAATGTGGCAGTTCAAAATTTTCGCTACCCCTATCTGAATCCATAAGTAGTCCGAGTGAAAATACCATATATTCTCCCAAGCATTCCCTGAGCATATGCTTGACACTAGTCATCCAAGCCCTAGAACAAGGCCAGTTGCCACATCAACACCAAATGCTAAGAATAAAAAGGTTAAACCCCCTAGGCCCCCAAAACTTAAACCATTGGAATGCCTCACCATCTTGAATATAAATTGCCGCTCCGTTAAAAATTAAATCCAAGATCTGCAACAGGTAATCTTCCAGACCAAGCCAGACATCATGTGTCTTACATAATCATGGCTCAAACCCAAAACAAATTCTTCGGAAATCTTTCCGGATCATCTTAATTTTAATGTTTACATGGATGACATGTTAAATGGCCAAGGAGGAGAGGCCCTGTTAGCTATCTCCCGTTCCATCACCAGTCAGGAACAACCCGACCTTAACTACAATAGTAATGCGATCTAGGCTAAGATCTCCCTTAAGGTATACGAGACATATATATCTCTTCATTTTACAAACCTCATGAGAACGATGAGGAGTCCCTTAATGATTTATGGTCAACGGTAAGAAAGATTCACAGGAATAGCTCAATCTGGATCTCGGGTGACTTCAACATGCAAAGTATAAATTGGTCAACCATTATAGAAGGCTGCAGGCATAGGAATATTTATATCTCCCTACTGGAAAACCTGTAAGACCTAAATCTCCAACAAATGGTCACTCCCCCACCAAAGGTAAAAACACCCTAGATTTTTTCTTCACAAATGTGCCCGGTCAAGTCCATAACACCACTACATTGACCCCCACTACGTTCATAAAAGCACGATATTGTATTTCATGAGTTGAAGGTAAATAGAGGCCGTCCCCTACAAACTGTAAGAGAAGTTAAAAGTTATAGGAAAGCTGATTGGTAAAGCCTCAAGAATAACTTTAATAAATATGCAAAATCCTTTCTAGCCTGTAACCTTTCTGATCCGAACTCTGCTTGGTCGTCTTTTAAGAGTGAGCTTACACGTCTTAGCTCCATCTATATCCCATCAAAACAAACTAAGGTACGTCGTGATCTGCCCTGGATAAATCCTTTCATCATACGCCAAATTAGGTAAAGTGATCGACTGTACTCCAAACTTATGAAGTCAATCACCCACTCACCTGACCTACTTCAGAAATTTAAGAAGCTTAGAGGCCAGATCCAAAAGCAAATACGGAACTCTTACTGGTTGTATTTAGACAAGGTTATATTCTCAAATGACTCACAACCAGGGGCGAATAAGAAATTTTATTCTTTCGTCAAGTCCAATAAAACAAAACAAAAATGTGGAGTAGCCTCCCTCAAGAGTGTAGGTCAAACCAGTACGGATGCAACGACCAAGGCAAACATATAAACAAACAGTTCAAATCAGTCTTCTCTCGCCCACAGCCACTGAGCCTCTCAGTCCTGTAAACAGCTACTCACCCCACAAAATCATCCAAACCTGCAAAATGTCATTATCACCGAGGATGAAGTACGGAAAATCCTTAAAGGTTTAAACCCCAGTAAAGCTTCGGGACCCGACCAGATCTCCCCCAGGCTACTTAAGGAATTCACCATACAATAGCCCCTGTCCTGACCCATATCTTCCACATTTCTTTGAAATCAGGTATTTTCCCCCAATGACTGGAAGCATGCAGTCATTGCTCCCGTGTACAAAAAAGGCCCTAAATGCAAACCCAGTAACTATAGACCTATCCAACTAACCTGTATTGTCTCTAAGCTTATGTAGCATATAATTGTCTCCAATATCATGTCTGTTTATGATAAACATGATAGTTTAAGTCCATTTCAACACGGTTTCAGTTCAAAACATAGCTGTAAAGCCCAGCTCATTTTTTTCCCATGAAGTCTATGGCAATCTAGAACAAGGCCAACACATTGATATTAAAGTCATGTACTTCAGCAAAGCCTTTGATAAAGTCAATCATCGCAAACTTCTCCTGAAATTATATAGATTAGGTATAAACCCCGAGACCATTTGTTGGATTAGGTCATTCCTATACGGCCGTATCCAGCAGGTTGCCGTCGAGGGTCATAACTCGGACAACCTTCTCGTCCTATCTTGTGTCCCCTAAGGCTCGCTCCTCGGACCTTGCTTTTTTCGCTCATACATAAATGACCTCCCTGACCGTGTTAAGAGCAAGGTTAGACTTTTGGCAGATGATACTATAGTTTATTTAACAGTTAAATCCACTCAAGATGCACACACCCTCCAAAATGATATCTTTAATCTTGAAAACTGGGATCCGATTGGTCCATGGAATTTAACCCCGACAAATGTGAAATCCTTTGCATCAGCCACAAAAAACATCCTGTCCTTTCTTCCCATACAAACTTCATGGCATAGAACTAAAAACCACAGAGGCTGCACAATATTTTGGTATCACCATAGGTAAATTAAAAGAAGTAAATACCTGTCATGGACCAATCACATAAACAATATAACATCTAAGGCCAGTAATTCACTCAGATTCATTTAAAGAAATATCAAAACTTAAAATAAAAAGGTTAAAGAGACTGCCTACAAAACTTATGTAAGGCCCCAGTTAGAATACTGTTCCACTGTTTGGCATCCTTGGCAAAAATATCTCATCTACAAAATTGAACAAGTCCAAAGATTGGCTGCCAGTTATGTTCGTAATGACTACAAATAAGTCGCCGGATGGTGAAAAGTGTGCGGCAAGTCCGGGACACGAAACCGGGACACCTCGCGTACAGGGCGAGTGCTCTTCCGACTGAGCTAACCGGGCCGCCACACATCTTTACACCAATCCCGCTTAAGTTCCGTACCGTGACATTCTCCCCTGCCAAGTTAGAATTCGTCCTCGAATTCGAGTCACATGGAACAGTGAATTACATATCCCGACAAAACCACGGGCAGGTTCTATGGAGAACTGCATGCAAATGCAAGCGCCACGGCTTACGTTAGGCGCCATCAACGCCGGTGGTGAAAAGTGTGCGGCCAGTCCGGGACTCGAACCCGGGACACCTCGCTTACAGGGCGAATGCTCTCCTGACTGAGATAACCAGGCCGACACACATCTTTTCTCCAATCCCGCTTAAGTTCGGAACCGTGACATTCTCCCCTGCCAAGTTTGAATTCGTCCTCGAATTTGAGTCTCAGGGAACGGTGTATAACTGAACCTGACGAACCCACGGGCAGGTTCTATGGAGAACTGCATGCGAATGAAAGCGACAAGGCCCCACGTTGGGCGCCATTGTCGCCGGGTGGTGAAAAGTGTGCGGCCAGTCCGGGACTCAAATCCGCGACACCTCGCTTACAGGGCGAATGCTCTCCCGACTGAGCTAACCGGGCCGGCACACATCTGTTCACCAATCCCGCTTAAGTCCGGTACCGTGAGTGGTGAAAAGTCGGAACGTGATACAAGAGCTGCGAGAAGAGATTTAGTCAGAGAGATAATGGAGAGATATGATAGGAGTAGAGATAGAAGAATTACAGGAGTTTATCCTCAGGAGAGAATAACTCAAGAAATGAGATTTAGAGATATTGTATCCCCAAGTAGGGAAGGTATCGTGTCGAATAGTGATGTGAAGCAAAACTGGAGTGCAGAGACACTACGTAATAATGTTTCGTTTGCATCTGAAAGACAATACAGTAATGTAGGTACTGCATTCCTAGATGCATATGAAACACATAATGTGACAGGTAACATGAACGTAGATGACAAAATTGAAGAGTTAGATAGACAGTTGCAGAGATTGAGGGAAAGCAACAGTAAGTTCTTACAAGCACCATATATGATTCAGATTCAGAGAATATAAGAAAGAAGGATACAGTGAAAGATCAAGATCACGATGTAAACCGGAGACAATGTTGAGAATGAACATACAGAATGTGTAGATACAGTAAGGAAGAAACACAGTGGGGTAAACCCTACATATAACGACGAGAAGCATGTAAAAACTTCGGAGTATAGACCAACAAGTGATAGTGAAAGAAAATATGACTTTCAAAGACTAATTGAACGCAAAAATGGTGATCATTACGGTTTCGATAGAAAGGAAAGATATAGTAGAAGTAAGGTGGAATGAAGGGAAAAAAACATTGTGAGTGACGAAAAGCCTCAATATGAATATAGACTTAGTGCAAGTGCTGAAAGAAGCAATGATCAGCGACAACATGAAGACAAAAACAGAACTTCAGGTGGTGGTGCAATAGATGGTGTGCAAAATGAAGATGATAGATATAGACAACGACAAAATGGAAGGAGTGAGTTTGAAAGTAGACAGAGACAAGTAAAAGATAATGTCGAGTACAAACAGATGTGTTATAACCAAATTTCACTGAAAGCTGAAATAGAAAAAGAAGAGGAAATATATAGAAAACTGGAGGAGACAAACATAAAGTTGAGTTATGTAAGACAGTTGAATGAAGAAAGAGAACGTGATTTGATGAGAAAGATACAACATATGAAACTCGATGAAAGAGAACTACAAGCCCGAAGAATGAACAGAGAGCAATTACAGGAAGAGGTTGAAAAGCAAGTTCAATTTGAAAGAGAAAGGAGTCAGAGATTGTCAATGTTGGCATGAAGTTGAATGAAGAAAGAGAAAGGAGTCAGAGATTGTCAACAATGGAAGCAGAAAGTGATCGATTATATGCAAAGTATGGAGAAAAGGAAGAAAATGTAAAGAAAGAAAGTTGAAAAATATTTGATACGTAAAGAAAGAAAGTAGAAAAATATTTGATACAGATCGAGAAAGAAGAGATTGTGTACAGAAGGAAAGTGAAAGGTTGACAGCACTTAAGTATCCTTGAAACAATGAAAACATGAAAAAGGAATACGCTAGAAAAAAGTGTCTTGAGTCAAGCTATACCGATGAAGCTAGATAATTTGACATTAAAAATGAGTGGAAGAAGACATTCTATCAAGAGGGTTTGAGATATAGCGATGTGAACATGTATAGCTTATCGGATAAGGAGTTCTATAGTTCGCAGCCACCTATGGTTACATCTCTTGGACCAAGCTTCAGATACGATGATGTGAAAGTGAATGACTTGTCTGATAGGGAAAAATCACAATTTGGTTCTAGAATAACACCCATGAAACAAACCTATGGAAGCCTAAAATTCCATCATTTGAAGGCACGGATTTCAAGCTATAGAGAATAGAAGAAGAAGCGATTTTAGAAAGTGGTTTACATCATGAGACAATCGTATCTCAGACAATAAGAAATTCATTGAAGGTAGTGCAAGGAATATTCTTTTGACAACTGACCCGAGCGCAACATCGACAGAAATACTATCGAAATTAGCAGATATGTTCGATAACATTAAGACGGAGGATTCTATAATGCAAGAATTTTATAACGCTGAACAAACAGAGAAGGAAAATACCTCAGAATGGGCATTACGTTTGGAAAGTCTGATGGTATTAGCATTTGAAAAGAAAGAAGTCCATCATAGTAAGAGAAATACGTTGATGAAGCAAAGATTCTGGAAAGGGTTGAGAAGTGAGAAGCTGAAGAACAACACAACAGTGACGTATGAATCCGTGGCAACGTTTGAAACGTTAAGAAAGAAAGTACGCATAGAAGAAGATAAACTGAAACGAGACAAAGGAACGAAAAGTGCGAAAAGTACAGAAACGACACCTGAGGTTAAAACCCAAAACCAACAGACACGAACATCATCGTCACGAAATTCAGCCTCAACAACTCCGAAGACAGCAATAGATCAGCAGACTACTACGATGAACGATATGCTATAGTAGAGGCCGCAATTATGGATTCGGTTATGGAAGAAGACAAGATGAATATAGTCGAGCACGTGGTAGACCATACTACAGAAACATGTATGATCCTTTTGATCATAGACGTCAAAACTACAATGATGATTCTCAGCAGCCATCATGGAATCAACAAGGACAACCACAGCCACATACACCAACTCAACAACAACCGCGACAAGAACAAAAAGCAGACTCGTCCAAACCACAAACTCTACAGTCACAAAATACACCAAAGCAACCTTCTAGTCAGAATACTTCCGCCACATCCCATAGTACTTTAAACTATTAAACGCTTACATGGAAGGGCATGATGTAAGCAAGGATATTAATTGCCCTAACACGAACATCAGACTTGTTGGGTCGGCTAAATAGACCATAATACGCATCGATGGAACTGATACTAAATCATTGATAGACAGTGGATCTATGATCAGTATTATAACTGAATCATTCTACAACTCCTACCAAGCAAACCTATACTTCACAGCATCGACGATTTCCATCATGAAGTAAAATCTGCAAATGGTTCCTTTTTTTCCGTATATGGGTTAGATCGAATCTACAATCGAATCCTCTTCTAATTCTTGTGAACATATCAATATACTACTTCTTGTTGTCCCAACGACGGAATACCATTATCGTGTTCCTGTTCTACTTGGTACCAATGTCATACGGGAAATCAAAGATCATTTAACTGTTACAGATAGTGTTCCTGATGTTTGGAAGGCTGCTTTCATGTCCGTTGAGTCAGTCTCAGTTGGAACCGTGATGTCAACACATCCGATCACACTAAAAACCAATGGAAACTAGAACTGTTAGTGGTTTTGTTAGAAAGATAAGAAACGTCGATGCCGCCGTTACTGAACCAGTAGAGGACACATACTTACAGAAAGCACTAGTATGTCCAAGAGTAGTTGAACTCTTCAATCCAGGGAAAACTGCTCGTGTCCCCGTTAGAATAAGCAATATGTCGGCGAAGGTCATGAAAATACCTGCAACGTCAGAGTTATGTCAGCTCAGTGAAGTGAAGATTCTTCGTAATGCAGACCTTTGAACACCACACACCGAATACAATCAAGATGAACCTCTAGTTTCAAATCAGCAAATAACCACATATACAAGCGAAGACACACCTGTCAATAACTTACCTGGTACAGCGGGAATGCCTACCAGTCCACCATACATCCCACCATACTTACCTAAATCCGCTACAAATCCAACTGCTCCTCCAGAACCTGAAATAGAAAACAAATATGAAGATGAAAGTTACAATTTGAAGAAAGATTTTGGCGTTGCTTTACACGAAGGGACACTAACAAATGACCAAAGAAAGAAACTCTACAATATATTTAAGAAATATGAATCCATCTTCCCAAAGCACAAGTACGATATCGGATGCACGAATACGGTTAAGCATAAATTTGAGTTATCGAATGAAGAACCTTTCAAAGAGCATTACGGTAAAATACCTCCAGGAATATACGACGAGGTCCGCGAACATCTACAGGAGATGTTGGACATGGGTGTCATAGAAGAATCAAAGAGCCCATGGTCGTCGAACATCGTTATAGTCCGAAAGAAAGACGGAAACATACGCTTTTGTATAGTCTATCGTACACTTTACCATTGCACTTTTCGAGACGCGAATCCGATTCCAAAAATCGATGATACCCTACACATGCTTTCTGGATCACGCTATTTCTCGAAACTAGATCTGAAGTCAGGTTACTGGAAGGTGGAAATGGAGGACACCGGTACAGAGAAGACCGCTTTTCAAATTTGGGGTCTAGGTTTTTACCAATGTCGTCGCATGCCCTTTGGCCTCACCAACGCCCCCGCAACATTCCAACGCCTCATGGAGAGATGACCTGAACTTACGAAAGTGCTTGATTTACTTGGACGACATCATAAAATTCTACAAGGACATATAAACTCACATAGATTGTTTGGCCTCTGTATTTTAACGCCTTGCAGATAATAATTTGAAAGTCAGCCAAAAGAAGTACTAGTTCTTCAAGTAAAGCGTTACTTACTTCGGACACGTTGTTTCCAAGGATGGCATCAGAGCTGACAGAGAAAAAAACAAGGTTGTGGATGATTGGCCTCCACCAAAGAACGTCAAAGAGGTCAGGAAATTCCTTGGATTGGCTGGATACTTTCGACGTTTCATTAAAGGTTTCTCCGCAATAGCACGACCTCTGAACAACTTCCTTATAGGACATCCGTTATAAACAGACACAGCATCCAAAAAGAAGTCGAAAAGTCACTTGGACCAGAAATCAACAAGAAGCACAACCCTTTGGAGTAGAAACCGACGCTTCAACAATTGGTCTTGGTGCAGTGTTACGTCAGAAACAAGACGGAGTTAATAAAGTAATATGGTACGCGAGCAGATCACTAAAATATTCAGAATCAAACTACCCAGCACACAAACCAGAATATTTGGCATTAAAATTGGCCATATCTGAAAAATGTCATGACTACCTCTACGGTTCTATATTTGAAGTCATCACAGACAACAACCCACTCCCCTACGTAAGCACCACCGCAAAACTCGACGCCACGGGACAAAGTTGGAATGCTGCCCTCTCAAATTATGACTTCAATATAACATACAGAAGTGGAAAGAACAGCTGCTGCAGACGGGTTATCTCGCATCAAAACTGACACTACTACTGTACCAGTTACCATTAATCAGACTATTATTTCTGCAATGCCATCTGCAATGGACATCGATTCATCGGCATGTCCTGTGGCAACAACACTGTTAAATCCAGATTCGCTTGACCAACTTGATCCAATACAGGAAGCAGATCTCCCTGAAAACATACAGTCACAGTCGCTAGCTCGAAGGACTGGCGAATGCTACAGGCACAGGATCCCGTCATATCGAAGTTGAAGGACCACATGGAACAAGGCACTCGACCGTCAGCTAAGCGGGTTGATGCTTCATATACACCAGAGGTAAAATACCTTTGTGACTCGGATTCATTTGTAGTTTTCTGATGGGGTTTGTATCGCTCAGCTAAATACAAGGACAACAAATACAGACAACTTCTGTTACCGGAGTCAGTTCGCAGTGAGATCTTCAAGGCACTACACGACGATCTTGGACGTCAGTGACGAGACCGGACCACTTCCTTATTCAAACAACGTTTTTATTGTCCCTGAATGGATGCCTACATCAAAGAGATGGTCGATAACTGCCCGAGATGTAAACTTAGGAAAGGTCGTGGTGACACAGAGCCGCTTGTGCCGATATCCTCATCAGAGCCCATGGATATCGTCTGCATTGATTACTTAGGACTTAAACGTTCGAAAGGGGATCATGAACATATACTGGTGATGACAGATAATTTTTCCAGATATTCCCAGGCGTTTTCGACGAAGAATCAGACAACAGTTACTACAGCAAAAGTTCTCTTCGAACAGTTCTTTGTCCATTACGGATTCCCTAGCCGTATTCACAGTGACCAAGTTGCGAACTTTGAGAGCGACCTGATCAAGGAACTATGCAAGCTCGCAGGCATCGCCAAGTCCAGAACAACTCCTTACCACGTAATGGGCAATGGTCTCTGTGAAAGGTTCAACCAAACTCTGTTAAAAATGCTGGGAACATTACAAGAAACAAAGCAATCTGATTGGAAATCTTACGTGGCACCAATGACCCACGCATACATTGTCACCATACACGACAGTTCCTCGTTTACACCGTATTTCTTAATGTTCGGTCGCCAACCCAAGCTCGAACTCGACGCAGTTTGAGGCCTGAACTTCGATGACACCAAGGCAAAGCCAAGAAGTCAGTACGTCAGAAAGCTCTGTGACAGGTTAGCGTACGCCTACCAGAAAACCAAGAAAACGTCCGAAGAAACCGGCAAAGCGAATAAGCAACGGTACGATCAAAAAGCTACGTCTTCTGTTCACAGGCCTGGTGACATTGTGTTAGCAAATAATGTTACAATCAGAGGTAAACGCATGATTGCTGACAAATGGGAGTCGAATCCGTACATCGTACTACCCAAGCCCGATGACAGAATTTCAGTGTAAGAGATTAAGAAACAGAATGGCAGATCAAGAAAGATCCGTACATTTCATCGCAATCTACTCTTACCACTGAAGTAAACACTTCGTAGCGAAACGATGGAGCTAAGGAAACACTAGTGCCCAAACACATCATTCCAGCTAGAATGAATCTATCTCCTGATACAGACAACGCTGGGAATGACATTAGTGTTCCTCCATCGAGACCAAAACGTCAAAAACGTCTGCCACGAAGGTACAGATAAGTGAAAATTAGATCAGTTTTATAGTTTTACAGCTTGTAAAATCATTATAATTTGCAATGATTCTATTTCAGATGTTCGTAACTTATTTCTATTTTTATTTTTATATTCAATCTTGTCTGACTTTGCACTAATGAAGCCATTAAATAAGCAATTAGACGGTATTTACCCTTACGAAAGACGCGTTTTTTTAAATTCCGCTATATTATAGTTACTATTAGTAGTTGTCCATTGTCATTACAATGACAATATCAAATTATATATTTTCATTATTATATGTTGGTTTCCAGTGCATATTGGACATATTTCCGTTAACTGAATAGCCCGTCTAATGTACAAATTGAATTTCTGGAAGTGATGTCAATGCATTAAAGTAGTATACATTGTAAGTAAAATAAATGGAACATTAATTGTGGAACCTGGAAAAAACGATTGCACTGTCTTAAATATATTGTTGCATGAACGATAATGCAGCGTACATCAATAAAGTAAGTACTAGCAAAACAATAATGTACAAACATTATGCAATTTTGTGTGAGTGTGTATTAAAGAAAATTGTATTTGAATATGTCTGTGTAGCTTTTTTTTAATGTAAACGTTAAACTCGGAATGATAAATGAATCCGCGGTATCGTGGCAGATGTGATGCTTGCATAGCAATCAAGAGGTCCCGAGCTCAATACTTATTATGGCAGCTTTTTCACGATTGTGTCATTAGACACTTTTTCTGCCCAGCAAACTGACTCGTCGGTATAAGTATACGCCTAATGCTTATGATGCAATCAAGCGACAATAAATATGTTAAAATCAAACTCAAGAATCAAAAACCATATCGCCTAATTAGTCATGGTGTCTACCGCGTTAAAGAAAGTTGAATAAAACATATACAATAAATAATGTTTTGCGTTCTTTAATATCTTTGTAAAGAGTAGAAAATGCTTGATTGTTTCAATTCTATTTTCATATTTACGTAACCTTGGTGACTTATGTTAGTATGGACATTCGTAACAATTCAAAAAAGCGAAGTGGGTTACAGCACAGCCTACTGTCTTATGTTTTTACGAATATCCGAAATCGCACCTTTATGAGTTTTTGAAAGATAAATGTTTTGTTAACAAACCAACCTTAAAACTGCATCTTATTAGAAAAAGTTAATTTTTATAATGACGTCATTGTGAGCGTTTTGTATAACAAAAATTACTTTCGTAATAATTGTATGTATGGACATAACTGCAGTTTTAGTATATTTAACTTCTGCTTCTACTACTGCTGCTGTTGTGACTTCTTCTACTTATGCGTGTATTAATTGATTAATAAAATACTTTAAAATAAGAAAAAAAACACTACTAAAGGTGTTTGCTAAAACACCAAGCCTCGCGGCAGAATGATAGATCTAGTGCTTGTTTTAACTAATTTATTTTACAACCAGACTATTGGGACGCTCAAGGTTGTTTAATAAGCGAATTCAAAGATCACATTAATAAAGCAAAGAACATACTATATGTTTTAATGTATTACTACGTGTAATGTTTATGGTGTTCCACGTCCGATATTCACATCACTTGTTGTGACCGATTGAACTGACATTGTTCTTTCATATACGCGTCCTCGTAGATTATCCTAAAGACATTTCGAAATACTTTTGCTGCTGCTGCTACTACTATTAATTCTGGTTCTATTAATTGATTGATAAAGTTCTTAAATGTTTTGATTTATTTTATTGGTGTATGCTAATACAGCAAGCCTCGCATTATATTATAGTAATCGGAACTCTCAACACGGTTAAATCAACGGCAACTGGAATTCTACACCAAATAACACACTTATAAAGCATAGAACATACTATATGTTTGTATATACATCTACGTGTAATGATTATGTTGTGTCAAGCCAAAACGGACAGTTGTTGTGACCGATTTATCTGACAGTCATGGGCTACCGCACATTCTTACTAACTGTAATTTCAAACAAGCGCCATTGAAGATTATCTTACAGAAATTGAGACCTGTGTAATCATTACATATTATTTAATAACATTACAATCCGAATCGATGTTCAAACAGATGAGGCTTACAAGATCTCACGCGCGCATGTGGTAATTGATTTCAAAGCAATGAGAAAAACAACTAGGTCGACGTATCGACGAAAGATAAATACAGAAAGTGTTGATATTAGTGTTGTATTTCAATACGAGTTGAATACGATTGTGCTATAAATAATTCAACAAACAAATACCAATTAACATTAAGTAAACACTGGCTCTGACAAAAGTCCAATATTAATATTTCGCTAATAACGCTAGATTTAAGTTGATGACCTTATTTGCTTTTTAACGGGACTTGTCACTGTAGGTTCCGTCGTTCTCTTGGTCTTTTTGAATTTCATGGACGAAACATTTGAGTAATAGTACCATTGTACGATGTCTTTATTTGTTTGATTAACTTCGTAAGTATATATGATTGTTTTACTCAACCGATAGCTGTTAAGTTTGTATGTAGGTTGGCTGCAACTAGTTTTTTTTCTTTCTCCTAGTAGGTTAAAAAAGTCAATCACGGTACACGTGAATAGTTTTACATGAGTAGTGAATTGAATGTATGGTGTAATTTATTTTTTTTTAACGTCACGGTGGCTTTTTCAGAACAATGTGTGTATGATTAAGTTCATGTCTTAACAAATGCACATGTATTACACAATACACACAACATCATTGCATGTTGCCCCGAGTCTCTGTTTCCCAAGGCCTGTAGGGAAAACATAAGTAATGTCTACAGCAAAGACATTTTGTAAAGTTCCTAACTGGAACTATCGTTTGCATTGAATGTTTAAAGTAGAAAATATTGACTGCACTTTAACAATATAATTTAAAGTAACTTATATAGATGTTTCGAATTTCGTGGATATGTACTTCAGTAAAGTGCAACTTAAGTTGATTAGGAGCTTTGCCAAAAGCGGTACTGTGGTGTTTGATGGCACCAGTATATTTTCAAGACGCATACATGCATCAAACGTTACAGTGATGGGATTATTCGTGCCATAATAGTGTTAATCTACGGGATAGCATATGTTTTATAAATGTGACAGTGTTACCATACTCAAGTTTTGTACCTAAAGATCACAACATAAATACGTTTTTACGAGCTATCCATGGTTGCGTTACTCTGGCGAAACCTACATCTTGTGTGAACTTTGCTTTCGACAAACATGCCATTTTTCGTTTCAAAGACGCTTGATACTATTATAAGTATCACTCTCCAAGTGAAATATCGAGTGTGTTTGATAGTGGAAGTAAATTTCTAATTTTAAATGCAGTTGTTTTGGATTGTTATCGTCCATGCTTGGTTTTTATACGCGTTAAGCTATGTTCAAAGACCCGAATAAACTGAAGAAACGTAAGGAACGCATTTTTTGTATCATTAAACTACAGTTTTTAGTTCGTTCGCTTTCATTTTCTGTGCATAAATCATAAGGAAGTCATTGAACACGTATATTTTGGGACACAATGTAGATCAGCTTATTTGGCTATTAAAAGTTAAAATATTATTCATTTATTAATATTATTAATTTATATTTTAAATTTGTAAAGTTCGTTTTGCATTTACAGTTTGGCATAGCAAAATGATTTAAGATAGAGATTGTTTCATACATGCAATTGTTTTATATCTGCCGATAAGTGGTGTACCATGTTTTGGGGCAACATTTCAATTTAAAAGTGCATCGCTTTATTTGTATGCAATAAATAAATAATCTTTTAAGACTTGTAAGCAATCATATAAGCTCATTATTTAGCTTGTCATTTTGTGAGATTTCTTAAAAATTCTATGACACAAACGGACAAACAGATATTCAGTCGACAATCTCATGTAATATGTGTATCGTACACAATATCAAAGCTGTCGAAGCTTTTTAACTTGTATTGCCACAAAGAAAACAACATGTTTTGCCTGTAATTGTCGAATCATAAACACTCGATACTCTGTTATTCATCATACATTGACCGGAAACTCGAACGTCTTTTTGGCAAATTCCGTACAATTCATGGACTTATCATTCAAAAGAATGCTTTACAATTTGGAGAAGTTATGTTCAACCATAGTGACACTACCAGGCATGTCTCAGTTTTTACAATAAGCCGTGGTATGATATTATAGACTGCGTATGATATATATTTACAACCAGTCTTTCGATTCTTATGCGCTTGTATTGACTTAACAGGACGTTATATTTCGCACGGGGCAATGCCTATTTAGGAAAGAGTACATCTCACTGAGGGCTCTAGACCAAATAGTGACCAGCCTTACAGCCCGAAATTGTATATTTACCGAAGCCAAAGGCTGAGGTGCATACACCGTTTGAAGCTGCCTGATAGGTAACTTGACAACCATTGGTCCCGAAGTGGGGGGGGGGGGTTCTATTTCATATATTGTACCGAACATTTTACCCTGTGTATCAACCTCTGTATATCCTAAGTTTTTATCAGCACTGATACACGTTGACCAAAAGTCTATGACTTTCAAAATAACGTCTTGTCCAGAAAGTATTTCAAATAATTAATTGAGAACAAATAATGTTCAGTGTTAAACAATAGCCACTGTCAATATCCAAGTGTAATATAACGATACCGCACAGTGCAGTTAAGATGGGTGTAACCATGTGCGAGGTTAGTCATTAATAGTTTGCATGCACGGTCCATATTAACCACGCGCAGTATTTATTAGAAAATAGAGACCAGTCCTCGTACTCGTTGGCTCTATCCTTATTTACGGACCAAAGCCGGCCATAAAGATAAGGAATGTTAATTGCATGTCAGGTACAATATTTAAGTGCAGTCCACACAGGCTAATCAGGGACAACACTTCTTTACACAAATTCTGTTGAGACGAAAAGTATCGTTCCTGATAAGCCTGTGCAAACTGCACAGACTAATATGGAACGACAGTTAACGCACATGCATTAAGTCCAGTTTTCCCAGAACGCGACTAAATTTAAAACACTAAATAAATGGGTTTGTCTTGTGTTATGAATGTGATTTATGCCTTTGAGGTTGTTATTCATGTTCGTTCAAATTAAAAGCATGTTCATTTCACGCTGCTGTCGAATGAGTCAGACAATTTTGTATTTCATTTATGGTGTAGATGTATGTTATGTTTGTTAATTAATTTTATCGTTGGAGGATGTGTGTAGCAAATGCATTGAAAGGTGAATTATTTCGTGTGGATTAAAATCAATATAGCCACGCCATGTTGTTGAATTAATAATCATTTTCAAACGGATTTTGCATGGCCTTTTCTGGACATTGCATGATAGAAACCTTTTTTAACCATTTACTAGTATGCAATCCCAAAATGATAAAAAAGTACATTCGTAACTACGGTTTTTGTTGTTATAAACGTTGTATAATGTTAGTGGTCCATGGTAATTAATTCGTGTCTAAGCGTGCATAATCATTCGCCGTTAGCCTCCAAGTATTAAATAAGCCTCGTTCTTGCAAAACTGTACTTAATGCATGTGCTTTAAGTGTGCAGTCCGTACAGGCTACTCAGGGACTACAATTTCCGCTTTTATGGAAGATTAAATGAAGTCTCTCCTAAACAAAAATCCTGTCTAGGCGAAAAGCGTCGTCCATCACTTTTTTCAACGTCAATACGCAAACCCAAAATCTATACATAGCATACACAGAAGCTATTTTGTTAAGTCGAAGTCTCGAAGTCGGATTCTCTTCAGAAACTCAACCCGGGGCCGATATGATAATATTGGCCCGGCTGAAACAAATAACGACCTGCTCGTTACGCCAATGTGTTATTATTTATAGAAACGATATGTAACATACTCATTTGCATAAACGTCAGATAGAAAAACATCAACCGCCGTTCCCATCTTCTTAGAAGCAAATTTAAGTGTATCCGTGATGGCTACATGTATAAAAACTCTCTTCTGAGACGTAATTCAAGAAGAATGTATTTACCAGCCAAGTCCATCAATTATTGCTATAAAAAGAGTTAATTTATGTAATCAAGTACAATAGAGCAACAGGTTACGATAAAGCGTTCATTTGAATAATTTGCATGATTTGCTTGTGAAACATACGTTAGGACGTTAACCATAACTGTTATAATGTTGTTGATATATCGTATCAAACTCGAACACTTAAAATTCGCTATGTGGTATTAAGCTTTGGATCGTTTTTATTTAAGTTAGTGAAAATTGTGACGCTTGTGAATTATTGATTCAAGAGATGACATTCGTGTTTGTGTATACGTAAACAACATTTACATAACAATGGCTATTTGGAAGAAGCAAAACGTTTTCATAACAATATTGTTGATTTTTCTTCTAATTATGGTAAAGCTCGAAAAAAAATTGGTAAGTTTGTCTATTGCATACACTTTCAACGATGTTATTGTACTTGTGGCTTCCTCTACTTGAAAATGTCGAATATATTGGTTGTTTTCCCCTTTACATTCTATTTGTATGTATTCGTAATTCAAAACCTTAAACAAATAATTTGCACCGGCGCATTGTGGTGATAAATGTGAACTTAATTTTTTCCACTTACATACCCAAACCGTGATTTATGGTCAATTTATATTAGTTATTTTCATATTCTTAATTAATAAATTATCTGCACCAAACATCATAACTTAATGATAATTTATTACAAATCATCTGTTAAGATATCGCGTTAATATTAACTTAACACTGATTTTTTTATACACATGTTGATGTTTTTAAACATGTTTCACTGAAACAAACCAAAATGACACATGGCATTTTGGTATTCGTAGAATGTAGAATGTGCGAATCATATGCAACTGGATAAAGCATGATTACTGATATGCAATGCGCCTTGATCATATCCCAGGAGCCAAATGTAATACGCACACCAACTGGAGGTGGAATACCTGTTTCACTGAACCAACCCATGTGACATGTGACCGTTTGGGATTTGCAGACTACGCAAGGCACATATTACCACACCAAATGCGAGGTGGAACAGGCACAAATTCTTAAATTCTATGCGCCTTCTGTACGTCCCAGTAGTACACGGAATGCGTCGAAAAGCTTTCTTTTGTAACACCGGTAGAGGTGCCAGGGTTCTTCAGACTTCATAAACCGATACCAATCATCATTCCATGAAGAGAAACTCTTGCAAAAAAAACAAATCCTGTTGCTGTTTTCCGAGTGATTTAAGACTATAGTTGGTGATGTTCAATCATAATGTGCATAACTGTTCTGTAATTTTAACTGACTTTAATATAGTATTACATGACAACGTTATCATAGAAAATTGAAGAATAATACTTTCTTATTATTATTATGTATCATAATTGTAATACAATCGTACTCTGTATATTAATTATTTTAAGGCTATTTAATGACATTTGTATTTGTATAATCCAGCCACTTTTATTTGTAAAAACGTTACCATGATCCCTTCAGCTCATNCAATATGTGTCGTGTTCTGAGAAAACTGGGCATAAATCTTGTGCGTAAATTGTCATCCCAGATTAGCCTCTGCAGTCCGCACAGGCTAATCAGGGACGACAATTTCCGCTTTTATGGGATTTTTCGTTTTAATGATGTCTCTGCTTAGCAAAAATCCAGTTAAGGCGGAAAGTGTCGTCCCGGATTAGCCTGTGCGGACTGCAGAGGCTAATCTGGGATGAAGATTAGCACAGGCTAATCCTGGGATGACACTTTACGCACAAGCATTTTGCCTAGTTTTCTCAGAACACGCCACATATAACGACAAAAGGGGCTGATTGATATTCAGTGTTAAAAATCGAAGAACGATATGACGTAAGACCTATTTATTCACCAGATCAAGTAACATGCTAACACACTATTATATATATTGACATTATGTTATGGTATGTAGGGATAATTTAAACGAGTTAGCACATACATGTCCTTCTATGCATGGCATTGTTATGACGTTGTTTATATAACTGAAGATTAGCTTTTTGAGTATATATTGATTTACTCGCCTAGTTTATATTGTATAGTTTTGTTTTAAATGTGTGTGTGTGTTGACACAGGATGGCCATATAAAACGTACTTACGCCTTAGCAAAATGTTATTTTTTAAAGAAAATTCCCATAGACTCAAGTAACGTTTGGATTATATTCAAATTAGCGAACTAACGCTCCTGGCTAAGACCAATGTTGACAATATGTATTTGTGTATTGATAATCATCAATAGAAATTGGAAAAATAGTAATGTATAATTATTTTCATATAAAATATTTAAAACGTGTAATACCGACATAGTGTTTCAACTACCATATACTGCAAACTTTGCGTGATAAAGTGTTATTGAGACGTCAAGGGTTCGAACCCCAGGAAAGGTTTTTTATTTTTATTTTATTTTTTATTGTGTGTCTTGTTACTATAATTATGAAAAAATATTTCAAATATTACAGTACGCGAATTTTCAAAGGATGTTGTTTGTGAACATTGGAATTAAATATCCAATAGGAATTTTGGTATTTCGCAAAACGAAAAAAAATAGTAATGCATATTCGGACGAATAAATGCTGAGTTGAATTGCATATATGATTCCTATAATTAATGTATTTCGTGCGGAATCAAAGTATTCGTCTCAACGGATATAGTTACGATTCAGGACTGTACATAACATGTGTGAACCTTGATTGTGTTAATCCGTAATCATCACTACATTTTCTTTTAAATATATCAGCAACACTTACGTTGCTAAAATATCACATCATGACAATTTATCCCCATGTAAAGAGACTCCTCATTTAAAGATTCAACAGCATTTAAATAGTTGTTGAATGGTATTTGTTCGATTGTTGTTTTTTTTTTCCAAACAAACATTCACATTCGACGTACATAAGAATTAATTTCAATCTGTTATCAAACCGACTTACTTGTGCCTTCCCATTCACATTTATTTGTTTTACACTGTGTTATATGTAACGTTTTGCTTTTACAATTCATCAAGTGTTGCACAAATGTAAATGACAATCAACGATTTTCCTGAACGTGTTTACCAAGACATACAGTCACTGCGACTAGACACTAATTTAACCACAATGTGATACGCAAAGTGTGATAAATTGTTAGTGTGACCTAAATAGCTTGCGAATATAGAAACCTTTTTTTTAAATTAAATTGTCAGAAAACAGGTTTGACACTATAAAACGATATTCAATTAAGATGTATACGTCTTTATAGAGTTTTTTTTCCCCCAATTTGAGTTAGTTTGAAGAAGTCGAATGTGCAATTTTCATAGAAAAACAAGCCCATCTTTGCGTTTAAGGTTATTTGAAACAACAAATCACACAATGATAATTGACAGATTCAACAAAAAAACCAGAACATCATTGGCCAGAGAAATAAGAATTAGCATAAAAAGCAACAGTAGGAAGTTATTATTTACGGTTATCATTAGAAACTTTACTGGTACTGTCTTTGATACAAAGAGTTGATTGATGGGGAAAGTAAACATTCAGACTCTCGAAGAAACGCAAGTAATGGTTTCGTTATTTAACAATTAATTAGAAGTTATCTTATGACATACATGTTCGTATGCCATTAGCAACTGAAGATAATTTATATTACAATACGGTGCAAATGTATGTTATTTTTGTGTCTAAATGTACAACCCGCAAGTACAATTTTAAATAAACTTGTTAATGTATGTTGGTATTTCAGTGCTATGCGTCATATCCACTCTATATAAGCACGAATGACTTTAAAATTGCAGTAATGTATTAACTGGGCTGCAGGCTGTAATTTTGGTATTTTATGTATGCGCTTAAACGTTATGATGTTATGTTAATGTGGTTGTTTTTTGTTTTTCTTTAAGATCTTGTCAAATCCAGCGTTTGTGTAACACATTTTACATTGATGATACATTTTTAATGGCTGTCAATACACTTGCAATAGGTTTCGAGGTTAAATTTTTGAAAACCGTTCGACCAATTAATTCAATCTTGTCTGTACTTCTCGATTATGTATAGACATATTTGAAATTGGTCTTGGGAGGTGTCAATTATACTTGCGTAACGTGTGTATGTATTTTGCACCAAATAAGTTTTAAAAATTATTTAACAATTTAACATCTACATTGGCCGACAGTAATGATTTATCTGAAGTAAAATTGGCTCTGAATTTATTTAACACCATATGAAACTAAAGTGTATGTATTTTAGTGATATCATAATTAAATTTAAACGATAACCTTGCCCCATGTAACATAAGACTTACATCGAAAACCTTTTTTCATTTCATTTCTATATTTAAACATTGTCATGTCCTTGTTTAGTAACTCAAATATTAAATTATTACAGTTTGATGCAATAAATATAACTTTATTTAGGCTCAATAGCTTTGATTTCAAACTATCTATTTGTTCAAGATTTATCTAAAATATTTAAATTCAAACTAAATTAAGTTAAACCAATTCACATTGCCACTCATGATTTATTTAAAACAAGGATATTGCTATATGTTTGTCTGCATTTTGTATCAGTATGTTGTGGCTACGTTATGTTCGTGTAAATAAAACACAACTTGTTCACAATTGTGTTTTATTGTACAACAAAGGAATATTATTGATATACTTTGATACTTTATTTGTATACCCAAGTTTCGACATCATCATGGTTGTGTAGTCCGTTTTCAAAAATTATGCGAAAACAAAAGCAAAATTGTTTTGGGGGAGTAATCAAACACAATTAGCAAAGTAATCAGATAAATGAGAATTACGGTATTACGTTTTCCAGAAATATCTTATACGTTATGAAAATAAAATGTTATAACTGCAAAATGACGAACGTAATAATCACTCATTATTTTCAAAGATTTTAACTTTATCCCCTTTTTAAAAAGATGCATATAGCATGATATGATAATTACTAAATTACTGAAATGACTGTACTTTTTAAAGCACATTCATGACTGTTTGGACATTAACACAATACAAAATGTTGCCGTATAAAGTGTGCGAACAATGCAGAAATACATTAATGTCCATGTCAACCGCCACTTACTTGTTGTTCCACAAGTGACATTCACGTATCGCTTTGGGTTCAGGCAATCGTGAAACGTCATTTCGATTGATCGGTAAATGCAAATCATTTTGATGTTTTACCATAAAAATGTCACGAAAAAAACGGCAATTAAACAATTATGTTGTCATGTTTTTATAAGCTTTGCTCTACTGGCAAATGTTTACCGACCTAACAGTAAGATATTATGTCATGCCTTTCACAAAACATATTCTATACATGTTCATGTAACATGGGTTTTTGGAACAATTAAACATATACAAATATATTGCTAGTAAAGTGAGAGCTATTTTTCTGTCAATCATTCCATTAAAGAAATGACTGACAATATGTTATTATTAATTGTGTAGCGAATACAGTTGATTATCTGTTGTTTTAATAAGCGCAACTGTGTACCCCCTTGAACGATTAGTATCAAACTGCTGTTATATTTGACAGCAACTAGTGATATATGACGTTGTTTTCCCATAAGACAACACCACTATAACAAGCATTTGACAGCAACTAATGAGATATGACGTTGTTTTTCCATAAGACAACACAACTATAACAAGCATTTGACAGCAACTTATGATATATGACGTTGTTTTCCAATAAGACAACACCACTATAACAAGCATTTGACAGTAACTAGTGATATATGACGTTGTTTTCCCATAAGACAACACCACTATAACAAGCATTTGATAGCAACTAATGATATATGACGTTGTTTTCCCATAAGACAACACCACTATAACAAGCATTTGACAGCAACTAGTGATATATGACGTTGTTTTCCAATAAGACAACACCACTATACCAAGCATTTGACAGCAACTAGTGATATATGACGTTGTTTTTCCCATAAGACAACACCACTATAACAAGCATATCAAGTAAACCAATAGCAGCATGCTCGTAAAACCAGGATTATAGTGACACAACTTTAATTCAATCCTATATTGAACACCACAGTGTTTTTCAATCCTGTTCACAGGCTGTTGTTGAACAAGTTCACGCTAAAAGCGTGATATTGATGAAAAGAGGATAGTTAAAACAGTATGTATTGTTCTTATTAGTTTTTTACCATAATCATACTGTGCATGTTTGTGGTTTGCCAGCAATTGTTATTACGATGGATTTTGAGGATTGATAATTTGTTTAATCATTCACAAAGAACACTTTCATTAGACGGACATGTCACGAGGTTACGAATTGCATAGCGTATTGTAAATCAGCCAACAACAGATTTTGCGAAATTGTCGAATATCATAGTATCATTTTTGAAGAGTATACATTGTAAATATGTATGTGCCGTACTGTTAGTGTGTATCACAAACAATTTCGAAACATTTGTGCCAACCACGCATACCAATCTTTATTTTATAGCAAGCATTGCCATCAACATGCGCCAGTAAATTCCTCAGAATTGGTAGATTTATTTCAGATTAACGACATGACATGAAACAGCGATAAATCTCAGATCACGGAGAGTTCACAGCAGATGTAAAACGCCTACGCGGTTTTGTGCAGTGGAGTTGTACCGTGCTTTCGATACTTTAAGCACAATCTATTATGTGGTTGTGATAATTGTTGCAATGTGAAATTTAATAATTTGCATTAAAATTTGACCAATTCACCTAGGCATACACATATTCTTGTTTCCTGTAACATTGAAAACAAATATCGTATTACGGCAGACTTCCAAAAAACCGTCGGTCAGTCAAGCAAGACCGACACATTTTAGAGGGTCCCGTATTTATTAACAAACAATCGGTTCGACCATTCGACAGCTTTCAAAATAATAAATCCTACATGTAACTGACTATAAACAGTTCATATCGGAGCAAAAGAATACCAATCCGATAAGCTGTTTTTTTCCTTTTTGTTTACATTCGAAAACATCAAACAGTTGTGGTACATGTACCATTGTGCTATTATGAAATCACCTGCGCGTGTTACCAGAAACAACGTTCTTTCTCTGAAGTCACTTGTGTTACGCAAACAATTTTAAAAGGTTTGGATTGTGATAAACATGCTGCACGTTATCCGCATTGTGGGCGTTAATCATAAACTTAAGAATATCAATGCAAACGACAGTAGCGTTTTTGATACAGCATAAGTGTGTAAATGTAGAAGGACGATTTGATTTCGTTTTTCCTATTCGTATAGTAAGAGCAAAGATGATAATATTTAAATAACCTATAATGTTAACAAATTATTTCAATTTATTGTTAAAAATGTACATTACACGTATATTATTAGATGTTAACAAAAAAAACAGTGTATTGGCAATAAGAAATTGCAAAAAATGCTCTTACAAGACCGAATGTCAGGCACTTGTTTGGAGCTTTCGATATGTCACGGTATGGTAGAGAATATAGTAGTTATTTTAGTAAATGATGTACTGGCAGATTTCACTTCTTAAATGATAGCAAAATACATATTTTTTATATTTTGAGTTTGCAGAATCTTAAACCTATGCAATTTCATAACGCCTTCAATATACATGTAAATAGATCACTATTTAAAATGGTCTATTATAACGGACTCATGCGAATATCGTTAAATTTCGATCAGTTAAAAGCATTTTATACAAAAACACTTTTTTATGGCGACGTATAAACCCATTTGGATGACCATGTTTATTATATAAATGCACGAGTGCCTTGAGCTGTTCCACAGAAAATGTTTTACCGATTACTCCCAATTTGCATGCGACATTCTTTTCGTAATTGTTTTTTGGAAATGCGATAGCTAATTATTACATTAATTACCGCTTTCTATAATACAAATAAAAATCCCGGACAAATTTCTTCTTATCAAAATGCTGTTGTAACTAACTTGAGGATCATTCACCAATGGTGTTATTAACATATTATTAATTTAATTAGAATTAATTTGAATTCGAAATTTAATAAGTTGTGAAGAGGCGTTTAGCCAACGAGCTCTACTGAAAAAATAACGACCCTATAACTTTTTTACCACCATAAATGCGTCGCGACCTCTTATGTAGAAGTCAGTCATATTTACAAAAGTAAGCTAAGTAAATTGATATCGCGCAATACTTGTCGGTCTAGATAGACTCAAACGACTATGTAACAATTATACAAATACGGAAAAAAAAAGAAAATATGTTGACATTAAGTAACGTATATCAATAATATATATTAAGTATGAATAAGCGATAACAACGAAGATTAGTTTGTTTTGAACAGTCTTTTGAATCAAATTTACACATTATTATTTTCATTCCATGTAGATGAAGGAAGAATGTAATGGATAGCAAGACTTGCTACAGGATTGCTCTTTACTCAAAATGTAAAACATAGTATTACGTGTCGTTGATCTATAAAGAGGCACCAGTTTATTTAAACTTATTGCACGATATGTTTGACAATATATATTTCTCCGAAATTAGTGTTTGTCCTGCGATTAATGTTAAACGTTACAGAACAGAAGAGAATAGTTGTTTTCGACTTAAGCATATACAGCTCATGATCATAAACATGTATATCCAATAATAGCATGCGCTTAAAGTAGATACAAACATTCATGATTTCGGAGAATGTACAATGTACAATGTACAAATACAATTACAATAATATATATAGAATGTATATAACATATAAAGTTACCCGAATGATGTTACTTTTACAATCGATCATAAACAAGTCATGCCATAAAATGTTTAAAACAGTGAATTATCCGACTTAAGTATGCATATTTTTGTTGTTGTTGGATTGTCCGATTGCAAATAAGTGCAAAATTTCAGACAAACAGTTTACGGTTTAATATCTTTTAAGCACAAAAACATGCAACATGTAAAACCAATACCGGTTACGTAAGTTTACGACCTCAAGCGGAAAGTTTTGCTTGAAAGTATACTTTCTACTGAGATCGAATGTTGGCTTTCTGAACCCTTGTGTTCTACTTTATGTTGATTAAACTGCTTCTTTCACTTGCTGAATCACAGAAAGTTGTTTTTAATGCACTTATAATATTATACAGTTAACGGCCTCTGACAACAGTTCCAAAGTCATCCCTGATACCTTGGGACAACAGTTTTGACTGTTCACCGCGCATCCATGAAATAACTGTTTTATTACCTGATCAAATTTCAAACATAGAAAAAAAGAGCAAATTAAATTTAAACACAACAGTGTTATTGAAAGCTGAATATAGACATTTTTCAACACATTCTTGGCCTTACGTAGAACTTGAATTATAGGAAAATGTCAAACGGCAAATGACTCTTGTTTTAATTGTATTCACTGTTTTATTTTTTGTTCAATGGTAAGTGCTGGACTGATCGGGCAACAGTTCAAATAATAGACCGGTCAGCAGTTCGAAATATTTACCGGTAACAGTTTAAAACATTGCAACATTACTTTTTCGACGAGGAAATAGCAAAATATAATAAATTATCATTTATACAAGGCATCAGGTAATAAAAAATTTTAATGTTGCAAAGTGCATGGACAGAGTGTACTTCTAATGTCGTAGGACTAATGACTCCAACATGTTTAATGTTATACAAATAAAAACAAATATGGATTTTTTAAACTTCTAATACAGACATACAACCAAACAGACGCAAGCGCAGTCTGAATCTTGTAATGAAACAATGTCGAAGTGAACTCTGGTATATAGTTGTTGTTTAGCTGTGTGCATGATTGATTCATGCTGATCAATTATTCATATAAATAGTAGCACGTGTTTATGATATATATATATACACATATATACACACATATACACAGATCAACTAATGTCAAGACAACATATTTAAATGGCATGTTGTTGACAGATACAATGATTTGTCGTTTATTATTTACCGCGATGGAAAACACAACGTAAGGTAACACTTCTAATACTTCAATCTGCTAAAAATGACAACGAAAACACTATTATAAATTATGACCGTTTTTTTCCCTTCTAGTGCCGCAGGTGTAAATTCGTGTTTATGTTCAGTGAGTATAAATAGGAAATAACATTGACGCACAATTTTACAACAGCATTGCTATCAAGTTGCGCAGCACAGTTCATTATTTAAGAGAGTGGCCTCCACAATGGCATATGAAGGTTATGTATTCCATTCTCGTATTATGTAAACTATAGATTTATGACATCGAATCTGTATAAAAACTGTTAAAACACTTATTATCCTGTAACTCTAGTACTTTATATTTAATCCAATCTTTCATTTCGTACATGAATATGGGAAGCATTAAAACTCCAGAAACATTATCATGGTTAAAATAATTTCTCTCCTGATAGTACTACACTAAAAATAAATAATTATCACATCTTTGGTCACGTCCTTGACACCTCAAGGAAAGTTTTGAAGGACTGACACCGGTTTACAGGTGCGCCAATATAGGGTTTCCTTGTCATAGGATTGGTTATAACGCCTAAGAGTAAAGTAGTTTCATGTCGTTTTGGCGAGAGTTGCAATTTACAACATCTTTATTTCATCAAGCTATCAACTTGTCCAATGATTATTAGTCGGTTCAAAGCAAGCCGAACGTGGGTTTAATCTTTCTTATATATAAACCATCTCGGGATGATTTTTCTTTAAATACATTTGGAAATTGTATTTACACAAGTACCGAAGGTTCAAGAAATTACGTTCTACAGAATCATAGATATGAACCACGCTCTGTGAAAAGCGGATTTACTGCATGTTAGTCCGCACAGGCTAATTACTTTCCGCGTTTATCTAATTTTCGTTTAAAGGAAGACTCGTCTTGAGGAAAATCCAGTTAAGCCGGAAAGTGTCGTCCCTGATTAGCCTGTTCGGACCCGTAAGGCTAATCTCGAACAACACTTAACGAACATGCATTAAACCCCCTTGTCAAACAGCGAGACCCAAATACTATTTCCATGAATGACGCACTCTTAAAAGTGAGTACATAAGTCGGTATTAAATTGCTCTGCATAATGTAATGTTTATTATCACGAGAGGATGCACGGCAGGTGTTCGAGTATGTAATAAATAACTTAAATCGTTCATGGTAGTAAAGTTTTATAATCCATTGCAAGTTGTAAAATCAAAATAATTGACAATCTTCTATCTCAGATGTTTAGTTACTTACTTTAATTTAATTTCCAACCTTGCCTGACTTTGCACCCATGCAGCCATTAAATAATCGATTCGACCGTATTGTCCATAACACAAGACGCGTATTAAGCAATACGTAATTCCGCTATTATATTAAAGTAACTGTTAGTGGTTGTCCATTGTCATATTGAAGTAACTATTAGTAGTTGTACATTGTCATACACATGACACTATCAAATCTTAACATAATTATATGTTGGTTTCCGATGCATATAGGGCTTATTTCCGTTTAGTCGATAGCCCGTCTAATGTACAAATTGAATGTCTGGAAGTGATGTCAATGCATTCAAGTAGAATGCATTGTAAGTAATATAGAATAACACATAAATTGTGGAACATGTAAAAAACGGTAGCAATGTTTAAAATATATCGTTAAATTAACGGCAAGTGCAGCGTACATACATAGATGAAGTACTCGCAAAAGAATCATGTACACAAATTATGCAATTTCGTGTGAGTGTTTATTTAAGAAAAATAGTATGTGAATATGTGTTTGTATTTGTTTGTATTTAAACGTTACACTTGGAATGATAAAATGAGGTCGCGGTATCGTGGCGAATGTGGTGCTTGTGTAGCAATCAAGAGGTGTCTGTGTAGCAATCAAGAGGTGCTTGTGTGGCAATCAAGAGGTGCTTGTGTGGCAATCAAGAAGTGCTTGTGTAGCAATCAAGAGGTGCTTGTGTAGCAATCAAGAGGTGCTTGTGTAGCAATCAAGATGTGCTTGTGTAGCAATCAAGAGGTGCTTGTGTAGCAATCAAGAGGTCTCGAGATCAATATCCATTCTAGGAGCTGGTGCTTGTGTAGAAATCAAGAGGTCCAGAGATCAATAGCCATTTTATGAGCTGGTGCTTTTGTAGCAATCAAAAGATCCAGAGATCAATAGCCATTCTAGGAGCTTTGCTTGTGTAGCAATCAAGAGGTCTCAAGATCAATAGCCATTCTAGGAGCTTTGCTTGTGTAGCAATCAAGACGACCCGAGATCAATAGCCATTCAAGGAGCTTGTGTAGCAATCAAGACGACCCGAGATCAATAGCCATTCTAGGAGCTTGTGTAGCAATCAAGAGGTCCCGAGATCAATAGCCATTCAAGGAGCTTGTGTAGCAATCAAGAGGTCAGGAGATCAATAGCCATTCAAGGAGCTTGTGTAGCAATCAAGACGACCCGAGAGCAATAGACATTCTAGGAGCTTGTGTAGCAATCAAGAGGTCCAGAGATCAATATCCATTCTAGGAGCTGGTGCTTGTGTAGCAATCAAGAGGTCCCGATATCAAAAGACATTCTAGGTGCTTGTGTATCAATCAAGAGGTCCCGATATCAATATCCAATCAAGAAGTCCCGAGATCAATAGCCAAGCAAGAGGTCCCGAGATCAATAGCCAATCAAGAGGTCCTGAGATCAATACCCATTCTAGGAGCTTTGCTTGTGTAGCAATCAAGAGGACCCGATATCAATAGCCATTTTATGAGCTTGTATAGCAATCAAGAGGTCCCGACATCAATAGCCATTCTAGGTGCTTGTGTAGCAATCAAGAGGTCTCGATATCAATAGCCAATCAAGAGGTCCTGAGATCAATAGCCAATCAAGAGGTCATGAGATCAATAGCAATTCTAGGAGCTGGTACTTGTGTAGCAATCAAGAGGTCCAGAGATCAATAGCCATTCTAGGAGCTTTGCTTGTGTAGCAATCAAGACGACCCGAGATCAATAGCCAATCAAGAGGTCCCGATATCAATAGCCATTCTAGGAGCTTTGCTTGTGTAGAAATCAAGAGGTCCGGATATCAATAGCCATTCTAGGACCTTTGCTTGTGTAGCAATCAAGAGGTCCAGACATCAATAACCATTCTAGAGGCTTTGCTTGTGTAGCAATCAAGATCTCCCGAGATCAATAACCATTCTGAGAGCTTTGCTTGTGTAGAAATCAAGAGGTCTCGAGATCAATAGCCATTTAGGAGCCTTGCTTGTGTAGCAATCAAGAGGTCTCAAGATCAATAGCCATTCTATGAGCTTTGCTTGTGTAGCAATCAAGAGGTGCCCATAATAAATAGCCATGATAGGAGCTGGTGCTTGTGTTGCAATCAAGAGGTCCCGAGATCAAAAGCCATTCTAGGAGCTTGTTTAGCAATCAATAGGTCCCGAGATGAATAGCCAATCAAGAGGTCCCGAGATCAATAGCCAATCAGGAGGTCCCGAGATCAATAGCCAATCAAGAGGTCCCGAGATCAATAGCCAATCAAGAGGTCCCGAGATCAATAGCAAATCAAGAGGTCACGAGATCAATAGCCAATCAAGAGGTCCCGAGATCAATAGGCATGTAAGAGGTCTCGAGATCAATAGCCAATCAAGAGCTACGAGATCAATAGCCAATCAAGAGGTCCCGAGATCAAAAGTCAATCAAGAGGTCCCGAGATCAATAGCCAATCAAGAGGTCCCGAAATCAATAGCCAATCAAGAGGTCCCGAGATCAATATCCAATCAAGAGGTCCCGAGATCAATAGCCAATCAAGAGGTCCCGAGATCAATAGCCAATCAAGAGGTCCCGAGAAAAATAGCCAATCAAGGTATCCCGAGATCAATAGCCATTCTAGAAGCTTTCTCAAACTCTATCATTAGACAATTTTCTTCCCAGGAACCGGACTCGTCTGTATCTTTATAAGTATAATGCACAAGATGCGATCGAAGGACAATGCATACGTTTAAAATTAAACTCACGAATCAAAAACCATATCGCCAATGTGGTCATGGCAGCTTCCACGTTAAAAAAAAAGTTTAATGAATACACATACACAAAATAATGTAATGCGTTCTTTAAAATATTTGTATAGAACAGACAATATTTGATTGTCTTACTTCTAATTTCATATTAACGTAACCTTGGTCACTTATCTTAGTATGGACATTCGAGCTACCCACTGTGTTATACTCTTACTTATATCCAACATCGCACCTGTTAAAAGAGATGAATGTTTCGTTCACAAAGCAACTTTTAAACTGTATCTTATAAGATTTTTTTTTAATAATGACGTCAATGTGAGCGTTTAGTATAACAACATTTACTTTTGTAATTTTTGAATGTATGACAATAACAGCAGTTTAAGTATGTTTAACTACTACGTCTACTACTTCTGCTGCTGATGTGACTACTGCTACTTCTTTAATTAATTGAGTGATCAAATACTTAAAAATGTAAAACGAACAACACTTTATTGACGGTGTTTGCTTAAACATAAAGCCTCGCAGCAGAATACGAGTGTCTGTTTAAAATCATTAATTTTAGTACCAGATTATTGGGACGCTCAAACTGGTCAAATCTGCGACAGCTGGAACTCTAAAACAAAGAACACATTCATAAACTAAAGCATATAACATACTATATGTTTGTATATACTTCTACGTGTAATATTTATGGTGTTGCACGTCTGATGTTTTACATCACTTGGCCTCCTTAATGGACAGTTATTGTGACCAATTTATCTGACCATCTCCCGCACTAGCTGTAATTTCATATATGCGTCAATTTAGATTATCTTTCAGAACGAATTATTCGATCCATATCCCATTTAATGATGTTCAAACAGATGAGGCATACATCTCACGCGTGAATGTGGTAACTGATTTAATTTCAATAAAGATCATTCACTAGGGCAAAATATCTTTCGAAAGATAAATACACACCGTTGTCAGATTTTATATTAGTGTCGTATTTGAATACATCATAGAAATTTCGAGCTCCTGCAAATATACAAGTACGTTATACGATGTGTTCTTGTGCGTTAAATCAACCATATGTTTTATTTGTTTCATTGTAAGGATGTATGCAATATATGGAATATTATAAGAATGTGGTATTGTGGTGAGTTGAATCGCACTCGTTGATTGTGTGGCTTTGATGAAACGCACAAACACCTAGGTCTCTTGTTCAGTCAAAATGGCAAATGGCACAATCACATTAAGCAGAGCATCTAAAATATTTGGATCTATGAGAATGCTAAAGTTCAAATTAAAACGTCAAACGCTAAACCAAATATACGTATCATATTTACGTCCTGTATTAGAGTACGCGTCGGTCGTGAGGGATAATTGTACATAATATGAAAAAGATATTTAAAACAAAATTCAAAATGACGCCGCTAGAATCGTTATTGGTTTAACGAGATCGTCATCTATAACCAATTTACTGACTAAAATTGGTTGGGTATCACTGGAACACAGACGCAGCATTTAAAAACTAGTTTTAGTTTACAAACACACAAAGGGTACCCTACCAGAATATCTTTCGGACATGTTTCCAACAACCGTTAATGACAATTCAGCGTATTACCTACGAAATGGTGATAATCTACTAACATTACCTAGACGACTTAAAATATACTCAAACTCTGCTATACCATCAGCAATCAAACTATGGAACGATCTTGATTCTGATATTCGTAATTCTAATACATTGAACGAATTTAAAACAAAACTTAAAGATAACTTCAAAGCACCTTAAGTCCCACCATATTATTCACAGGGTGAGAGAACATACCAAGTAATACATGCTCGAATAAGAAACTAATGTAGTGAACTGAAAGCGCATCTTTTTGTAAATCACATAATTGACTCACCCAAATGTAGCTGTGGTTACCACACCGAGGATGCAGATAATAACTTCTTTAACTGTTCGCGCTATCAGGACAAACGCTTACAAATGTTTATAAACACGAATATATTTCATCCAATAAATGCATCGAAACTCATGTTTAGCCTACAAACTTTGAACTACGAAGACAACTGTAAGCTCTTTCAAGACGTTCAGTTATTTATCAAACGAACGAAACGAGTTAATGTATAACAATCAAGTAACCAGTAATTAACAGCACCCCTTTAAGCTTTTTTATATCAAGTTGAAAGAAAGATTATGGTCGAGATGGTCAGGGTTTTTGTAAACATGTGTATCTTTGTTTATAATTATGTTGTTATTGTTTTTTTTATTTGTGTGTTTTTTTTCTTTTTATCTTTTTCTTCTAATATTAAGTATACACAAACTTTCCATAAGCCAGTTACTCAGTATAAATAAGTTTATTATTTTAATAGGCTGATGTATTTTACTTCTACCTTCTATAACTTTACTTTATTCAGTATGCACCCACAACATTGGACTATCAATTTACCTGTATCTTGGCATACCCATCTTGTTAACCTTTACAATAAACTGTCATAATGGCGATGACTCTTCGATGATGTTGGTGTAACTCTTGACCCAATCCATTTGTATACATGTTCTTCCAAATGTCTATTATATGTTATTGTTTGTATTAACTAAATGAATGTGTATATACAATAAAATATGTTTAAATATAAATATTGTGTGGCATCGCATCTCACTCGCTCCTTGCCAGTTAAATGTGCGTTATGATTTGAGAGGATGTTGTCACCTTCATAATTGTGCATATTTGAACATCGTATAATTTGTCTTATGAGTAGTAATAATAACACTGATAACATCACGTGTTTATATATAGTATATAACTAAACATTAAGTTTTAGCTCTGAGTATCTAGTAGCCTCGTGCAATGCCTTCAGTCAATCATTGGTGCAATTAATTGATAGAATGTTTCTCATCGTATTTTGTTTCCATCGGGCGTGTAAACTATGTACAATCTTCACGAACAATTCAAGGGTGGGTGGACATACGACAATATTAAATGAACAGTTCCCAAATGTAATTACTTTGCCTCGATGATTGTTCTTTTCCTATAAGACACATCAATAAGTATTGCTATTTTGTCGTAGAAAAGTCATCTGTATTTGCACAGATAATTATGTGAGATTGTTTAATTAGGTTTTTGTTTTATATTAGATGAGTAGTGGAATTATCATGTTTTGGAGACATATTTCAATTTAAACTGAATTGTTTTACTTGTATAAAAGAAAAAAGCTATTAAGCCTTCATAAACAATACTTATTATAACATAAAATTCACTCGTATTCATATGAACAGAAATTCAAAGAAACAGTTTATGATATTAATCGCTTCATTGTGTGAGATTTCGAAACAATACGGCTTCATTCTGTGAAATGTCGAAACGGTACTATTACACAATCGGAAACAAATATTCAGTTGCAAATCTCAGACACTTTGTGTCGAATCTTTTAAACGTAAATTGGTACAAACATGCCTTGTTACTGCCTGCAATTGCTAATTATAAACAGACGATCCACTGTAATTTTTTATACGATGGCCGAACACTCACCCGTATGTGTGTCAAATCCCGAACAATTCATGTTTTTAATCGATCAAAAGAAGGCTTGATAAATTGGAAAAGTTATCTTTAACCATAGTAACACTATAAGTCATGTCTCAGTTCTTAGAATAAGTCGTTGTATTGACTAAATATTTTGTATGTTTGCAACACGTATGTCACATCTTACGTGTTGGTATGGCCTGTACGGACGTTACATTCTGCATGGGGCAATCGCTATTTAGTAAATAGAAAATCACACTACGGGAACTCGAGCAAAACACAGACTAGCCAGACAGCCCCAAAATTGTATCTTGACCGAAGCCAAAGTCTGAGGTCCATATACTGTTTGGGGCTGCCTGGCTGGTCACTATTATGCCATCCATATACTGTTTGGGGCTGCCTGGCTGGTCACTATTATGCCATCCATATACTGTTTGGGGCTGCTTGGCTGGTCACTATTATGCCATCCATATACTGTTTTGGGCTGCCTGACTGTTTACTTTTATGTCATTGAATGTTTTCTATTTATATTATATTGTACTGAACATTTTGATCATTTTTACAAACATGTGTAGAAACAACGATTGTTTCAGCACCGATACACATTGAACAACAATTTTATATCTCTCAAAATAAGTTATAATCCCGAAATCATTTCAAAATATAATTGAGAACAAATAATGTTTCAGGTTTAAACAATCGACTTTGTCAACATCCAAATGTAACACATCGCTACCGCACGGTACCACTTAGCTCAGTGGAACCGTGACGGCGATGTACTTCATCAATATTTTGCACTCGCGGTCCATATTAATCACAAGCTGTCCTTTAAAGAAAATAGCGAGCGTCCAATGTACGCTTGATTGTTTTTATTCTATTGTGCTGACCAAGACAGGTCGTATTGATAAAGTAGGTACATTTTATGTCAGGTGCAATATTTTAGTATAACAAATATTANTTCTTCATTTCTACACGGATTCACTTCAAATTGATACTAAACTGCTCTTATGACATTAGGGTCAATCTCAACTATGCTTGGCCCCATTACCAGCCCTGGGGCGCCCGCCCCATGGACCACACCCATCCAAAATTGCATTTTACTATAATTTCTTCATTTCTACACCGATTCACTTCAAATTGATACTGAACTTCTCTTATGACAATACGGTCAATCTCAACTATGCATGGCCCCATTACCAACCCTGGGGCGCCCTGCCCACATTGGTCACACCCACCCAAAATTGCCTTTACTATAACTTCTTCATTTCTACACCTACTCACTTCTAATTGATACTGAACTTCTCTATGACAATACGGTCAATCTCGACTATGCATGGCCCCATTACCAACCCTGGGGCACACCTAGGTCAAACATTCGGTGTGGGGATACGCGTCGGCCTCTGCCGCGCCATTTCTCGTTTATATTATATCGTACTGAACATTTTGATCATATTTACAAACCTGTGTATAATTAACGATTTAAGCAGCACTAATACACATTGACCAACAATCCTTTATCTCTCAAAATAAGTTCTAATCCAGAAATCATTTCAAAATATAATTGAGAACAATTAATGTTTCAGGTTTAAACAATTGATTTTGTCAACATCCAAATGTAACAAAACGCTACCGGCACGGTGCCAATAAGCTCAGTGGAACCGTGACGGCGATGTACTTCATCAATATTTTGCACGCGCGGTCCATATTAATCACAAGCTGTCCTTTAAAGAAAATAGCTACCGACCAATGTACTCTTGATTGTTTTTATTCTATTGTGCTGACCAAAACAGGTCGTATTGATAAAGTAGGTACATTTTATGTCAGGTGAAATATTTTAGTATAACAAATATTACTATCTTGTCCTACAATTTATATTTTGCAATTACAAGTAAATTTCACAACAGGCGGTTTTTATTTTACATACTGGACAATATATCAAATGCAGTAGTTGTTTTAATAGTATAAGCTTTCGTAGCAATTGTATAAAGTCTTTTTTGCTGTATGTCAAAGTATTTTCATCATCAACATCATCGGCAGAATTTTCCTGATTTGGAAAGAGCGACACACGCGTTTTATCAACTGTCCATCTTAAGATATCGTTTTATCAACTGCCCATTTTAAGAAGACCTCATCAATATCAACAAACAAATGGGTTATATTTTTATTTATTTTTTATTTTTTTAAATAACCTTCTAACGAATAGTTCTAAATTGAATGCCATGCCTAATGCAGTATATGAGAAATATCAATTGTTATCTCCAGTATTAATAACTTCCTGATTTGCTTTGCGCAAAACTATTTCAACTTCCGTTCACTGTATTTGCTCAGCTTTTTACAGAAACAAGGCTCGGGAAATTGAGGCACTCGAATTTAAATTCGCGGAACTAAAGCTTTTAGGTATAGTTTCATCGGATGTCATTCCAATAAAGGACACATTGGCAATCCGTTGCTCGATGGATAATTACATTCCGATTCTAGTTGTGTGAGCACCATACGTAGGTGTTTACTCTTTGTTCAAGGGCCTTCTGGAGGTCTATTTGTTCCTGTCTTGCTGTTTATCGGACACAATTATCGGAACAATATCACATATGTTTATAAAGATCGCAAAATCACAGATGTATATGACTTATACAAAGATAGCAGTAGGTTATTTTAACGGTTTTAGAAAACAAAAGTAAGGTTCTCACTGGTTGACAAGCACTTATTCAACACTCTCCTTGTTTGTTGTTTGTTGTTTTTGAATAACCAAAGGAACATTACAAATAACAATGAAATAATGTCTTCTCGATACGAAACATGATGGCGACATTAAACTGAGCGTTGCTTGATTCAGTTCACAGTTTAATTATAAATGATTATACTCTGAACAATTCTCATGCTAGTAGTAGAAACATTCAAATCAAATACATGTTTAACATGCGACCGATTTGCATCGATTAGTGAATGCACAGTTTGAACAATTAAACAAGTCGCATTGTTCTTGAGATCGACGGATCGAGTGAAAAACCCCGACAAAAGGGAAAAAAGGAAAAGGTTATTAAACTAATTTAAAATAACAATTATATATACTATTATCTCATATCTTAGCGATGGGCATATTAAATAATTTAATTAAACTCAAATGTCAAATAAGTCGTTTAAAATTTGTCAGAATGGTTTGCTCACATTACCTCTCTCTCGATATGTTTGGTGGTTCAATATTATAAAAACGTATATAAACGAAAGAGTTATTTGTTAAATCCGTGATCACACTAGAGGCAGAAATAGACATATTGTAGTCATACAAAATCATGATTGAGTGTTAGGAATTTGAAGTGAATTACACGCACCCTTTTTGAATTTTCAATGTATAAAACCATATTTTGGATTATTATGTTTGTTAGTCCAGAGGTTTTGTTCATGTTCAAAACGTTTCAGATGCGTTACAAGTGGATACATATCAAGCAGCATCTGATGTCTATTATTATAGCTCTGTGGATACATTTGTTGAAGTCGTAGAGTATGTGAATACCATTTAAAACATTTGTATCTCATTTAAAGACGATCCCGACTAAATTAGTGTGCAAATAAGCGGTTATTTGTGTGTACGTCGGAATTGTCGTTAATAATCACCTCTGTCGGATGCAGGCAATGGTTTCAAGTGCATGACAAATAATGGCACAGTGAACAACATATCTTCTTAAGTGTCTAAATTTAAACCGCATCATTAATTTGGCTTGATGGCATGATAGCATATGCATCGCCTAAACAAACCACGGTTAAATACAAAATATCCGTTTAGTTGTTCTTCAGCCACCTTCAAACTTGGTAAATTATTACACTTTCAGGCGGTCATGATAAGGGAGAAGAGTTTCAACCACATGAAGCATGGTTCGTAAAGGCGGTGCTAAATGTGCTGTCGACGATTGAAACGGTATAAAATGATTGGCTAGAAGCATTGTTTACACTTAAGAAAACAATGCACTGGTTATCATGGTAGTTCATTTTGAGCATTCACGCTTTATTTTGATTAATTTATATGACATTTCAACCGAATTGAGAGCTCATTCTTATATCGGTTTGACTGTAATTAAAGTTGGTGCGTATAATTAACGGAACAAAATACTCTGTCTAGATCTTTGGCGAGATTACACTTCTCTTAGAACGGCATTCGACATTCATTTAAATTGGTTTATTTGTAGTAAGTCTTGACGAAGCAAAGCATCCCGCGGGCTCGTTTTTCAAGATTCTTCCCGAGACAGATTTTTTTTAAATATATAACGTATCTTTGACATTAGTGTCTTCAGGTTAAATAGAAATATAGATCATATATATTGCAACTGATGCAAGTAAAAAGTATCAATCCGGTAATATAAGTAAAATACAATTATCCATTCGAGAATGTTAGCCCAGAGGTAAGAAACCCAAGGGTAACTATTTTAACACTTTTGATCACGTCTGGTACACCTTATTCGCTATAAGACTAAGTGTAATTATTCTTTGTCATGTGTAATTGAATTTATTTCTGCGAGTAAAGGGTATTATGTGGAATAACAAATATTGCTTGCAATCGTATTATTTCAGTAGCACTGTACACCGCTTGTTCAAAATTTGAATTTCCAAATTCGTTTCCAGGCCAGCATTTTGTTTTTATAAAACTATTGTATCCGGCTTTTATTTATTATTTATAATTGTGTTGTTACATATCATTTTTCACTTGACAAATCCTACTTTAATTACACAAACATATTGAACAAGCATTATTAAGTGTGTTTTGTCCATATTTTGATTTCGAATGGTTTTCCAAAAACTGTACCTATCTTGTTATTCCTGTGGAAGTTGAATTCCGCTAAACGATATTAAAAGGATTTGGAAATTATAATTTGTATTTAAACACATAGTTTACTTTTGACTTTTTATGTATATTTTGATAATAATATAATTGTACAAATACAACTTATTTTCTGTTCAAGTTAGTTACCCATTTAATGTTTTATAAGCAAATTACTTTTGACCTTCTTCAATGATTGTGTATTCATGATCCATATTGCCTTTTAAAAATGAAATTACAGTAAGTATACATGTAGATCTACTTCATTCCTTATAAATTGTCAGGCAACATTTGTAAAGTTAAACATTTTGTTTATAACAGAGGCATATATCTTCATTAAAAACAATTGCCTGCTGAGTCATGTTGTAGAGGTCGATATTTCAATCTTTGATCAAAACAATTCATTGTTTACGATAGCATTTGCTTTGAACAATAAATCCTTCGGTGATATGTGTCGCATTATACTCCATGCGAAGCAACTAACCAAAGAAATAATTCAAAGTCTCCAGGAGTAGATCGGGATATATGTTTTCCGTGGCAATTACATTGTTGTTGGTGTAATATAAAATGATTCGTTCGACTCACACTTGTTTCAGATATATGTGATAAAATCCATGATTTTCGACCAATATATTTTTCTTAAGATATTTTGAGTGTTTGTGCACGACATTGAAATTGGATGGTTCTTGATTAGGTTAACCAACATCTTTATATTGTAATAAATCGATTTCAAAATATGCCTTTTTATTAATGAAGCAGTTTAGTTACTTCAACACTTGTCTACAACTGTCCTTCATAGGAAATGTAGATTTATTCAAAAAGTAATCATTTGTTGACGCCCCTTTAAGTAAATATTTCGAAGGTATAATTATGTGCTTAATTTTATTATATCTATGTTTACACGAGCAGTCATTTTTAGTATCACATATGTGCTTAAACCGCGTACTTTTACTTTTTGATTGACTTTATTTAAGTATGTTTAGTACACTTCTAGCTTGTCAACACTTTATAAGAATGCCATTGGATAATTTAAAGTACTCGTGTACTTGATCGTACGATGGATCACAATTGTATACAGACACTTTTTATTCCTGATACTATTATGTTGCTGTACATTAACGTTTCTGCGTAGGAAGGTTAATTACGAGTCCTTCTTATCAACTTGTTACAAATAAATAAAAGCTCCGCAAGTGTGCTGTTTGTTAAAGTTTGTTTTCCCAGGGCGTTCAAACTGCTTGATTGGACTATTAAATCATAATATATTATTTATCATTCAACCACAAACCGTAATGGATCAACTCCATCATATATTGACGCGTATTATCATATATTTCTTTATTGACATTGTGCTTTATACCACGTGAGCAAACAGATCTGCAGATAACCATATAGCATAAAACATTATACTATATTCTATATTGTTCGAGTAACAAACTATATTATTTTTGTATTGGCTATATTATGTATATAACCATACAATGAAATCGCGTCCCATGTGTCAGCCATGTTCCTGAAAATATATGCTGTCATACATATAAAACAAGTCATTTATTAGACGTACTGTGATAAATTGGTATTGGCGCCAATTATTTCATCGATACTTGTTATTATAAATTTTCTAATAGTAGTGCGCTAGAATAACTGCAAATTGTATGCACACAAATATGCTTTTTGAATAGTATTTAATCGCCTAGATGAATACATCTGTAAAGCCTTTTAAACAATTCCAGTTGCATCAGCAGGATACAAATCTTATCATTAAGCCGATGTACTTCATTTGAGACAGCTGATTACCTGCCCAATAATTAGATACGGGACAACATCACATGAGGGAAACAGCGCAAACCAACAAAACTCTGGGTCATTGTAGGGGGGATGTGTTAACTGGTTTAAGGGCACTGCCAAAACAACCTAACACTCGACCTTCACAAAAACATCGGGGTTTAAACAGGTGTAAGGGTGCAGTAACATGTTCAACTTGGGCTAGATTCATTTACAATACAATACAATAATATCATCGAACCATTAACCGTAATTGATGAACCCAATCATTGATTGACACGTATCATCATATACTTCGTTATATACTTGTACTTTATACAACGTGAGCAAATGGCGTAAAGGCACATGCTTGAAGATAGTATCAACATTACCAACATATTCACACTATGTAATGTGTGAGGAACAGCCTCTTTTGTACTGGCTAGTTGATTTATATAACCATACACTGAATACGCTGTTTATGTATCAACCATGTTACAGAAAGGATATGCGGTCATACATTTTATGCAATTCATTTATAAGGCGTACTGTAATGAATTGGTTTTGGTGCCAATCATTCCATCAATACTTGTTATTAAAGATTGTAAGGCTACTAGTAATGGGTGAATATAACTGCGAACTCTATGTTCACAACGCCACGGTATATGCATTTTAAATAGTGTTAAACTGCCTCGATGCATTCATTTGTACAGCATATTAAACAACTCTGTGAAGTTCCAGTTGCATCAGCAGGATATACATCATCAATACGAGCTACTCTATTTGAGACAACTGATTTATTGTCCAATACTTAGATACAGAACAACATTACAGATGACAAACACAAACACAAACGAACACAAATCTGGGTCATTGTATGGGCGGGGGGTTAAACTTGGTTAAGGGCACTGCCAAATCAACCTCACATTGGCCTAGAGTTTGTTGCCACAAACATATTCGAGGTTTAACGAGGTTTAAGGGCGCCGCAAAACCGTCACATTTGGCCTAGATTTTTTTCCATAACATATACAATACATACGCAAAAATAAAAACTATTCCAAAGGATTATATTTCATATATCGAGCCACAATGTAAGTATATATCATCTTATTTTATAAAATGGGCATAATGAATCTCCCGAACATTAGTCAGTTACTGCATAGAGATGTGTACCAACTGTTACTCGTCTATGTAACACAAGTGACTCTTATAACACAGGCATAATGGAACTCCAAACATTAGTAAGTTGCTGCATAGAGATGTGTACCAACTGTTACTCGTCTATGTAACACACGTGACTCTTATAAAACAGGCATAATAGAACTCCAAAAAAATAGTTAGTTGCTGCATAGAGATGTGTACTAACTGTTACTCGTCTATGTAATACACGTGACTTTTATAACATAGACATCATGAAACTCCCGAAACATAGTCAGTTACTGCATTGAAATTAGTAAAATCCGTTACTATTTCATATAAGGAAAGTGTGTGGCCGATATGTTTAACCCAAAGCATTTAAGAGATAACGTGACGTTAAACATTATATATTCACCACAGCTAAAGCTTCAGTTGGATACATTTTCTATAAACACACATACTATTTAGGCGACGTATATAGCAATCGGTATGGCAATGTTTATTATATGCATGCGTGAGTGTGCACTTTTAAAGTTAAGAAAAAACAAATTGAAACCGACTGCCCTCGTTGTGCTCGCGCACTTCTTTTTAAAATATAACTCGATTATGTTACTTGTAAATTATAATAACCTCCATATTGAGCTACTTGCACTGTGCCGGAACGAAACCATCATACCAATGATGTGTATTTCAAACAATTTGGTTTCATGACATACATAATCTAATATAATATGGTAATATGTTATTAAAACTCACTTGAGAACCATTCGGTCTGTGTAGTGAATAAGGAATCATAAAATTCTCGAGAGTTAATTTGATTTTCGAGATTCAATAAGTCGTAAAGAGTCGTTCAGATTTTGCTGAACAAATATTACCGCTCTAGTCACGACCTTTTCTCTATTAGTTAATTAACTTGTTCTCAATAATGCGGTCATACATAAAGGAAGTTCTCTTACCAACAGTACTTAAAAACATTTTTCGGAAACAAGAGTATATGTGAACCATTATCAACTACACAAATGTTTATATTAAGTAAGATCTACTAATGTACACGTAAATGGTAGGTAATTATTATAAGCAGCGTTCAGTGCATCGATTTTTAATATTTATTTGAAGGCATAAGCAACATGTTTAATAGAGTGTATATATTTATTAACACACGACTTGGCCTTATTCTTATTCGTAGACTGTTCAGATTAGAAATGGTATTCAGATCACACATCACTAGGGAGAGTAAACTAACACAGACTAACAATACACATTATATTGAATTTCCTTTATCCATAAATGATAATGTTTGTTCTACATAATTGTCAATACATCAAGTTTGCTGTTTTATGTCGTCTTGTCAAGCTTTTACTAAAATTGGTAAAGGTAATCCATTGTTAGTGTGGTATTGACACGGCATTTTGATATTAATTGCATCATAATCCTTTAATCTGGAAATGGTCTGGCAATCTTGCTCATTTTGAAGTTTAAACATACACAATACACATTCTTTCACCAAACAACAGCCATATGAAAAAAAATAAACATAATATTGTTAAAAAATCTTTTTTTTTCGGAACTTTGAATCAAACAATCTTACAAAACACTAATAATTTGTATTCCTTGTTTTACACTACAATATTTGGTAAGATTTTTATTTGATTTTTTATTTCTTTCTTCATTGTTCAACGTGAATATATATATAAGAATTATCATCGGTATAACCTTTTTATAATTATTATATTACTATTTTTATAATATATGTTCATGTATAATTGTGTGTATTGTTATTAGTTAGCGTGTCCATAATATATTCATACATGTTAATGAGCATAACATGTAATTTAGTTCATTATGAATAATCAGTATTTTAGCTCTATAGCCTTGTGCCATCATAGTGTCTCTGTTCATGTAAGTATATCATCAGTAGAAGTAAAGTTATAGCAAATAAAGTTTAGTTACAAATAAATAACACTGACGATTGATTTGGAAAATATCAACTTACACATTATAAACTTCCTCATTTGATTATTATTATTGCTTATGGGTTTCCTCCCACATATCGATCAAAGGTGAAATTCAGACAAAGTCTGGAGGGCATTGATTAAACCCAACAGGCATAGGGGCTGGTGTTCTTGTTACAACGTCATTTTAATATCCGATTCTGTGCTCAACCTTCAATCATCCGCTATCGTGTCTTCCAGCCACCATTCTCAATCAATGAAGCTAAAATTTTGAAATAAAAAGAGAATACAACAACTCATTCCTTCTAGTAATGTTTCAGAACACTCTTTTTCCGAACATCTTTCCTGGTTTTTCATTTTAAGGAACATAAATCTGTTTTCATCTTGTTTACGAAAACACATCTACGTTTCCATTTTGTGACCCATTACTTTTTTTACTGTTATTTATGTTGTCTAAGCCTCTATATGTTAATTGATACAATCGGGTCAAGGCGATTACAAACAAGACTGTATAAGTCGTTGTGCCTATTTGCATGGCCAGTAGTAGCCCTATCGACATGAAGTCTTCGGCAATTATTCATTTTAATTCACCATACTGATATATTGTTGATTTTTAATTTAATAACTATCTAATTTAAGTGACTGTGCTGGTTCCTCTCCGCAATCTGTTTACATTAACCTAATGAAATCAATAGATTTTCATTCTATGTTCGCATAAGCCAGATACGTGCATCTGTAAATTAGACAGTAACAATGCTGTTATATATTGTGTCCTTAATTAAATTAAACTTCTATAAATACGATTACAATCCGCTTAGTCAAACTAATTGACTGAAAATATATGATACGTCTTTCTTTGTGACAAGTGATGGTGCGTTTCTCTTTCTAATTGTACATATTGTAGTTCTAACGAACTAAGCTAGTCTCGCGATCTCATTGATACTTTTTACTTATAGCTTTATCAACTGTAAATTTTAAGATATATTTTATCAATCGCTAATTTTAAGATATACTTTTATCAACCGCCCGTGTTAAGACATAGTTTTCTCAATTGCCCATTTTAAGATATATTTTTTTATCAACCGCCCATGTCAAGATATAAATTTATCAACTGTCCATTTTAAGATATAGTATTATCAACTGCCCATTCTAAGATAATAATATATACTAAAGGTAATAATTTTTTATTTTTGTTTAATTAATGTTCTGACTTTTACTTCTCAATGAATGCCATGACTAATTCATTCATTCATTCATTTATTTCATATTTGAACAATTTGTAAAACATGGTACATAAAGCATATATTACACATAAAATAAGTTGTATCTGCTTATGGCAGAAGAAATAGCAAATATATAATTTAAAATAGCTTCACAGTTGATAAATCAAGCATACAGTGATACAGGTTTATAAAATTAAAAATGAAGTATATGAGATATATTAATTTGTATCTCAAGTATTTATGACTTCCTGATTTGTTTTGTGCCAAACATTTTCGACTGCCTTTATTGTGTTTGCTCTGTTTTGTACCGAAACAAGGCAAGGGAAATTGCGGCAGGAATCAGCCGAAATAAAGCTCTTAAGTATTGTTTCATCGGATGGCATTCCAATAAAGGATAACTTGGTATTCCATTGCTCGATGGATAATAACATTACATTGAAGTTGTGTAAGCACCATACGTAAGTGTTCACAATTTGTTCAAGGGGCTTCTGGAGATATATTTGTTCTTGTCTTGTTGTTTATCGGACACAATTATCGGGACAATTCCTAAAATGTATATAAAGTTCGCAAAAGCACATTTGTATATGCCTTATACAACGTAAGAAGTAGGTTATTGTAATGGTCTAATAAAACACAATTTCGGACCTAATAAGTAAACTTGCATTTAATCAAGGTCCTAGGTTGTGTTTTATCCCATACTTCATAGATGTTTGCGCAAAACAACAAAATATTACATATAACAATGAAATACCGACTTCTCAATACTCAACATGATGACGCCATTAAACTGAGTGAAGCTTGCTTTATTTCACAGTTTAATTAAATACGAATATATAATTAACATTGCTAGTAGCAGAAAAATTAAAATAATAATTAAAAACCGGTAAAACTACCACCTATTTGCATCGATTCGTGTTTGCACTGTTTCAGCAATTAAACAAGTCACATCGTTTTTTAGATCGACAGATCAAATGAAAAACCCAGACACATATGTTACACGAGATAAAATGTATTAAAACAACAACTTTAAAGTAAAAATATATAGTATATTATCTCATATTATCATATTATAGCGGTGGACATATTAAAACTATTTTTTAACTTAAACAGACAAATAAGTCTTATTAAAATCTGCCAGAATGGCATGTTCACAAACATCCAAATAATCTCTAAAACATTATGTTTCGTGGTTCAATCATATAAATCGTATATAAACGAATCGATTTCTTGCTAAGTAATCACACTAAAGGCAGAAATAGCCGTATTGTCGTCATAAAAAAGCATGCTTGAATCTTAGGAATTTAAAATGAATTACACGCAACACTCTGGAATGCTCAATGCATTAAAAGGTGTAACATAGATGTCTTGTTTTATTTATAGTTGCCTTTCTTAAAGGTGACTTGTTGAAGGTGCTCAAATCTGTGATATATAATTCTATCTAATTATGTCTACCAATGTCACACAACACCATATCTCAAGGTCCACAATGGAAATAAGTGTTTTTCAAACGCTCCTTTGTGTCATCCTTGATATATAATGATGGCTGTCATGACTGCACGTATGTATTTGTAAATGCATGCATGTTTATATCTTTCTTAGGTACATGTGTGCGTTATACTTGTCTTTCCATGTAAACTGACATTGTATATTGAAATAAATCAATCAATCAACCAAGTCCCATGTTCAATCAACATATTTAGCATTATTATTTTTTCTAGTCTGAATGTTTTGTTCATGTTAACAACGTTTGAGACGCGTTCCAAGTGGATACATATCAAGCAGCATTTGATGTTTGTTGTAGCGTTTAGCTACATTCGTTGAAGTCGTAGAATATGTGAATACCATTTAAAACATGTGTATCCCATTCAAAGAAGAATCCGTCTAAATTAATGTAAACGAATGCGGTCAGTTGTGTCATGTGGGTCGCTTCATGTTGCCAAACATCATCAGCACTCTAGTTACCCTTGCGGATGCAGACAATGCATTGTGGTGCATGAATAACAATTGCACACGGAACAACTTATCTTCTTAATTTTCCTAATCTAAACCACATTATCAATTTGGCGTGATGATAGGATAGCATAGTCATCGCCCAAACCAGCCACGGTCTGATCTGATAAATACTAGATTATATAAACTAAATGTCCGTTTAATTGTTCTTCAGCCCCCACCCAACTTCGCAAAGTATTAAACTTTTTCAGGAGGTCATGATAACGTGGAACAGTTTCAACCATATTAAGCATGGCTCGTAAAGGTGGTGATATATGAGCTGTTGATGTTTGAAACGGTATAAAATACTAAGCTAGAAGCAGTGTTTACCCTTTAGAAAATAATCCACCGGTATTCATGGAGGTACATTTTAAGACTTCACGCTTTAGTTTGATTAATTTATATAACATTCCAACCGAATTGATGGTCTATTCTTTTAATGTTTTGACTGTAATTGATGTTGGTTCATATAATTATCAGACAAAATACACAAAGTGAACACTGTCTGTCTATACCTTTGGCGAGATTACACTACTCTTTTTATAACTGCAGTTAACCTTCATTTCACTTGGTTTATTTGTCAGTCTTGACGAAGCAATGCATCTCGAGGGCTCGTTGTTTAAGATTCTTGAACCTTCCCGAGTCGGAAAAAGGTACATGTAGAAAGTATCATTGGCAGAAGTGCATTCAGGTTAAATAGAAATATAGTTTATATTTATTGCAACTGATGAAAGTAAAACATAAGTGTCAATACGTTAATATAAGCAAAATTAAATTATCAATTTTAAATATTTCACTGACATAAGAAACCCACGGGAAATTATTTGTAAAACATTTGATCACATCGGGGTACACCTAATTCACAAATGAACTATGTATAATTAATCTTTGTGATGTGTAATTTAATTTATCCCACTTTTACAGCGAATTCGGTTGATTAAAGCCCCGTTGATTAAATTTCTGCTATAATACATGGCACGAAATGACGTCATTATTTCGACAAAATGACGTCATAAATCCAAAGAAATTATGCAGTTAAACTAATTTTGTTTCAATAAAAAGGTTTACTGGACAAAAAGTGGGCTAAATAGAATAAAAGGTTAGTGTTGATTATAGATCAGGTTTATCATGCTCGGCACGAAAACGAAAAAGCCCTCGCCAAGGCTCGTGCTTTTTGTTTTCTAAGCCTCGCATGATAAACCTGATCTATAATCAAAGATAATAAAGCGTATTACGTGGAATAACAACTATTGATTGCAATCATATACTTGCTTTTACCCTGTTTATCGCCTGTTCTAAACGTGATTATAAAATTCGTTTGCAGCAAATAAAGTGTTGATAAACCTAGAATAAAAGTAATGTATCGGGCTTTTATTGTTTTGTTCTTATGTCAGTTCATATTTTCTTCATTAAAACAACCCTTTTTGTATTAAACAATCGTATTGAACAACCATTATTAAGTGTGTTTTATTCCATATTTTGCTTATGAATGGTTTTTCAAAAACACAAAACTGTCTAGTTATACATGGTGAAGTTGTATTTCGCTAAATGATATTAAAATTATTCAAGAATTATAATTACAAGGTTTATTTAAACAGTTTACTATCGGCTGTTTATGAATATGTTCATATTAACGTGTTACAAATATTTATTTTTTCCTGTTCAAGTGACGCATTTAATCTGTAATAAGCAAATTACTTTGAACTTTTTCAATGGTTGTGTAATATTTATTAATTTGCTTTGTAATAAATCAAATAACAGTACTAATATATACCTCTTTTCTAATGAATTATCAGGGAACATTTTTGACGTACACAATTTGTTATTTATAACAGAGGCATATATCTTCATTTAATCTATTTGTACCTGCTCAGTTAGTTTCTAGGTCTATTGTGCAATCTTCGATAAAACAATTCACTGTTCACGATTGGAATTGCTTTGAATAATAAAACATCCAGTGATAGTTAGGAAGGCTAAATAACAACATACGGAAATCATTTTTGTTCCATGGCAAGAACATTGTTGTTAATGTTATGATTAAGGTTTGTTTCGACCTACACTTGTTTCAGAGATATAAATTAAAGTCCTTGATTTTCGACCAACATATCTTTATCAAGATATGTTGCGTGTTTGTGTTCGACATTCAAATTTTACGTCTCATGAACAAGGTCAAGAAAATATTCATTAAGTGTACGTATTCGATTTCAAAATTATGTGTGAATGCAGCCGATTGACTTACTTCAACACTTGACTCCAACTGCCCTTCATAGGAAATGTAGATTGTGCACCAAAAGTGATTATTGGTAAACGCCTCTTTACGTAAATATTTATATGGATTTTAAAAAATACAATAAGGTGCTAATTTGTACAATATATCAATTTTAACACTAGCAGTCATTTTGGGTATCATGAATGTGCTTAAACACGTACTTTATGTGTTTAATTTTAAATTAATTTGTTTAAGTATGTTAAGTACACTCTCAGCTTGTCAACACCATAATAGAATGCCCTTGATTAATGAATAGTTCGCGCTTACTGGATCGCATGATGGGTCACAATTTTAAACAAACACTTTTTTTCCTTATACAATAATGTTGCATAGGACGGATAACTACGTGTCCTGCTAATCATACATTAAAGCTCCGCCAGCGTGCTATTTGTCATAGGTTTTTTTCCGAGGGCGTTGAATCTGCTTGATTTGATGATGAAATCATATTATATTATTATCATCCAACCATAAACCGTAATTGATCAACTCAATCACAGATTGAAACATATCATCATATTCATCGATATTGACAGTTTACTGGCTGGATAATTTGTATAACCATACACTGAAGACTCTTCCAATGTTTCAGCCATGTTCCAGAAAGAGTATGCTGTCAAACATATAATTCAAGCCAGTAATTAGACGTAGTACTACTTCAAGGTCTGCAATCATGATCCATTGGTTTTTGTTGATACAATAACAGTGCACAAATATATTTGTCCTTGCTAATAAATTGTCTGGGATATTTCTAAAGGTTGTTTATAGCAGAGGCATATGTCTTCATTATTTTTTACCGCNCAGTTTGCGGTTAAAATATAAACAAACATAATACAATAAAAAAAATCGAGTAATACCTTGTATAAAACCTACTGCTAAATTAGTGATAATCAAATAATAATTATTCAACGAAACGTTACAAAACAAATAATTTAATATGTATTCCAAGTTTTGAAGACTCTTTGTCAAAGCTTGTTTAAATTTAAATCTATTGAACATTACCAAACTGCAACGCAAAATTCTTGCTATACATTTTTTTAAACAAAAAGCACTTCCCCCGACACAGCAAGGACGTTTTCTTATAGATTAATGCCGATTATGTCGAATATATTTGGTAAATCTATCCCCAATTGTAAACAGGAAAGCAGACTTACTGACAATCACTATTTATATGTTCAACGAGAAATAGTTACTTTTCTTTGATAGAGTAGTTGCCTGCATGAAACTTTAACTGTTTTTCGAGGAAATGTCAGGAAACCTTTGTTAGCTTTTTTTTAATATTGTGTTTAAGCTCGTTTATAGACAACGCATTACATTATGTAAATATAATTTAAAAAATTCCATTAGCCACAATGATATTAAACTATATGTATGATACAAACTTATGAACAAACGCACATCACGCTTTATAGGAAGGACATCTGCTTATTTAAAAAACGCCATGTTTGTCTTGACATACTACCAAACTCGTGCATCTAGTTCCCAGCACACACATTTAGTATATGGTAAAAAGATCATAACATGGATAGGCACACATTTTTAGCAGTTTTCAGAAAACACGAAATGCCATGGACGAACATCGTTGATCGTTACGGTTTGGTTCGTTAAGGTCGTTCCTATAACGGGGGATGGGCGTTTATTCAAGACTTTGTATCATAAATTATCATAAAATTGTAAATTTGTATACAAATGTAATCTACTCGTATACGATAGAAGTAGTCATTTAAACGCAAGCAAAAGTCAATTACATTATTCTAATATTTACTAAAATTATCTTGCATAGAGTTACTAACACTACACACATACAAGACACGGGGCTTTAAAATGAATAATTTATTTAAAACCTTGCTGAAATTGTTTCTCTATCCAGCCATGAACGTTTCAAAGAATATTTGAAATATCTCAAAGACAATCATAACGTTCAAGGATTTAGTTACAGTCACATGGGAATGATGTGAAGAGGCCCACGAAATGAAGGCTGGAAAGTAGTCCGTTCGGATGGAGGAATGTCTCGGTTGACTGTACTTAACTGTTTCCTGTTCAAGTCGGGTGCAGATGATTTGATGCTTCTTTGGCATTGAAGATGTTCCCTTCCCTTTGGACTTCTGCTGCGACTTCATCAAGATTTTTGGCTCCCCAGGAACCAGACGAGCAGAAACTTGCTACCGACACACAATGGACTGACCCACAATGTTTCCCCATCATACAAGAGTGTTCTGGATTTGATGGGGCGAAACAATCGATAATGTATGGAACTAAGCTGATAATGTTGGTAGTTGCGTGTGCAGTAAAAACACTTCATACATAACATCGCCGAAGGAATGCTAATTATTTGAACAGTGATACAAGTCATATATTATACTAATCATGTTTCATCTAGAGATATATGTATGTCAGATGTTGTTAGATACAATGGTTGCTTTGTATGGATTCGCTATATGATTACAATTCCTAAACTCGATCCCATTCGCTAAATTAACTACACAATTAACTAAAAGAAACTAAAGAAAAAAAGTTAAATACTTTTTTGCAGACAAATGCATTCTATTTTACATTCGTATTAACAAAATGGAAATAACACGTGAAACATAAAAAATGTTTAGCCGACCTACCTACCATATTTGTGTCGATGTGTGTAGATGCGCATGCATTATTAACTGATAAACTGTTCTAGTTCATTGATACATGACCATAGTGTCATCATGATCACAAACGTACGTTATCTTTTAAGAAATATGGTTGGATAAGTTTAAAGCGGATTGAAAGAAGTCATGCTTTTAGTCACACGAATTATATGCATAATTTACACAACCTAAATACAAAGGAATAAGTATATATACAATCTTCCTAAAGATCGTAGGTCGGTCAATACATTAGTTCAAGGGGGAATTCAGGAAATAGTGGCCATGTTTATGTTATGTATGCGAAAATCAATTCTTCTTTTCTATACAATAAAAAAGACAAACAGAAAACATTAAAATGTGTTCTGTGTGTCTCTTAACTGCCATTGTTTTCGTTATGTTCGTTTGTTTCAAGACCTTTACAATAACAGTCGATGTCCGTTTCCAGCTTAATTGTGCGGCTCGAATAAACAGATTTAAGTTAAGCAGCGCCTCTAAACAAAAAAAAATGTTTATATATACTAAATCAGTAGTCAACACATCTGAGGTAAACTATTGCCAATTTTGGCCGTTGTATAAATGATAAAAGTATGCCTTGTTGTTCCTTACACACTTCCACATTATTTATTCTAGGCAAAGTTAAGAAAGCCAATTTAATTTTTCTGTAACTTCTGTATTTACTGGTTTGTCGATATTGTACTTAAAACGTGATAACAATGCTTTTAATTAGTGACTGCCTTTTTTCTATTATTTCGTGTCTTAGCTTTACTGCCGAAACACATAACTTAAGTATGAACTAGTAACGAAAGACAGAATACTTTCTAACTTATGAGTAAAACAAGTTACAAAATGTCAGATTTTCAAACAATGGCGATAACTCAGGTTCTTACTATGGTATGTCAAAAACATCCGAACCAAAATATAGCGGTGATCATGTGCACATTCTGGTAAATATGTTTGCAAAGTTTCAGTCATCTGGTAGTACTATGTTTTGAGTTTCGCTTGAAGCAAATGACGGGACGAACGGACTGTAGGACGCCTAGACGGTCGAACGGACACGCACACGAACAAATCTTATGTCCCCTCCCTCTGAAAGGTGCAGGCATGCGCAGTGCATAGCGTGCAAGTTTTATTTTTATAATCGAATTCAAAATTATGTATAAATATTAGAAGACACACAATGCGGTATTTATTTGACAACCCTATTGGATTTTAAATTCAAGTATGACTTATGCAATGTTTTGCAGGCAATATATTAAAACATCGTCCAGACACATGGTACATGTGTACCAATAGCTTTCTTATAGGTACATCATGCAATCAAATCAAATGGTTGCTGTTAAAACAAAGACAAACGTAGTTCATGTCATAGGGGACATAAAAAGATTTTGCTGAACAAGAGGTTATTAGCATTCGCTGAAAATAAAAGGTCATAGATCGTTGAAAAAGAATGTTTGTTTCTGACATTGATAGAACAGCTGATATTATAAGGTGTATTAGTAGTTTCTTCAAAAAGGAAGAGTATATTCTTTGTAAACTAATTAAGAGTATATAACCCATATCTATGAAAACATGTTATTTGAATGTCACACACTGAAATCTAAAATGCAAGTTTCAAGTTACATCTTTTGTTAATCAAATGTATGTGTATCGTGTATGTTATTTGTTCATGAACACAACGTGTACTCGACTTAGACTTGTCAGTGTTACGATAGCTGAAACGAGCTATTCGTATTTAAAAAAAGTAGGGGATGATGCCATTCATACTTTATTAATTAAATACCAATACCTAGGTTTAAATGTATAAGCAAACATCAATGCACTAGACTGCACTAGACTGACCCTTGTGTTCGTAAGTCATACTTTATTATAAAATATCGAAAAACGTAAGAGATCCACAATATTATATAGTCAACGATACCACTGCATTATTGTTTTTTAAAGCGATGGTTTTAGAGAAGATTATGTACTTTAGAACGGCGGATACACTCATACTACCGGGACCAATATTCTTTATAATACTATTAGCCAAACAGTTCATTAACCCTACTAATTAATGCATCAGGCAGGTATATAGTATTTTGTATGAAAACGCTTTAAGGAGGCACATACAATTACTGCCAGGAATTCCCAATCATCTGTAGATATTCGATTTACAGGTCGTTGCCGTCGCTATAAATTTGGAAATAGCTACTTATGGACCGTAACAGAGTTGAAGACCAGGGCATCGGAATATTATTTAAACAGGACTTTTCAGGTTATCGTTTTCGTTTAAAGAAAATGACCGAAAGGTGACAAATTGACAAGCCAATAGTTATATTAACAACAAATGTTCATTACAAAATGATTAAATACGACTCGGAATGACATTTCGCACTGAATAAACCAACGTTAATAAGTATTGTATTGCACAACTGATTTCTAAAAGATGTATTACACATAAACAAACAAAGAATGCGCTTGGAACTCAGAGAATTATTTATTGGTGTTTTTGTTTTAATGATAATTGGCAATCCTGAGGACTTATTCACAAAGTTATTTCAATAACAACCCGTTTGTGTTTAAATTATTTGACACGAATATAATTATGTCAATATAATTTCTTAACTGTCATGTGAACGGATATCTTAAACGTTCACAAAATTATCTACAGGGTCGCTATTTATGGTAAGGATTCCATGAAAACCACTTCATCATAGTTGTCTTTACCTGATTGCCCTAATTAACATTATTAGCAAAAACATGACTAAATACACTAAGTATGTTTGTTTTCAATATAATTTACACAATTCTTACACTATAATTAATATTAAATAGAACAGGCAACACGTGCACCTTATAAAATAACATGCAATTGCGTGCGCACCAGTATTTGTCTATTGTTTCCTTGATTGCCAACGCAGAATTGCGTGTCAATTAGGGGTCCAGAACGAGGATCATTTTGTACAATATGAAACTGTCAATCTGATTATACTAATAAGACTAAGATATAAGACTAAATAAAGCTGCAGTAAACCTATGTGGACTGAGATAATAATATAGAATGATGTCCTTTTGTGTCAGCGAAATGTATCAAGACACATGGCGTGCCAATTACGGGCACAGAACGAGGATCAGTTTTTGCACAATATATCACTGCCAATCTGATTATACAAAGACTAAATAAAGCTTCAATTAACCTCTTTTGACTGCGATAAAATATGCGATATGCAGCATTATGTCCTATTGATAATATTAACAATTTAACCGAAAAAAATAGTTTTAGTATACAATTAACTATGCAGGTCATACATATTTTGTATTAAAACGCAGAAAAGAAGCACATAAAATCAATGTCAGAATTACATATTCATCTGCAGATGCCGTGCCGTCACTATGAATTCGGAAAAAGCTACTTATGATTAATGGCGTGTCAATTACAAGCCCAGAACGAGGATCATTTTTCACAATATGAAACTGCCAATCAGACTATATAAAGACAAAATTAAGCTGCAGTGAATCTTTTTGGACTGCGAGAAGTATATAATCAAATGGGTTTACTGCTATTCTAGACTAGACCTTTACGCGATTATAGTCCATTACAGTTTTAATAATATTCTTAATCTTTTTACTTAAGTCTTAGAGTCAGTTGGTTAATACGGGCCCTGGTCTATCCCGGTATGAAGGATGCATCATAAATCATCACTCATAAGTTATTTACAATGTTAGAAAGTGATTATAGATAAATAATATGCTATTCAAATACAGTAAACAGAGTAAATACTAAATGTGTAAATTTTAAATTTCACTATATCAGATATCATAATATACATACTTTAGAATAGCGTCCGTGAAATAATAGGCACTTACTTGGTTTTAATGATATGTCGGGATGAGTTGCATTACAAACTAGCGCGAAACGTGCATAATCTATTTAAGACATTCCTTCTTTACGTTAATGGTTAAATCTAGAAATCAAGTGTCAATATTGATTTAAACAGTATCCCTAAACAGAATTAGTTAGTATGATGGGGGCGGTTGTTTGTCTGGATGCGTTGCTCGGATGTTTCATTTTCCGTCTCTATTTATTAATAACACTATTAACTGTGTTTATTTTTCGATATGAATTGTTTCAATTTACTGGTACAAACATAATATATGGATTTTATTAAATTAACAATGAACATGACTAGTTTTGTTTTAAATTCGTAATCGGTCCGAAAAACGGACACGACGGCATTATGTTTTAAATATATTTGAAGAATGTACATCTATATAATTTCTCTCTATGACATACTTTCAAAACATTTGTGGTTTACATTACATACAATGCCACATGATAGATTCCGACAGAGCCGATATTGCATTATGTTACAAACTTGGACGTGTAAACATCGTATACATAAGTCATATCGCTTCCTGGCGGTGATAGTAAATGGACTTGTTAAAGCAAGCGCGTCGATCGGTTTTACTGGGGTTGTCATTGAAATGAAAGTGCTGTTTGAAAACTGTGCTTGGTTTACAGAACGCTAAAATTACGTGTTTTGTCCAATAATTTCGTAGCCCTGTGATAACCTCTTCATTGCAGTAAGGGAACGTGCATTTGAAGATTTTTGTTATCTTAAGAAATTTCTTGCACAATTATCTGAACTTCCTAAGGCATGGTCATTAAATGTTTTTACTTATACAACAATAATATTTGGAAGGATAAACAATTTTTATTACTCGAGTTGCGACACCTTAAGGGTTTCGCGTGATGGAATGAAGTGATGAAAAATGTGGGTACGAAAATTTTGGGTACGAAAAAAAATGTGGGTACGAAAATTTTGGGTTCGAAACAAATATGGGTACGAAAATTTTGGGTATGAAANTATCTTGTATCTTGTATCTTGTATTAACATATTGTTCTTAATGAAGAATTATATAATCAAATGTGTTTACTGCTATTCTAGACTAGACCTTTACGCGATTATAGTCCATTACAGTTTTAATAATATTCTTAATCTTTTTACTCAAGTCTTAGAGTCGGTTAGTAAATACGGGCCCTGGTCTATCCCGGTATGAAGGATGCATCATAAATCATCACTCATTAGTTATTTACAATGTTAGAAAGTGGTTATAGATAAATAATATGCTATTCAAATACAGTAAACAGAGTAAATAATAAATGTGTACATTTTAAATTACACTTTATCATATATCATAATATACATACTTTAGAATAGCGTCCGTGAAATAATATGCAGTTACTTGGTTTTAATGATATGTCGGGATGAGTTGCTTTACAAACTAGCGCGAAACGTACATAATCTATTTAAGACATTCATTCTTTACGTTAATGGTTAAATCTAGAAATCAATCGTCAATATTGATTAAAACAGTATCCCTAAACATAATTAGTTAGTATGATGGGGGCGGTTGTTTGTCTGGATGCGTTGCTCGGATGTTTCATTTTCCGTCTCTATTTCTGAATAACACTATTAACTGTGTTTATTATTCGATATGAATTGTTACAATTTACTGGTACAAACATAATATATGGATTTTATTAAATTAACAATGAACATGACTAGTTATGTTTTAAATTCGTAATCGGTCAGAAAAACGGAAACGACGGCATTATGTTTTAAATATATATTTGAAGAATGTACATCTATATAATTTCTGTCTATGACATACTTTCGAAACATTTGTGGTTTACATGACATACAATGCCACATAATAGATTCCGACAGAGACGATATTGCATTAAAAACTGTTACAAACTTGGACGTGGAAACATCGTATACATTAGTCATACCGCTTCCTGGCGGTGATAGTAAATGGACTCGTTAAAGCAAGCGCGTCGATCGGTTTTAGTGGGGTTGTCATTGAAATGAAGGTGCTGTTTGAAAACTTTGCTTGGTTTACAGACGGCTAAAATTACGTGTTTTGTCCAATAATTTCGTAGCCCTGTGATAGCCTCTTTATTGCAATAAGGGAACGTGTATTTGAAGATTTTCGTAATCTTAAGAAATGTCTTGCACAATTATCTGAACTTCCTAAGGCATGGTCATTAAATGTTTTTACTTATACAACAATAATATATGGAAGGATAAACAATTTTTATTATATCAAGAAGAAAAGATCTACTCTATGTTTACCTTCGTCGGGATTAAAAACAAGGGGCATTTTCGATATATGTTAAACTGCGTCTACTTATGCTATGTCTGTTTTATACATATTTACATAAACCTTCTGCTTATGGTAAAAAAGGTTACACACGTTTTATAATTCTAACTTTTTCAAATTTTGTGTGTAATTCAATTTTTTTAGTGTAATGTATAATTAAGTTTTGGAATCTGAGAAATTGTTTGACATTGTCATTTTGCCAAAGTGTGAACAGTCTGCTTTAACAGGAAAACATGTCATGACACGTAAAATAAGAAATTATAACTTTGGCATCGTCTTTTATAGCGGAAAATAAATTAAATATGCTGGAAAACATGTTGGCGTTCAAAATCATTCCTTTATGTATTTCTTAAATATTGAAAAATAATATATTGCTGATTTGGACTTTGTGTCTCGTAAATTGGGAAATATTATCGAATAAGAACTTTTTGTCTGGTTACATAGACATTCTAAAAATCACTTTAATTTTCATGAAAAACATCCGTCGTCGATTATACTATTGCATGTATTTATATTTGTTTAATTCACTGCAATGGTGAATTTGTACAGTTGTTGTAATATTTAATTGTGCTTCATTTGTTTGGCAACTCAATGGTATTTAATCTCTGGAATGAATGAGCCACCCAAGAGGGAGTTGTTTACTAGCTTTCTTCTGATGGATTTCATATTTTGACTGAAATGAATTTGATTATATTGTGTATATAATATATCCACTGTTTTAAATTTTATATCAAATAAGAAAACATACATTTACTTTTAAATCGGCGTCGTATTCCAGCGCAAATAAACGTCTATATAAAACACTCACGAGATAAATCTGACAATACGATGACGTTTCTTTGACAAATTAATGAGTGCTACATATGGGCACAAAATACACGTAATGCAATAGGAAGTTGGCAAACTTGTAACATCAGTACGCGAAAGCACAAAGAATGCCAGAGAATTGTGTTAGAATCATAACATATTGATATAAATTATTATTCATGTACGAGAACGAAGGACACGGTTGCTGGACGGGATACAATATTAAAACACAATTGATTAAAACTAAATTACTTAGTACACGATATAAAGGAACGCATTTATATCGTTATTCTATGCAGAAACAACAACAGTAGTAAAATCAGAAATTCTGACCTATCTTTGTATTTATATTTTGGCAAGCATTCGTATATTGGAACACCTTTCTGTACTAACTTAGACGAAATATAGTGAGCATTGCCAGAGCTCCAGACACCGTCCAACAAATGAATCAAAGCCTTGGTCGAAAAGCATTGCGTGATGGATTCGCACATACCTGCTCATGTACATAATTGACATAATGCAATCAGTGAAATTCGTCCAGTAAAAAGGTTGGACATGTGCACACATATTTGTAACGTTTGTGCAATTTACAAAATTACATTTTAAAGTAAAATAATATTGCATAATGTAGTCTCAACAAGTTGCAAAAGTAACAGGTCAAGCGATGACAATACACTAAAGCTATACATCCGGTTAGTTCAAGTATAGATCAATTGCATCGCAATATCGTTCTAAATGAATATCGTATCGAATTTTTCTAATTATACCAGTACAGTGGTACTGGTATAATTAGTTCTTTGTAAGGTTTAAAAACGACAAACATTCACAACGTCTTTTTATGTTGTGAACGGTATTGTCTATGATGTAATGACTTTGATTAAGAAGATGAATACCATTGTATTTCTATATGCCGTTGTTGCACTGAGTTAAGAAGAAAATGTATTAGTCGTTTATTTTTTTATCAACCCATCTGTATATTAATTCCACAAGTTACTTGTTCCATGTGACAAATTTATAATTTTTAATGTTTGTTAATATATATCAAAGAAGCTTTTGATATAAGAAATGCGATCTTTAAGCATACTGTTCAATACACTTATGCACCGCCTTTATAGAACCTACGTGTTCTTGTCATCTATTGTATTTATTTGTTTTTGTATTCTTAAATGACTAGTATATATTATGCAAAGTCATGTTCTTAAACATAATAACGTGACAGAGAATAATGTGTGTATTCAAGCATGAATATGATGGACTTTTGTATAAGTCTGAATAAACTGTCCGTCCGTCCTATTCTCTCATTATTCCTATATATTTATAATAATATCATATCTCAAGTCTCAGAACTGACTGCCAAATAATTAGTATCATTGTACATATATTATTACTTGGCACTGAGTAGCAGATTACACATTGCTATAACAGTCAGAAATTATAGATAATGATATAATTCATATTTAAATGCGATAGGCAACTACATCGTTTGTGGTAATATACAAAAGTTACGCAGTGGACTATCCGGAGCGATGTGAAGATATTTTACGGAATTTGCACATGTTATTACGTGTGTTTCGGCATTTACAGAATGAGCGGAATGACAATACTTCTAAATGATCATTTTACAGCATATGAGCATGAGATGAGGCTTCAGTTCAACTGGTTCTGGTATTGATCAAAACATTCAACAATCGTCGTTATTGGTGGTATTGGGTCGAAATAAACCATGTTAGCGTCGTCGTTTGAACTCATTCATCGGTGATAATTCAATTCCAACTTAGTTGATACTCACGTAGAATTGATTTACGGTTACAATTGTAGCGCTTGCATAGCATTGCCTTTTGCGATTTGCACTTAAAAAAAACATGCGGGATGGTTCGCAAATCCTCTCGTGTATGAAGAGGATATTTACTGGTTACGTTAGATGTGTTATAACTTAACGCATTTTCAATAAATACTCATCCGAAAATACCTTAACTGAGCAGTACGCTGTACGCTGTTTAATATTTGGCAATCTTAATCGCTGTTGTCATAAGCAAATGACATTGAGCTTAATTACGATTTGTTTTAGCTTTTTTTATGTGTGTACCTTTTCGCCGCCAAGTTTGAACTGCATTATGTTCGTAGAACTAGGTAATTCACCATGCGAATGTTAATAACAAATAAAAAAGACAACTTTAAGGTTATTTAATACAAAAACAAACTGAATCCAATAATGTAAGTATATTTGATGTGTTTTTTCAAAACAAACGTGACATTAGTCAGAAGGAGTATTATCAGAACATCAACAACATTAGAGTCTAATACAATTGCAAACAAGTTGCGTGTGTACCGTCGAAAATTAATTCCTTTACACATGTCATGTATATGGTTGGGAAATCCCTATAATAATGGGCAGATTCATTCATGCGACGCATATACACATTTGTTTTTGGTTCTGCAACAAATACGACTTAAGGTGTCGATATCGGCGTACACTTGTTCATTATTGATTTCGTCGAAATAAACATCGTTAGTATGCTACGTTTTAAATGTAGTTAATTAATTATTTAACAGTCAGCGGTCATATTTATGAATTGGTCTAAAATGGCGAAATAAATGACATTACAATTATATCACTCGATTTAAACTACATTAAAATGTCTCCTAATTATAATGACTATAATGATTTTGTCCGGCATTTCAAAATACAAAAGTTTCTGCTTATTTTATTTTAATCGTTACAAAAATAGAGTCCTATCTTTTATGTGTCTTTGTAGCAATTACTACCTAACATGTCGTTAGTATGTTTATCTTACCTAGAAATAGGAAACCTTTCGCTTAATGACGTGCTTTTGTCAAGCCACATAAATGGCATTCTGATTTACCGTTGTTGTGCATTTTTTGTACAAAGTGCCATCATCTCGGTGCATATAGTTTACATATGTTCGTCGGTCAAAATGATCATATCATTTTCAAGGACCTTCTATGCCATAAATGGATACTATTTGGTACCAGCAGAACGAATGACGAAAATCCTGTATAATACAGCGTGAACACGCAAAGATGGTCTTTCACAAATAAGTATTTTAATTGTGTGCTGCTTTTCTGACGCTTTTTGTTTAGACTTTTCGTCTTCAGTACATTGACAGACTATCTACCTTGACCGTGAACGCATTGTCGTTCCGTGACAAACAACAATATGAACTTTTGCTGATTTACTTTCGCTGACAAAAACAATCGGGACATCGGTGTATTATTAATCATTTCAGGATTATGTCAAGCTTATGTACTTTTGTCAAACGAGAAGCTCTGTGCAAATTAATCACGCGATACCCTACAATACAATATTTGATTTATTGTTTTGACCCCTTTCTATATCTGGCACAATTCTTAATATTTCGTAAGAAAAGGAAAACGTTTGCCAAATTATATTGATCACATATTGTAATGCGCGGGCTGGCCTGGAGCATGCGCTGGTCGCATCGCATTAGATCCATGTTTACATGACGCGGCTCATACGACAATGCAGCTGGTTATAAAATCATGCACGTATTTTATTGGCAAAAATATGTTCATGTGTTTGTTTAAAATTTCAATATGTTATGTTTAAACACTTAAACAAACTAATTTTAAAATGTAAGGGTTCAATAAGTCCAATGTTGTTTACTTCAAAGAAATGTATAATGCCAACATTTTTTTAAGAGCTACGGCAAAACTGACAAGTTAACTAATTATTGATTAAAAACCACAATCTGTGCGTATTTGTCTTATGAACCAATCATCTGCACAGAATAGTGGGGCCTTCCCAGAAACTGTAAATGTCTTAAATAAGTGTGTTTATTTTAAGTAAAACTAAAACATATTTACAAATGCATGTAGGCGAACCCCGCATAGTATTTACCAATATTCCAGTTTTTTATTGTCAAGTGTGGGCGACGAAAGAATACCAATTTACCGGATATAGAAACATGTTGCACAATATAGATAAGTGTGGCATTATTTACAACAGCGTAGGTTGCAGTAAACATAGTATGTCGACGCTAAAACCTCTAGGTGACCATGAACTATTATAATTGCATTTGTTCATATGAAGAAAAGACTACCATCAGCAGAGAAACACACAGCATACAGCATAACTATATCCTACTCGGTAAAATAAACGAAAATCAGTATATGAAAGATAAACAACGGTGTGTTATAGTTTTGCGTNTAATAACGTTCATTATATCAGAAATGACCTGAATGCATGAGTATCTTTTCTTCGAGAATTGATGACACTTCACACAGTATTCATTACGGAACGACGTCTGGATATCTAGTCCATACAAGATGAGTAGGGTCCGTTGCACACTTGTTTGTCAATTTTATACAAGTAGATATCGGTCGCTGCAGAATATGGAAGCGAAGTGTTTCCTTTCCAATGATTCCCTTTCTTGTAAAACGCCAATTACAACAGAGACGTTCTAGGTTAGTTCTGTATTCACATTTGTATTTGGTTTCCCGGTAAGAAAACTCATAGTTCGCAATAAACAAGCAATATACATTATCTTATTCATCAGCCGGATTCACTGACTGGAATCGTCAGTGTTAAATCTTCTATCTCGTATGTTCAATTTTCACAAAATTCTCGATTTATTTGGTTAGTCCGTATTTGTGGGCATGTTGTAGGAATCAGTACCAAACATATTAACAAAACAAATTGTTTTATGTTATTTGGTGGAATATACACAACGTCTGTTTTATAATTGGTCTACCAAACAAGAATGGTGCCCATATTAAATCAACTTCGATATAACACTATTGAAACGCAACTACATATTTAAATACGTAATACATATATGTGTAATTAATTGTTGATTTAAATCCTTTTCATCGTTTTATTTGGAAAATGTGAATACATGTTATTACGAGCTCACTATCGTGTAATATACTTTACATTGTGATAATACAAATTTGAAATAACATTTTGAATACCCTTTTATGGTTATACAAATAAAGTATTCACAATTAAAGCTATATAAAATGAACTGAGTTTAGACATGGAGACACAATATGTTGAGGTCATTACAGAAGGGCAATAGAGCATAACAGAAATGCTATAACCCTGTGAGGATCATCACCATCTTGATCACACACAGCAGAAACTTACAGTACATGACGTAGCGCGTGTGATGTTGTGTTAAGTGTATCAAGTTCATTAACATACTTAAATAGTTCTTGCAGCGGTGATAGGATGCAATTAGAGTCTGTATTAAACTATACAGAATTATTAAAACTCTGCATGGAAAATCGTCACTTATTTTGTTACATTGATTATAATTTTATTTTATATCTCATAATTTAAGGAAAGATAATGTTAAGAAAAAAAATGTGTACTAATTTGTATTACTTTCGATAGGATTTTTGATCTACTGAGGCAGTTGCAAATTAAAATTAGTATTGTAACCGGTGAATGGCTAAATTCAGAAATAAGCTAGTTACAGTACCTGTGTAATCGTAAGTAGCTAAATTATTTATTGTGGCGAGACGGTTTCTGTTCGCATAATAATGTTCTTGTTCTCCACCCAGAGAAAGGATTATAGCATGGGCGCCGTCAATGCACATTATCCCATTCGCTATACCCTGAAAGGAATTAAAAAACAAAACGTTATGTTTGTCCTTAACTTTGTCCGACGCGGTCGGAAATCGTAGTGCTCTGTCTTCACGATTGAATAAAACGTCATTCACTGTACATTTCTTTACACCGTGGCAACATCAACCCTAAAAGTATTTCCTTTAATTAATTAAAGGAAATTACCCAACGTATATAATCAAAGCCCTATCAGTGTTATGTGTTGTCACGGTGTAAAATGTAGGTTGCGTCTGGTAGGTCGTTGTAGTCTATGTGCTCTCGTGTCCTCTAGCGGGTCGATCCTTGCCGTCGAAACTCTGTACCGTCTCCGTAGTTCGTGTTCGTCGAAATCTGTAAATAGTCTTCTACTCGAAAGTGTATACGTCGTCGATTGTTAGCGTCTTTAATGTCGGACATATGGTCTAAGTAACCTCGTGGTTACTTTTAAGTACCCAGCTAGAGTAGCAGGGATGTTTTAGTCAGGTTTTAACCATTCGGTATAAAAAGCCAAACTATATACAAACGCTTACCGACACTTAAACAACTCGTTACATACTTTTAAACGCCGGTATGTGGTTAACCGCTGTTTAAACTGTATGTAAAATCGAGTGCACAATGTTAATCTTGACAATATAAAGGCTAATTTCGATTATCGAACACGTTCGTTTAAAACTAGGTCACCAGGTCAAAACTGTAAAAAGCCTTCTAAACATTTTTGTCATAAATTAATGTAACATTTAATACAACGCTTAGTTATATTGAATATAAAATTTAAGCATTAACTCCCTTTTTGAATACAATGTTATTTATTATAGTTTATTTTACTTGTGTGTAGCATTTCTTATTTATTGTTATTCGAGCTACGTTAAATATAATAGTCGCACTTGCCGTTTATACATCTATATCGGAAGTAGTTATCGACTTACTACATCAAATGTCAAAGTAATACTTAGTGCTGAAGTGTCAAATTTGACCATACAGCAGCTTTACAAATAAATCCCTTTCCCAGCCAAAGATTTGCTATTAATTGAAGTATTTTTGGAATAACTAGGCGAAAAGGTAAACCATCATAAGACGACATAACCCGCTTACAATCGCCTCACTTACTCAAGGTCATGATCACACGTAAAGATGAACATTCACATTTGGCAATAAAACAACTTGAAATTCCCATATCTTCCATAGCATTGCCATATATTGATGGATCTTGAAATATTTTGGCAAAAATGCAATCCATCATTTGACAAAAGTTAACATTTTTTACCATTATACATATTTTAAAAGTCAAAATAACACTCAAGATTTCAAATACGCCATAAAATATCTTTTTCGGAATTTAACATTGTCATGCATTACGCTATTTTAAGATAACTTACCAAAAAAAGACCACCATTTTGAGACGGCATGTTGCATGTAACAACTTGAATTATCAAGGTTAGTGCAATAGGTCAACATTCAACTTGGCCATACACATGCTTGGAATGTCCTGCTTAGGTTTTACAATAACTTGGCACAAACATCCATCATACGACAACGTGTCGCGTGTAACACTCGTCTCTATACCTCGATTGTAAACGTCTTATTTGTAATATCAAATTTGAAAAACAACGCGAACTATTCGGGTCTTACACTCTTTCTCTATCTCAGATGTCAGGGTCACACTAAGAGGTAGAAGGTCTACGTTTATTAAAAAATACAGCTTTTACATGCTCAACCGTTTATTCCTCATGAAAACCGTAAATGTACCCTCTGCAACAAAAATGATATGGGTGACGATATGCATTACCTTCTAATATGCCCGTACTTTAACGCGAAAAGAGTTAAATACATCCCCCGTAAATATCGGGTACATCCAAATGTTATCAAATTCAAAAATCTTATGTGTGCAACCAGTCCTTGTATATTACGAAATTAGGCACAATTTATGAAATCCATAATACAATTTTTCAAGCGCTAATAATAAAATACTGCTTAATGTTATATAAACCAACAACGTATTTACGACTATAAATAGTATTTAGGTTATAATTTTCTGATTCTAAGAACAAATATTTTGTCTCTGTACTAAACCTAATATATGCATGAACAAAGCCATCAAAGTCATATCCATACATCAAATGTTAACTCTGTCAATTTATGGGCAAATTTTAAATTTTGTACGGCGCATTATGGTTAAACACGTTACCGGTTTTTAATCCTTCACTTAATTGCAAACACAGTGGGGTATCGAAATGCTGTACACGAAACGCATAGCCGAACACTCAAAACATTCCTGACACTTTATCAATGAAATTCCGCACTTACTATCGACCAATTAAAAGTTAACATCCCTCACCGCATGTGGGCCCACTGAAGGATATACACATTTGTAAACACGATCCTGGTAGTGCGCAATAACTAACCACGATGTACATCATTGTTTTAAATACATTATAGTATACCATAATATGAAATATTACTTCCCGCATTAAATAAAATAAAAACCTACATAATGTATCCCCTTGGCTACCCTCCTATAACTTTCTTTCGATGGGAGAGTGCCAGAATGGGGTGAGCTATATTAAAATTACTCACACGCAGTATAGTGCAAAAAATAGTAAAGGACCCGCGTTTTCCCGATCGTAAAATGATATATACCTAGTACCTCATCATTGGTCTCTTACCGAACGTGCGCGCTTGGTTTAAATGAATATATAATTCTACAATAAAGAATGTTATACCATATGATTCGTGTAATATCCTGAAATTAAACTTTTGCTTATTATACATTACTGTGTAGGCAATAAATAATGTGTTATCATGATGGTTGTATGTTTTACTCTATGTTTTACTGCCGAATCGATGTAAGCTGTATGTATTTCCTTGCAAATAATTTTGCACTTTTTGTCAAAAGTTATGTCTGTAGGCAACAACTTAATATAATCGATATGTAATTGACTTCTTATACATATTGCTTGAATGGCTCACCAACGGATCTTCTTTTTTGTAGTTCCTTTACGTAAGTTTTTTATCTATTGATGTTGCATATCTAAATGATCACTTTTGTTGTTGTTGTTGTTTTGTCTTTATTTTGTGATGCTATTTTCCCTTTTCTTTTTTTTTTTCTAACCATTACGAAATATTGCTGATAAATAACTGACGTTAATGCAATTTTATAAACCTTTATGCATAATGTCGTCGTTGTCTTTGATTCTTAACTTTGTCCCCTTTTTGTAACCACAAAGTCTTGTAGTATTTTCACCAGGCTATTGCTTATTTGGGACGTCTAGTTTGTTCCAGTTTTTTGTATACTACCTTCACATTCGTTTACTGTAAAATGATATCCTCTTATAATCGCTTTTAACAGCTGAGTAGCTGATTAAACACCAAAGATCACCTTCCCCACAACACCATTTCTTTTAGTTTTTCTCTGACGGATTTCCCAATGTTTCATGAAACTGTGTAATTACACAATATATGTATATGCTCACCTGTTGTCAAGATACATGTATGTATATTGTATTATGTGACCTGTGAAACATAATAAAGATTTGTTCTGTTCTGTTCTGTTCAATAACAGCACGTGTTTAAATTAAATACAAAGCACACATCATTTCAAATAAAGATCAATTTAAAACGAATCAAATACACCATGTTTTCCTGAGAATGTCACACGGATGAGGTGATTATATAGTGACCACATGTCAAAACGTAGTTTAATTAGTGCAACAAGTATAACATCATTTTGTGCCGTTGTCTTTGTGAATAATAATTTTATTTCTTGATATATAAAAAAATTCTCGCATTTTAAAAAAAACATTGCTAGTTTTGTCTTTACACTATTCTGTTTGAGCTATTAAGTAGTTCGATAAATAAGGATTGTTGCTCTTGTTATGTTTGCACCCTCATTAAAGTTATGCTTCCAGCGTAGGTGTTTTATGTTTAGTTTTGTGTTGTTTGTAGTATTATGTAGTGTACGTGCGAATTAGTCGCTTGTAATCAATAACATACATTCAAATTGATGCTCTCTTCATATCAAGTTTCTAGTTTTCATTTTGTTCCTACACTTAATAGATAAGACATTCGTTTGAGCAGCAGAGGAAAATCGTGTGTGTGGTTTAATACAAAGATTACAAGTATCACGGTACAAAACAAGAATACACATATAAACAAAATAGAGCCAACACATTAGGATAAATATTTAAAATAAACATTCACACGTAGAATATGTATTCACACGTAGAATATGTCAATACGATAAACGTTCGTTTCAGAACAATAACATTTAAGGCCGTTACATATAAAAGTCGGTCGCATATATTTCCATTATATTTTTATAGCCTTTATCGTGTTCATATCTCTCAGAACACTATCGGCTGCCATACATATGGCGTTCTCCGATTGCGAAATGAACGCATACTTGTACATTTTATTTGCGTTGCATTCCATGACTTAACACTCTACTAGATGCAGATATTGATTAACGAGTGGACAAATGGCACCGCGCCATGACTTCAAATATAAAGTCTGTTTGCTATCCAGAAATTTGAGAACATCAACATTCACTACTTAAAAGGTCAGATGAGGCATTTATAGAAACAAAACTGCTTGAATAAGCGTACACAATATACTAATGGTATATTTAATTGATTTAATGTGGGAACATTAACTTCATGCTAAACTTTTGTAATTTATTTCATATTTGTAAATCATGTGTTCACGTCGTATTTGTATGTCTAAAGAAACTAAGACAAGGAATAACAACCCGAATGCACAGACAAGACTATAATTGTGTTCATCTCGAGTCTGGTTGAGCAATTCCAAACCTCCCTTTAACACAATAATAATATACTTAACAACACTCACGAACATATATAAATAGCGAAAAAAAATGTATCACATATTTCATAAAAAAAGAATAAGGTCAAAGTATTTCGCAAAGCTATAAGCCCAAATGAACATTATAAAAAAATAAAATAGAAAAGAATCTCCCAAATGGTTTGACAGTTATTGTTATTTAACAAAGACAAATGTCAAACGTGCGAGAAACATTTTCAACAAATCAAAAACAGATGAAAATAGAAACCATTTCGTCGAAACGCGCACACTACACAACAAAACAAGAATAAAAAAGCGAGATACAAAATAGCCGAAGGAAAAAGGCTTTAAATTACCTCATAAACAAATTCGAAACAATTCTGGAAATCTCTCGACGATGCTATAAGCAGACCTCAAACACCAATAATAGTGCACAATTTATACACACACTTCAATCATTAATTAAGTACAGATCCTACAGAAATAAACGCTAGCTTAGATTTCACTGAAACAACTGACAATAAATAAGACGGAGAATTCCGAATAGGTTAATTAAAATCAGCCGTTTTCAAGCAAATAAACAACAAATCATGCGGCTCGGATAATCTAAGCGCAGAGATAATTGAATCGTCTTTTTACATAAAAGCACCGCAATTTCTCTCAATATACGAAAAAGCTATTTAGAAATGCTGGATACTAAGACTTCTGGAGCCTTGGATACGTAGTTCCAATAGTTGAGGGTGGAAAACCAAACAAAGCTAAAAACTTCGAATCCTTAGAGCTTTCTATGCAAATCTTAAGTCATGTTTCAAAATTCAAAATTATATCACTGATTTTGTCACGTATTCCATCGGAACGCGTCAAGGTGACAAATCAAGTTCGACCATCTTCAATCTCTTCATTGATTAATTATTTTCCTTTTTACGCAACAGGTGTAGCGCATGTATATTTATTACTGACGATATCCCAGACATTCTTTGTTTGATGTTTGCAGACGATGTGGCCGGATGTGCTGAAACTGCTGCAAAACTTCAGCAACAAATTAATACTATTGACCAATTTTGTTATGAATCTGGTATGAAAAATAATTTGGACAAAACTGAGATATCCGTTTTTCAAAATGGCGGTCCTCTTCGCAAAATACGAACACTGGTTTTATCGCGGAAATACAATCAAAGTATCTTCCGTTTATAAATATTTAGGTATATTGCTATCATCATGTCTCTCATGGTCGTCTGCACACTCAAAACTAATATCACAAGCTCAAAGAGCTCTATTTTCGATCAAAACATTTCAAAGACCTTTTGAATATTTTTCAACTCCAGACTCATTTAAAATTGTTAACTCTATGGTGAAGCCAATTCTTTGTTATGCGTTTCAAATTTGGGGCTATGAATACGTTGATTCTATTGAAGCTGTTTAAAACAAATATTACAAAAATATACTGCATGTTGCAAAAACCACAAACACGTGAATGGTGCTGGGGGACTGTGGTAGATAACCTTTATGCACGACATACTTTATCAACTGTATTCGATACTGGTGTACTTTATCAACCATGCCATCAGACAGATACCCAAAACAATGTTACGTGTGCTATGTATAGAATGTGTGGTTTGTATAAATCTCTGAGACAATGTATTCACTGCCATATATAAACAACCGCGTGCTTAAGTTTTCTCTGCTGCTGGTGCAGCAGACGTTTAGATGTTTTTTTTATATTTATCTAACCAAGTATTTCCATAAGAACATTAAAGTGTCGGTTCAGTTATAGTTGTAGTGCGTAAAGATATATATATATATATGATTTATAATTATACTTTTTTTTTATTTCAAGGCTTAAACTTTAGAAGTATATACTTTTACATATTTGAACGCTCCATTGGTGCACACATATCTGAAAATCAACTATTTAATTATGTTAATGAGATCGATAACACTTCAATTACAAAATTGTCGAAGCAAACAGTACAAATGAATGCTAACTTCTAGAGGGCGTGTCGAATTAAGTCATATCAAGTATGTTGGCCTACACGTGCATGTGCATATTAAGTAATTTTTTTGGTTGTGCCATGTTTTTGTCGCACCTACTATATGTAGGTAAACAATCGTTTATTTCGGACATAAAGATAATCATAGACCTGTTAATCGTTTAACCGTTACAAGTATGCTTTGTACTTCATGTATAGCAAATTGTCCGAAATCACTCGACATTATGCTATTAAAAAAATCCACATATTGCAATACGATAAACTTCCTCCATCGTTTTAAGCGATTTTTAGCAAAACAACGCCTTAAACGGTATTTCGAATTATAAATACGTTATTGCAATAACAACTTTCAAAACTTCCGCATTGACCCTGCTACCAACTGTTTCGAGTATTGTCCTTCGTTCGCTGAGTCATTCCGGCGCTTTCTTCATTTGAATGAACAGCTCCACGTCCGCTTCCGTTCGTTCGCCACCAATTAAGGTCGGTAGGGCGCATTTGATAATTCCATGAAAATATAACCATTTTAATTGACATCCAGTGTTATAAATTTTGTGTCGTTTATGTTTTGTTGTTCTGACTGTGAGTTGTTTTGTGTTTTTTTGGTGTGAAATGTGCACGAACATCATTGTAAGGCAGACGGCAAGCAGACCCCCGACCCCAGGTGTAATTGGAAAGAAATGAAAGGCAATTCTCTGAAGCGCATAGCAAAACAACGTTTACATTTTACTCGTCTAAGAAAAGTTCATGATATAATCAGATTTGTAGGACGCATGATTTGCAAATGAATGACTTCCGAAAATGAAATTAATATACAATGTATATGAATCACATATATACATACATTTTCCGACATTTAACCACTATTGACAATACAAAAAACATTATTCCAAACACTACAATGGTTTACAAAAGGTGGCGTGACGTCTTTCAGACAGTACGCATTTCATTAAATAAGTAAGCATTTCATTAAATGAATAACACATATCTATAGCAATGTCAGAGGATTGGTAAATAAGCTTATATTACCCACTTATGTCAATCAATATGTAATATTATTTTTTAGCGTGAAACAATTGCTTTCAGACAACTGCATCTAAGTGTTTATGAGAAAACACGCACTGAATCTACTAAACATATTTTGTTCCCATCACAGGACACCGTTGACGTAATCAACAAAACTCGTGTATGCTCATTATGTATTTGTGTTGTGAATAACTGTGAATAGCAATATCGACGTGTTACTGATCAACCGATCAAAGTAGATCAACAATTAAGACGCCAGTATCGTCTGATAAAAAGTGATCCACAAAACAGCGCGGTCAACGAGTACTCGTATTCACTGGCGGAGAAGCACGGTTGTTTCATTATGTGGCTTCGCTCTGTGGAAATGGGTTTTAATGCAAGTGCGTAAGCGTCGCCCACGATAAGTATGTGAAGTCCGCGACAATTACCACTTGTATTATTTATTTTATTTTTTTTTGAAAGAAAGTATCTTCTTAGCAAAAATCCAGTTAAGGCGGAAAGTTTCGTCTCTGATTAGCCTATACCCACATGCATTAAACCATTTTCACAGAGCGAGGCTCATATGTTAACAACCTAGCCCAGAGACTAAGTGCTCACAGCTTTTACGGTCAATTAAATTGACGACACTTTCTCTGTAGTCGTTAATAAAAACACTGTCACACGAACATGCTAAACTAACATTTACAGTTGTTAATGTTTTAAGTCACATATGTGTATTATATCGTTATGACAAAAAAACAGTCATTGTATAGTTTGAGCATTAATTTACACTAGTAAATTGTTTCTTATAGATCTTGAAAGTCGTGATTAAACGTGCATTAATAAACGAATGTGTCATCATCCATCAATTGTGCGCTTATTTCGAGTTTAAATCAAGATTTTAATTATACATTATTAATTATAGTCTTTCAAATGTGAATGTCGACAAAAATAAACTTCACGCGTTTATTTTTTTTGTCCAATTAGTTAACGAAAGATATGTTTCTTAATCAATGCCCTTGGTTACTGCTGAGTTTATGATAAATGTATTAAGGTGTTCTATTGCTGGTCAAATTCGACTAAACACGGAAATGATCCAATCATGAGGTAACGTTTATTAATTCTGTTTAGCTTATTACTCTGGTTCATGTATCGGCGTATGCTTTCTGATTCATGCGCTATGTTTTATATATTAAATTTGCAATATCTTCAATTTATAAACAAATGCACTTTTGTTTAAACTAATATATTATATTATACCCGAGTAAAGTCCAGAGATACATACTTTATGCGTAGTTGCTATATTGCTAGTGTACCAACATACTGTTTAATTGTGATAAGTAAAGTAATTTACTTGTGTAGCTCCTCATATTTTAACGGTGACGTCCTTACTAGACAACGATACAGGAAACGAAATAGTAGAGAATGTTTAAGATAACACAGAGACCTTTACTTCGCTATATTAATTTGATAGACTGTGTTTTGAATAAGTTCGAGTGCGTTCACCCTTGACCGGTTGCTAATCCCAAGAAACGTGTTTGTTAATACTTGTGATAATGTTCAAGATGCCAACGAAATTCCCTTTGACAAAAACAACCATATTGATACATCCCTACACCAGTCATTCATTACCCATACGTATGTATGATGTAAATGACCTTTATCTGAAGTAATATTCATGACAGTACGCATGTAAGAAACAAATCGCTGATTGAGTTTGTCATTACTTAACATTTTCAAATACGTTCTATCCAAAATGTATAGTGATATCCATTTAATATTACTTTTATCCGAAAATGTTTGAAACGTTTTAGTTAGCGTTTGTTTCATAAACAGCCCCGTTAATTGTTTCCGTATAGTCTATCAGCCAGATGGGTTGGGGTGTACCACTCAGGGGGGCAAAACAACACCTATCTTACTTGATTGTATACTCAATATAAAGAAACAAAATGTGTGATAACAATCTCAGTTGGGCAGCTATAAGTAATATTTGGGTGGTTTCTATGGCAATCGTCAGGCTTTGACTAAAAAGCTAGTCTAGCTAGTATAATTCTCAAATATTTCTCCAAAATTGGTTCTAGAAAAAAAAATGTGTTAAAATGAAGATTATGATTATTACCTAGTATGATCTGCAGTTAAATATGCAAATTAGTACATTTGCATATCTATGAATATTAATGAGATTGCAAGAAAAGTTCCTAAAATCTAGCGAACCTCCAAAATAGTCGGTTCAATATACACTTTGACCCCCAAAATTGCTACAAAAGGTATTTTAACTGATCCTGGTAGGGTAGAAGGTCCTTAAAAACATATCAAAAGTTTACCACAATCGGACCTCCGGAAAGTTTTTTTTTCAAGATGGCCGCCAAGAAAGCCGCCAAGACCTATTAATGATCATAACTATGTAACTATCCAATCAAATTTGATGAATTTGGTGTCTATACCTAGGTTTTAAGGGGCAAAGAACACATAATGATCATCAGAAATTGTTCAAGCGTAATATAGTACACACAAATCCAACATGGCGTCGAAAATAGCCGCCAAGATGGCCGCCAAAACCTATTTATGATCATAATTATGTAACTATCAACTTTAATTTGATGAATTTGGTGTATATACTTAGGTTTCAGGGGGCAAAGAACACATTAATATCATCAGACAAAGTGTAAGTTAATTATGTTACACAGAAATCCAACATGGCGTCCAAAATGGCCGCCAAGATGGCCGCAAAGATGGTCGCCAAAACCTATTAATGATCATAACTATGTTACTATCCACTCAAATTTGACGATTTTGGTGTCTATACATAGGTTTCAGGGGGCAAAGAACACATTAAGATCATCAGACATTGTTTAAGTTTATTATATTACACACAAATCCAACACAGCGTCCAAAATGGCCGCCAAGATGGCCGCCAAAACATATTTATGATCATAAAATATAACTATGTAACTATCCACTCAAATTTGATGAATTTGGTGTATATACCCAGGTTTCAGAGAGCAAACAACACATTAATATCACATTTATATCATCAGACAAAATGTAAGCTAATTATGTTACACAGAAATCCAACACGGCGTCCAAAATGGCCATCAACACAATACGAAGGACCACAAGTCCATAACTTGTTACTCAAACGTTATGGTTGTTATGTAAAATGCCATAGTTTAGGAGACAAGGAACACTTTAATCGAATTGAGGTTATCACTAAGGAGTTGAATAATCATAAAATCCAATTTACGACATTTGGAAGAGAGAATGAACCAGCACATGACTTCATGATAGGATCAGGTTTTACTAACTTCTGTAGACTTCATTTTTTACCGTTGCTGAAAATCATTGAAGATTAATTACAGCCTGAATAAGCACGAGTTCTTTCAAAAGGTTAATATTATACACTTTGCGTTCCTTTGACTATTTATTTACATAAAAGCGGAAGTAGATGGTCTTATTGTCCCTTTCGGAGTAATGCAGGATCAAGATGAGCAAATCTGTATCCTCGCCCACCAACGTTGTGGTGCTACGACGGGATCGTTATACTGTTGCTTTAACAATTTGAACGTCTGCATCCCCTGAAGACAGAACAACATAGCATCCCATTTTAGTCAGAGTTGTGCTGATCAGAGCAATCATGCCGGCCTTGTTTCTGTCACGAGACAAAAAGTCTTCCTTTTTTACATGAGCATTCTGTTTCTTTGCTGAAACTCACAATATGATTCACGTTTCCGGTGCGTTTTGTCTTTGTTATAATCACCGTCTTCGTAGCCATCGAACCCCACTGTCGCTTGTCCGTAATGCCTTTCTCTGAATCTACATAAGACTCGGCTATTGCGTTATATGAGTCGCCCTTCTCCATGGTTAACGATGCAGCAAAGTGCCACCATCATGCATCTGTTTCATGAATACAGTTCATCACAGCCTCACATGATGTGTCTACAGCATACTCTCAAATTGCCTGAGCGATCTGAGGCTTATCTGCTGTACAAAGTATGTTCTTGGCTTCAAAGAAGGCAGCAGGATGGGAGCTCAGTTCATAAGACAATACGACTGCAAGGGAAGGATCTCCAGATTTTGACACCACCAGAAAACGCTGGAACAGAAGAGCAGGATCAAAAGCACGGTCAGAAGCGATCTTAACAGCCAAGCTATTCCCAAGAGATTTGGCTCTGTATTTTCTCGTGAATTTATAAGCAAAGACCGACTTTCCTATGATATCTCTTATGATCGTTTTCCCAACCGCCTCAATTGCATGAACATTCACATCTGACCCAGCCACTATCTCATTGACCATGTTTCTCAGAGTAGGGTCAGCTGTGTATGGTGAGCAGGTTGTAATCTGTGTCTGCATTTTCTCTAGATCAGAAGAATCCCCTTTGATGCACGCCTCAGTTGAGTCTTTGTGTTGTGGACTTGTAGTATAGGTCAGGTCTGTGAAATCCTGCGTCGCACTGTTGTGCTCGGATGTTGCAGATAGGGTCCAAGGGGTTTGCATTTCCTCGGTCATTCCACTGCCGCGAGTTAGACCACATGTGCTCTATAAAAACATCATCAATGTTTGCTCAATAACAAGATCAAGTCCTAGCCCAGCCCAGCACTGATGGCTCCTACAAACAACGTGAAAACCAATACCGAACTTTCGATAAACGTCCGGGTGCGTTTCCTCTAGGTTGCTTATTTGCTGCAGATACATGAAGTTATAAGCAGATTGCAGGTTATGTACCCAGCTGCAGCAAAGATGGATAGCAAATCGGGCACTGCCTGCTAATGCATCAGCCAACACCCAGTACGATATGCTTTAATCAACACCCTTGAATTGTTAATCATAAGCTGATAATTCAGCCATACTATGCTTGTCTTTGAGGTCTGGGCAATTTCATGTTTCTTCTTCTCTGTAGCCCTCTCGAGTTTGATCAAAATCGCATAACATATCATCTGCTAGCGTCGTTTTGCCCCTCAGAAGGGAAGAGTACAAATCCTTGGCATGATCCAGCAGTATCTGAATGTCTGGATCTTCCTTGGTCATTTCGGCTGAAAGCTGGCTGTGTATGCACTTTTCAACAAGAAGATGGTCCCGTGAAGCCCTCTGGACAGCTTTTCGTGTCACAATGTGCACAATTGCATTTCTCAATAGACAGCCTCAAGTATGTTTTTGAGAGCGGTTTCTTCCATGAGGGATCCTTTGCCCCCCCCCCCCCCAATTTCATACGTTTATAAAAAAAATCCCAAAGTCTGAACAACATTTTCAACTACTTTGTGGCGCATCAATGATGATTTCGGCAGCCTTCCAATACAAGGGTTGGTCAAACGTTACAATGGTGTGAAGGTTGTGGCAAGGTTGCAAACTAAGACTTATGTTGACAGAATGCACGCTTTGTCCCCATTGTACATATTAATCATAGGCAAGAATTTGACTGACAACAGCCCAGGGTACTGGCTTTGCTGATGCAAGATACGCATCATTCCCTGCCAATTCAGTGTTGCCTGAAGCTGAAAAATATCGATCCTCTTGTCAAAATCCAGAAATCGCGGCAGGTCCAAACTATGGCGTTTCACATAACAAGCATCACGTCAAAAGTAATGGACTTGCGGTCCTTCGTATTGTGTCATTGGACGCCATGTGAGATTTCTGTGTAACATAATAAACTTAAACTATGTCTGACAATCGTAATGTGTTCTTTACCCCTCGAAACCTCGGTATAGACAACAAAATCATCTAATCTGAGTGGATAGTTACATAGTTATGATCATTAATAGGTTTTGGTGGCCATCTTGGCGGCCATTTTGGACGCCATGTTGGATTTGTGTGTAATATAATAAACTTAAACAATGTCTGATAATCTTAATGTGTTCTTTGCCCCTTGAAACCTATGTATATCCACCAAAATAATCAAATTTGAGTGGATATTTACATAGTTATGATCATTTATAGGTTTTGGCGGCCATCTTGGCGGCCATTTTCGACGCCATGTTGGATTTGTGTGTACTATTGTACACTTAAACAATGTCTGATGATCTTTATGTGTTCTTTGCCACTTGAAACCTAGGAATGGACACCAAATTCATCAAATGTGATTGTATAGTTACATAGTTATGATCATAAATAGGTATTGGCGGCCATCTTGGCGGCCATCTTGAAAAAAAAACACTTTCCGGAGGTCCGATTGTGGTAAATTTTTTATATGTTTTATCAGGTTCAGTTAAAATACCGTTTGTAGCATTTTTTTTGGTGGTTGAAGGTATTTGTTTCATATATTGACCCTACTAAAATACTACATTTAATTTTCGGTTCAATTTCTCCCAGACAATTTATGAAAATTAAGCTGATTGATGCCCCATCTTCAAAGGAGAAAAAAATACCAAAAGCTGCCAGTACCAGACTGTTATCAACCATTTTCATATGCTACTGGCATGCATCTTCCAAGATATATAGGTGTAGTTTTGCCCCCCTTACTGGTACACCCCACCTAAATTTTGGGTACTTGGCTGAAGGACTATTAGTGAGTTTCTAAGTTTGAATTTTGCTTTTATGTTTTACAAAGGAAGCCAAGTCTTACTACACTGGTCTTAACAATTGCAAGCATAGTACCATGAAAGAATCTGTGCATTCTCCAAACCATTTATAAACATTTTTACTAATGGGTTATGAATAACCCTCATGTAAGACGAGTTTCTGTTTTCATTTGTTACGCTATAAAGAAGTGGTGTGTTCGTGATTCATGATCTCCTCATAAATCGTGTCAGTGCTCAATAGGCTCAATCTATTACTTGTGAGGGATTAATTTGATTTTAGTGTTCAATCTTTCGAAAGTATTTTACATTCAACAAGAGCGGTCCGTCTCATCTGGTATATAACATCTCTTGTTATATGTCCAAGATCTGCGACTGCATAACACTGAAAATATAATTTGCGATTGAACTGAATCAATATCAATATTGGTTAAATACTCGGTTATTAATAGGCGTGTTTCCACACTGATGCTACTTACATACGTTACAGACTAAAGTACTGTTATAGTTTTGAAGTGGTTTTAAAGTGACACGCATACACGCAGTACGTTATTAGACTGATCCGCTATATGTTTGAAAGTTTATGGTTGAATGTAATGTATGAAAGTCGAGTGGTCAACGATAAATGCAGTTTAATCTGTCGTGTAAATAAATGTTTATTAAATTTCTACGAAATTAAGTTATACAGATAGACAATATACAGACCAGCGACTGAACTATTTCACTGGCAATCCACAGTGAACCAATTGAAAATTCAAAATTATTAGTTGACGTACACAATAATACAAGCATGTACTGTAATTGTATATCGTATAAAATGAAATGTTGAGAATAATGGCGATATCAGTGTTGGGCCATTTTCAATGATTTACAGTTGAATTTTAACTGAGTATAAGCGTATTTCTGGCATTTTAGGACAAACACACATTCAACGCATATCTTATATACAACACCACCAGCGAACATCAAGACGGACCATGACATGATTATTTATCTCTGGTGCCATATCATATACTTATCAGCTGTGAACATTTGTTTACATTTACACACGTGATCACATTGGGCTAAACAAAAGACAAGAAACGTTATCTCAGTGCAGCCATTCGCGAATGAATATTTTAAGGGCAACTGCTATCTTTACTTTCGTATAAAGACGTGGTATCATTGGTACGGAACCAATCGGCTGTGGGATGTCTTTATTATAAACAGCCTCATTCAACATTCAACATATACTATAGGAGACATTCGTATTCGCGAAGATGCTTCATGAAAAGGTAATGTGTAATCAATCTTTTGCAATAAAGTCATAAATATGAATTATGAACACGTTGTTGGCGTATCAATATTCCAACTTTGAATCAGACACATTTGTATTTAAACCCTGTAACGTTGTCTTCGTCAGCATCACGCGTATGAGTATGTCATATTTACAATCATGGATTGTCTTTAAACTTTTATTAATTTGTTCTCTTAAGTTCAAAAGTTACGAAGTTACAACAATACACATATAACAATTATCATTACAAATATACCGGCCAGAATCACAGTAGCCACAATGGAGGATGGTTGCGATGATTATCATGGCGAAATCTGATTGGCCAAACGACCTGTCAATCATCGATTGTAGCGTCAATTGGTTGCGATTTGTTTGTATAATACAATTTCCAGAAACAGGTTAAAAAATAAATAAATGCGAAATTGTTGAAAGCATTATCTTCAAAACAAACTGAATGGAAAGTTTATAATTATAATATTGCTGCGTGTATCATTTTGATTGAATTAAGCCTAGAGAAGAATGTCAACACAAGGACAAGCTTAAAACCATGTGATATAAGTAGTGTTTTAATTGTGCATTATATTCATACAACCAAACAAAGGAAAGGTATCTTTATCCTTTCTGACTTTGATACAGAGCGGACTTTGTTTATTTTGAATTTTGATGATCATTCGCTAACTTACACACTGAACATTTGATGTTTATATGTTGTACACATTTTCGCAAAATATATGATATTTAAAATATCGTCGCGGTCACGTGACATGTTAGTCATGGGCGCTTGGTCACGTGTCAAAGAAAACACTAATTTGGACATGGGATTGCATCATTTCCCATAATAGTATGATATGATAAAATCAATTTGTAAACATGCGTTGTATTTAGACTTTCTGAAAGCACAGTATCAGTAAACACAATGTTGTACTTACGTACAATTGCTATTTATTTACATGTAAACTCGGAACAAAGGGAATGTACAAATGATCCGGTATAAGAAAGGACACAGTTAGCTCTGATAATGATATATAATGTTGAACATGGAAAACGAATATTACACACGGAATAACTAATTAAGAGGTAAATTGATTACGTTACGCATGTTTTCACCATAATTTTTGCTACATATAGGAGTAGTTCTGTTGCCAATTGTATTGGAATCAAGGGTAATGACACGGAAATTACCTTTATTATGACAAGAAAATTACAATTAAAAAAAATAAATGAAAAGTATAATAGAGCAAGGAAAAGGGGTTAGCAAGGGAAGATTGAATTATGTTATTATACTCCAGTCATATTACTTTTCAAGTAACTCACATACAATGTTTTCTCAACTATCAATTAAACTGAACAAAGGACGACACATGCTTACCAAATTATATAATTGGTGCACCTACATTACACGAATATATGATATAATAATATGACCTTTAAAGTATCTGGAAAGCAGGGTTTGCCGCTCCGGCATGTGTTGACCTAGTTTTACATGAACGACTCTGTTGTTCTGAAAAAGTAAGTGCAAATAAGTCGAATATGTGTGGTGTGAATTCATGCCCAATATACCGACTGTTTAACATACAGTGTTATCTTAGATGTGATTTATTTTAAGGTCAACGAGGCCGCCTTTGCAGAACAATCGTGACATTACTTCAATACTTAATAACCCCGAACATTGCCTAGGTACACTGTTAAAAAATGGACTAAAATGAAGACACTAAATATAAAGACTTGTTAATCGAATACCTGTCAGTTTTTTGTATTTGGGTCTATGACTTTGACTGTTTTTATTCGATTGTTGCCGCGACAGATACACAACAGAAGATGAGAGGATATCCGTGAATATGTTTTCGTTCATTTCCGAAAAATAAGCGTACGCGACGGCTGAAAAAGGACAATGAGCGTAGCCGTTGATTTTGGCGAAAGTGTTGACACATGTGAACACATACATGCAGTAATGGGCGCTGTATGACCGTTAATAAATTCCAAGTTACACCAGAACTCCTCAAATATTATTCAGTGTAAGTAAATATGTCTGCATATTTAAAATTACATGAATTTAATACGAACAATTATGTCACGGTACGGGTAACCATGATTATTAAAGTCTACTTGTGTTTTGTTTCATTTCTACGTCAACTGTAGATTTCGGGCAACCATCTACATCCAAGTGTGTTTCTTTCCTTACAGAACTTAACAATATGTCGAAATCAAAAAGAAAGGTACGCTGAAATACTGTTTGAAAATTTGAACAGGTTATTGCTTCATTGAATCTATTTTACTGTCGTCTAAATTTAGCAGCCACATATTGACTCAGATTGATGTTTAAATCAACTAAGCCCTAATAAGTAAGCACTCCGTTACATGGTGGTTTGAGTTTAAGTTATTATTGTGTTTGCTTAGGTGCATGCCATAATGTCTCGTTTTGTTTTAATTGAAACGCAATATAAATATGTACTTACACGTACAATACTTTACACAACTTTAACAAGCCTTTCCCTAACGATTGTATCAATCACATCTCATAAGTAGATTGTAAATATTATCTCCCCATCTATAGCTTATGATGCATGCATGTCTTGCTTAACCACTAATGAAAAATTACGTAACTGAATAATTGCTATCAAAAGTACGAATGTAACTGACTTTCAAAGAAAGATAGCCGAATGCTAATTATACGACTATTTATTTCTAGACCATTGGGTTTATATTCCATATGGGCACATGATGTGAAAGTTATAAAAAAAAACACCATTCAATTACTAACTTGTTCGTGATTGTACATGTTTGATAAAACATTAAATAAACATCTACCATTAAAAGACAGTATGTTAGTTTCATACATATCTCATTGTGAAAACCAACCCACTTTCTTAACATAGTTAATTGACACAGAGGAATCCGCATGGGTTATAGTCACAGTTCAATTTCATGTGTTATCACTAAAGTACTACATTGCTCCTGTTAACCTATGTTTAGTTTGATAACAGAGTTGATGTCTGACACTGAATTTATTGACCGGTTTATGCAGGTTATAAACAAATACTTGCACTTCAATCGCATGGATTATCTCATAACTACGGTGTACTGAGTATGCTATCATAGACAGATATAATTTGTAAAGGTTCTTAAAGGTTACAATTAATTAAGAGACAAGTTGCGTGTTGATTAATGAAACGTGGAAATTTAATCACAATGATGTATGAAATGTTGAATAAATGCCTTTTCATACCAATTCGATATTTCAATCAAAATTATGTTAAACCATATAGTGCACTTTTTACCTAAAATTTGAAAATTAACTTTTATAGAGAGTTTCGTATTTTTTAGAAATTTCAATCGCATTTAACGTTTCTGTTTCGAATAATCATACATTTAAAGTAAGCCTTCATTGGCAGACTAACACTGGAACTTCAGGAGAATACTATAAAACGTCACATCTAACCACGAGGTCGTTCGGCATGTATAATTGAAAAGCGTATGTTAAAGACTTTGTTCGTAACAGACGTTTTGTCGCTTGTTATAGACAAATTGTCGTTGAAATCAATATAACGTATTTACTATCTTATCTTTTTCGATTGCTGATTGTGCTTAAACGGAAAGTCCTTTAATAACAATACTCGGCATAGGAGGTACGTCATACGTTCCCTTTTTTTATCAGCACCCTAAACTTGGACACTCAAAAGTAGTTCTTGTTTACAGTGAATTTATGAATCATAATATTACATTAATATGTAATTGAAGGACATTGTGTAAAAGGTACATATTTACGGTTGTTTTAATTTAAATTGCCTGTATGCTTATTCGAAATATTATTTGTACACGTCTTAGAGCTTAAAACTTAAGTTTGTGTGGTTCATCTTCAGTTATTTTTAGTATTACAATATACTCAAATTTTCAAACTTAAAGATAACGAACACACATTTCTTCGTCTCGTTGTATGAGTAAGATGACTTTTTGTTTTATTGAAAGTGACATAATTGACATTAATATTAAATCAATATTAAGGTTGTTGTGTTTGCTTTTCCATAACGGGTATACTAATCTTTGTGTAACCCATGGTTCGTCGTTATCTTTGTTACGTGTATCATATCATAGGTATACATAATGCCCTCTCGTCAAACGATAGCGAAGGCACACAAAGTTGTATTGCTAAGTTTTAATCAAATGACCTTACAGTGTTGCTGACATAAAATACTGCGCATACAAATACGTAGTGTTTGAGGTGGATAAAACTGTACGTAAATTTTAAGATGTTTAGGTAAACGTGATGATTGGTCAATGAGCACATAGTATTAATTGTGATTATGTGACTATTTACTTTAACGGTTTAAATACAATAGTTTCAATATATTCTTAGCACTGGGTAGAAGGAACACATGCGCCATAAGATATAGGTCATTTGTTTAATTATATGGTAAGAGGTGCTACCTAATTTACGGGCAAAAGCTAATTTAATGTATGTTCAATAAAGCATGGCTCCAAAAGGCGGCATATTATCATGTATTAAAACATGTTTATGCTTAAAATAACATAATAATAGATTGTTATTATTTTTTCAATTAATGAACCAAAAACAAAACATGCATATGCTTAGTGATGCCCCCCCCCCAAACAAAAATGTCAAAATAGTCAAAATATTTTAATTATCTGATTACAAATGTGTTTTAATTATCTTGTACATATGCAGGGATGGCATTCATTATCATTATTAGTATTGGAAGTAGTAGTAGTTAGTAAGTTTCTAGGCTGTGTTCTTGATTTTTTTATTTTTTTTCAGACAGCGCCGACATGAACTTTGTAGAACTTGAGAACTTGAGTTCTCCATTTTTCTGTTCCCGATCTCGTCGTCAATCAATGGCGACGACCTATTGCTACATAGTCCGGAATCCTGTCATGCTGCTTCCAGTATGGAAAACGAAATGGCTGAGAACTACAATTCGTCAAATATTTGGGAAAGCATAGAACCGCTGTCCCCCTATTTCATGGACAATAATCAACATGTGCCTTATGACGTCGGATATCACCAAACAGCTGACGATTATACTTCAACCTCACTAGATGACGTCATCTAATCAAATTATGTAACGTCATCGGACTACGTTGTTGATATGTCAGAATCGTCTGGCACGGCTGAAGTGCCGTCTGCTTCATCGCCAAGTGCGGAAAGTGAAATAAGTACGTGTAAAGAATCGGTAACAACAAAGTTAAAATCGGTTTTATTATCTCGTAAAAGGATGTATGCAAGTTTGTCTGCGTCGTCCCTATCAACCGATGTCTCGACAAGCAGTTTTTCATCCCCTGGATACACCGAAAATCCCATGCATCGATACGACACAAACATAAGATCTCTGCGTTTTCCACCATGTTCCGTCTGTGGAGGAAACGCTTCCGGTTTGCATTATGGGGTCAACAGCTGCGAGCCGTGTAAATGATTGTTCACTCGATATTTAAGGCGCAAGGAAGACAACTATTATACCTGTAGTAAGGACGACAACTGTCTAATAACTAATAAATTGCGAGGAAACTGCTCTGCGTGTAGACTTAAAAAGTGCCTCGCCCTCGGTATGTCAAGAAATAATTCGCGGCTAGGTCGTTATAGCCTTTCTCGGCGCATGGAAGCCATAATGCAAGTTCATAAATTTGAAAACAACGCAGTTAGAGTGGACGAAGTACAACATAATCCAGTCCTACACACAACTGCTCAGGTGCAGGCTTTAGAACGCCAAACTTCAGTTTATAATTCCAGGGACGATAACATTCAAGAATTTGGTATTCATCTTGAAATTCCAAACTTGCAAAATGTTGGAAACTGCAAGCAAAAAGCTCCTTCCGGATTCTCACAAAATCTAGTGAATGTGTTGACGGATTATATGGAGCAAATTAAACCGTATGGGGAAGAATTGGTCACTGAAGAGCAGGTAACTCAAAGGTTAATGTCCCACTTTGAATCTTATGTGTTAAAAATACAAATGTTTGGCAATTTAAAAACCATTCCAACGGAGGAATACTTCCGATTGCTAAACGGATTTGGTATAGAAATAGACACGAGGATGACCTTTCTTAAACAAGGAGCAAACGAAATCATGAACGTTATTTCACGCTACTGCGAGTTTGCCAAACAGGTGCCACTCTTTAAACAACTATCTATTCGTGACCAAAGCAACCTTCTGAAGTCTTCTCGATATGACTTCTTTATGATTGTAATGCACGAGGGTTACCTTAGGGACAAACAAGTGTTCCTGGCACATAATGGTTTCGCTTTTCACCAGGAAGAGGTTGCAGATAAGTTCTTTTCCAGGCAGCTAGTAGAAAATGTTTGCGACATGTACTTCAGACTACAGAATCTAAAGCTAACTCGCGAGGAAAAAGCTCTACTTATCGCTATTTCATTAGTATTCACAGACAGATGCGCTTTAGAAAATCCAAACCTTGTAGAACAAATACAGATGTCATTGACACAGCTTTTACAGGGGCAATTGCAAAAGACCAATCCTAGTTCTGCGACCCGGAGATTTACGAAGATACATGTAATTGACTGCTTGACAATTATGCGCGAAAGTTCAGAGCTTTATTTAATCGAATATAATCAGTTGTGCCAGGATGAGAAAGTTATCGGTGAAGTTCCAATAATGACATAACTATTGTTTGAAGACAAATGAGAGTTGTAAAAGATTGTGCTATGCATTGAAATCGACAGTTGTTTATAAAGTCAAGTATTGTTTTATTTTACGCGTATTAACAGACGACAATGAAGTAAACATGAAATAAATATGTCTTATGTATTTTGACATTAACGCAAATGTTGTAGCATAACGTTTTTTTTTATTTGAAAGGCTATCTTGAAACATCGACATTCCATTTGATTGCTTTTGACGGTTTAAAAATCTTCATTTGAAAGAATTGTTCATTGGATGGATTGCGTTTTACTATTGTTTATATATTAAATACATGTGCACTCTTAAGACAATTAAGAGTAAAATCTCAAAACACAAGAATATTATATGAGTACATTGATAAAATGCTTAAAGCGGTTGCTCTTTTTTTCCAAATTGAAAGAGGAACGCGTGTAGGTTAATATGTTGTTATAGATATTTGATTTTTGTTTGCGTTTTTACATCACAGTCAATTTTGCGATATAAACAAATAGTTAAGTTTTGCATTTTGGTAATCATTTATTTGAAAAACGTGAACGTTTGACTTCATAGCATGTGTTAAACCCACGCAAAATTGTCCGTGGTTATTTTAATCTAGGTCAGAACATGTACTTTGTTGCTTACCTTAAATCGCAGTTTGTATTTTCACGTCAACGTGTTATACCTTTATGTAAATGTTTTTGACTAAAATATAATACTGAACACTGTTTATCGAATGCTATATGAATTTATCCAGCAAACCCAAAAGACTACTTGAATATAATCGACTCAACATCGCTTCTGTAAAACAGTAACAACGTGCTTTTGGAATTTAAATTTATGAAGCAAAATCATTATGAAAGCAGTGTCATGGAATATATTTAATTATGTAAAAAGGAAATATTAAATGAAATAGCCTTAGGATTCAATATTATAATAACAAGATATTTTTGTGTTGGTCGATTAATACTTAATTGCATAGAGAAATACACAGAAAGTAATTAGGCATTAAATAGAAATCGATTTAATTTTACAGAAATAAAACAGATGGTGGCCATTGAATATGGAACCAGACAAACAGGTATTTACAGAAGCTACTATTACCTATAACCAAAGCAGTAATTTGATAAAAATGTCAATATATAGGTCAACATTTCAATTTAATAAAAGCGATAATTATTCACAATAATAATGCATATTCAATATCGATTCTTATCAAACAGTTGTTCGAGTGTTATGTTAACATAATTTGAGATGTCCATTAATCCGGTTAAAACCAATTATGCTTTGCATTGACCGTTCCAATGCGTTTGCCGCAAATTTACTCAAGTATGTTGGTGTGTGTGTGTTTGTATGTGTGTGTGATATGTGCATGTGTGTGACATGTCTATTACGTGTGGTTGGGTAAAACAATCACATGAAATATGTTCCTTGCCATAAATAATAGACCGCATGCTAGTAAGGTTTCCCTCAATATAGTGTGTAGCTTTTGTTCCATGGTGTTTATGTTTATTTTTAAAAAAGTATGACCATAAACACATGCAAGTAGTTTCGCATGGAACACGTCGTTCGGACATTTTGATAAAACAAAGTTTATATTATAATTGCAGAACTAAATTATATTAATTTGGGTTCAATTTATACATGTTTAATACATTTTACGGATTAAACATGAGAGATTTACCTAAATTGTGAATATGTAAACGCTCCTTTCTTTGTACAAACATGTGAGGCATTAAACTTGAGTTACCCAGTTATCCATGCAAACCTTGCACGCACACTCATGAATGTTTACTACTAGAAGTCATGTCGAGTTAAATAATTGCAAGCATGTTGAACTACATGCGTATGCGTAAATAACGCAACTTTGCTGTTGGTAATGCAATATTTTAGCCGCAGTGATTAGGTTATTTTCGTTTATCTCGGCATTTAAAGAATGATAGATTCGTTTACCATAGTATCATAACAATCATGCGTGTGCATCACTTGTGTAGAAAAGTGTATTGCCTCCGAAATCACTCCACATTATGCTATTAAAAAGCACCATAGATTTCAATACGACTAACGCTCTCCGTTGTTTTCAGCGATGTGTTCCAAGTCTTCCCAGGAGAGCAATTCAATTCATTATATAGTACTACGTTATTGCAACAGCCGCTTAAAGAACTTCCGTATTGACCCTGCTACCAACTGTTTCGAGTATTGTATTACCTTTGCCGAGTCCTTCCTGCACATTGTAATGAACAGCTCCACTTCCGCTTCCGTTTGCTCGTAACTTATAAAGGTCGGTAGAGCGCATTAATCAGAATCAGTGTGACAGAGCGGAACATCTGGCTCCACTGCCTCAGCCGACTTAACATACACTACAGGGTATTCATCGTTATGTCAACCTGCCTTGTCCATTGACACTGAAAGTTTCATGGCGCTACGTATGGTTTCACTCTTACATCTTACAGATAATTGCAGATTATTAGTTTATATGAATACACGTACGTTATGTTTCCACTCCATTATTGACAATAGAAACAAACATTATTACAAACACATTTCATAAAATTAGTACGCATTTTATTAGATGAAGAACAAATATCCATAGCAATGTCAGAGGATTCGTAAATAAGCTTATATTATTCAATTATGTCAATCAATATGTAATATTAATTGTTATCATGAAACGATTGCTTTGAGACAACTGCATCTAAGTATTTATTAGCAAACACGCACTGAGTCAAATACACATCGTTTGTTTCCATAACAACACTCAGTTGACCTAATCAACTTCCTAATGCAAATCTCGTGTATGCTCACTATGTTTTTGTGTTGCGAATATCAGTGGATTTCAATATCAACGTGTTACTGATCAACCGATCAAAGGACATCAGCAATTAAGAAGCCAGTGTCTTCGGCTAAAAAGTGACACGGTTGTGTCATAATATGGGCTCGCTCTGTGACAAGTAGGTTAAATGCATGTGCGTAAAGCGTCTTCCCATATTAGCATGTGCAGTCCGCACAGGCTAGTCAGAGACGACACTTCCCGCTTTTAATGTTATTTATCGTTTAATGAAAGTCTCTTCTTAGCAAAAATCCAGTTTCGGCGGAAAGTCCCGTCCCTGATTTACCTGAGCGGACTGCACAGGCTGATTTGAGACGACAATTACGCACAGGCAATAAACCCCCGTTTAACAAAGCGAGCTCATGTGTAATGAACCTAGACCAGAAACTAAGTGCTCACAGCTTTAACGGTCCATTAAAATAACGACACGTTCACTGTAGTCGTTAATAAAAACACTATTACAGGAACATGTTAAACAAACATTTACACATTTATTTTCTTAAAGTCACATATTTATATTATATTGTTATTACAAAAACACTAATTTTATAGTTTTAATATTTAATTCCCACTAATAAAGTATGTCTTCTTGATCGTTAAAAACACGGGTAAGTGTGCATTAATAAATGAATATGACGTCATCAAATCAACAAAGTTGCGCTAATTTCAACAGTTAAGATCTTCATTTTGAATATCCATTATTGTCTTTAAAAAATAAACATATTTTGATCAACACTTTTATAATGATAAAAACTTGTTCTATGGCCACTGTAATTTGCTAATTTTTGTTTGGTTTCACATGGTAGCAACATTTTTAACAATCGTAAGACAAGATTGAAATGCGTTGACGCCCGTTTTGTTTGTATGACACAAGAAATATGTAAAACAATTACACCGTTGTTTCAAATGTGAGCGTCGACGACAATAAACTTTACGCCTACATTTTGTTTTGTTCAATTAGTTAACGGAAAATATTGTTCTATTTTTTTTAAATAATTTTTGCCCTTGGTTACTGCTGAGTCTATGATAAATGTTTTGAGGTGTGCTATCACTTACGAAAGTCTACTTGACATGGGAATTATCCCCTCCTGAGGAAACGTTAAAAAATGGACTGGCATTGATCCTTGGCTTTCCCATTCTGTTTAGCTAATTTCTCTGGTTCATGTATCGACGTATGCTTTCTGATTTATGCGCTATGTTATGCATTTTCAAGTTGTAATATATTCAATTTACAAACAAATACACGTTTAAACATATATATTATATTATACCCGAGTAAAGTCTAGAGATACATACTGTATGCGTAAGTGCTGTATTGGTTATGTACCAACATAATGTTTTCTTGTGATAAACAAAGCAATTTACTTGTGTAGCTCCTGAAATTTAATGGTGACGTCCTTACTAGACAACATTACAGGAAATGAAATAAAAGAGAGTTCTTGAGATAAAACAGAGACCTTTACTTCGCTTTTTTAATGTGAAAGACTGTGTTTTTAATACGTTTGAGTTTGTTTACCCTCGAATGGTTGCTGATCCCAATAAGTGTGTGTGTGTATTATAACTTGGTGAAGAATGCCAACCAAATTCCCTTTGGCAAACAGCAGCCATATTGATACATCTCTACACCAGAAATTCATTATTTATGCCTATATATGAAGTAAATGACCCTTATAGGAAGTAATATTCAGAACAGTATTAATGTAAGAAACAAATCGACGAATGATTGTGTCATTACAAAAACTTATGAAATAATTGAATTGCAAACTTTATAGTGTTATCCATTTCATATTACTTATACCCGAAAACGAATGCTAACTATGAAAAGATCGCATAGTTTGCGTTTGTTTCATAAACAGCCCCGTTAATTGTTTCCTTACTCCTGACTTGATTTTGCTGCCTTTTTGAGCTTCTGAGTTTGAATCTTGCTTTTATTTTCTACAAAGAAAGCAAAAATAACTTCACTGGTCTTAACAATTGTCATCATAATTACAGCATAGCATCTCTGCTTCATCACCATCTCTGCACCATGGATAAACTCTTTTATTAATGTGTTTTGAATTACCTTCATGCACGAACAGTTTATTAAAAGGCTCAAATATATTTCTTTTGAGGTGTAAATTTGATTTGTTGTTCAATTGTTCTTAAGCATTTTACATTAAACGGTAGAGGTCCGCCACATCTGGAATATTATATCGCTTGTTAATATGATATGCAAGGAAAGTTGCGATTGAACTGAATCAATATAAATATAAAACAATGCATGCTATTGGACTCTTTGTGATGGCTGTTGTGATAAAATAATAATTAAAATGAGATTTCGAAATCCCATTTCAATTATGCAGTGAATAAAACCCGTGATGCACTGTAAAGTATTTCCCATGGGATTTCAGGCACCATTTCAAATCCATAATTTAGTATTATAAAAAGGCCTTCGAACTGTCCCTAAATCAATTACGGTTCCACAGAATGAGCGCTTCCGCGCGCTACAAAGAAGCTATTTGAAGTAGATTAAATTCAGAGTTGCAAATAAATTGCACATTCAGAGATTCACATACTAGTTTTCTCATCTCAAAGGATTGTGTGATGTTTGGGAAAAGCTATTATCCCCCTTAAAATGTGATGCATTTTAAATGTAATCACTTATATTAAACTTTGAGCTTGCTCTGAATTAACCAATAGGGTAAATAATTAGACCAAACATGCTTTTTATCATACAGGGTTTTCTGGAACTTAGAGCGCAGATTATCTTGGCTATTTATAGGCATGTATCCACAATGATGCTTCTTAGTATGTTATACACTCAAGTCTGGTTATAAGTTTGACGTGATTTAAACATTACATGCATACAGATACTAATTGATTAGACCGATCCACTTTTTGTCCGTAAAGTCTATGGTTGAATGTAATGTAAGAAAGCCATGGGGCACATGCGATAAATGGGTTTGAAGCCGGAAATACAATTTTGCTCAAACTGGATCTAAAATTATAAGTGATGAATCTAGCTGGTGTACAGTAATTGATCATAAAACTCAATTTATAATCGTTTAATTTTACGTAACAGACTTATAAATATTTGTAACAACCACTGTCAGAATAGTTAATAATCTTAATTGTTTACGATATTGTCAAATGTAAAAACTGTGGTTAAAGTTTGTAACACATTCCAACATATCTTCATATGGAAAAAAAATCATTATCATCTTTACACACATAATTGAATTATTTTCTCCTCATTAAAAGCATCAAATGTTGACAATATAAAATTAAGACCGTTTACATACTCTAAAGTACAAACATGTATGCCATTTCATCGGTCGTTTAAATACGTGTGTATCACATTTCTGCGTAATCAACAAAATTCTACAGATGGACTATATACAGACCAGCAAAGGGACTAGTCATCCGCGCTTTGTCTTGGACTTGGGATTGCAAAAGTAAAACATTAGTAAGAATATATAAAATCAATTCGTGAATATTCGTTGGATTTAGAATTCCGAAGGTTACAGTTAAGTAAACAAAATAATGTACTTAAAGGGAGACTGTACGAGTTTGTCAAATAAAAATGAATTTATATAAAATGTGTCAAAAATTAGTATACATATATTTCAATATAAATTAAAATAAAAGTTAAGAAGAACATGTGTCGAAAAATGCGAAATAAGACAGATATTTAAATCTGAAATCGAAAATAGCTGGAAGCCGAATTCGCCAGCAAATATATCATGCATGTACAATGTGAATCTAAATTTAGTTTTAGTGCAGATTCGTTCATACGACACAAAGACACAATTTTGTTTCCTAACAAATACGAGTAAAAGTTTCGGCATCGGCTTTAACCAGCGCTACCTTGTCTTTGCTGCATTTTATGAAATTCGTCTTCAATGTAAAAAAATATTGCATATTTTGTGTTATTGTAACATATTTTTATCAATATATTACAATTTAACACATATACACATCGTACAGTCTCCCTTTAAGTACGATTGTTTGTTTTTTATTTACATGTAAAACCGGGAACAAAAGAAACTGCAAATGATCCGGTTTAAGAAGGGTAACATTTAGCACTAATGCTGACCATGCTACAGCTAATATGGCAAATTGAATTACAGCCAATAATTAAAAAGTAAATTGATTACGTTCGAATATGTTCACCACAATTCTTGCTACACGTGGACGTACTTTTCTTGATAATATAATTGGAATGAAGGACAATGGAGGAAAAGTAATTTTATATTCAGAAAACTAAAAGAAAAGTACAATTGAGCAAGGTTACATGTTTTAAGATTTATGTAATGACTTTAAATTTAAGGTTCATGTAAAGTCCCAAAATGACCCCACATAGAAGAAATTTTAAAATATAAAATTGATCAGTAATACCAAAAATAAGTTAATGAAATTTACATATGGTTGCAATAATCAAATTTTTATTCCATATATGTATACCAAAAAAAAACACTCACAAATGTTAGTAATAATGTAATTATTAGCAAAAATATTGCAATGAATGGCAAATTCTCAATTTCATAAAAAAAAACACAAATGCACCAAATAAAAACACCAACAGTATATGCAAGTTATATGTAAGGTACTCCTAGCATGGAATTGCGTCAATACAGCCCCACAACGACACTATGCGTATTTCAAAATGAACATGTCAATGCCATGAGTCGCTATTTATAGATTTTGGAAAAATACTAACTTTCCACGCGCATAGCATGCGATCAATAAGAGTTATGATCTTATAAAATAAAATTAATGAAAATATATCATTTTCATAATATCTCCATAACAATGACACTTACTTGAAACGCACTATTTGAAAAGAATCTTGATATAATTGACTCTCCTCCAGATTTAATTTCATCGGTCGTCCATCTTGGTCAGAAATGTGTATTGATTCGTATTTGCGAATTTGTTAAATATTGCTTACATATGATATTTATTCGATTAAATAAGTTTCAATTACCTCATAAACAAATTATACAAATATTTAAGGAAAAATCGATCGGTAATAACGTATAAATGATCGAATTTGAAAAGAAATATTTTCCGAATATACTTCCGGCAAATAACGCAGAGCTGAACATGTGAACATGACAAGACGATAATAAATGCATTTTTGAACGATTATTTTGGTTTTTATAGGAAGGTAAGTGTTTTTATGGTTGTATATGAACGCGTGCCTAACATTTGTATCATTCATTGTTCCGATCCATCAAATATTATGCCTAGATCGTTAATTGAAATAGTGTTCTGTCGAGTTCCTTGAAACCGGATGTTTTTATGCCCCACAAATTTATCGAACACAACGTGTATGGTGTTCGAGAAGTGACATACTCATGGTCGTAATTTGTTTTAAGGTAGCCAATAAGTCGTCTTTATAATTCATTGTTCCGATCCCACAAATATTATGCCTAGGAATTCCAATATTGTTTTTGATAAGTTTTGACCTTTTTTTTTTAAAGAATATTTC
>VMBQ01000712.1:45997-63505 GCA_007657795.1 Dreissena rostriformis | reverse complement strand
CCATAATAATAACCATAATAATAACCATAATTATAACCATAATAATAACCATAATAATAATAATAATAATAATAATAATAATAATAACAATAACAATAATAATAATAATAATAATAATAATAATAATAATAATAATAATAATAATAATAATAATAATAGTAATAATAATAATAATAATAATAATAATAATAATAATAATAATAATAATAATAATATAATAACAAATATATTCTACTATGATGATGCAAGGTATATCATGTTAATTTACATAACATGCAACTCAAAATTGTTGATTAAATCACATCTAAAACTGCAAACAGCAAACGTGTTATAATTATAATAATGATAACAATGCAATCTAAACAATGTACATTGGCATACAATGCATTGTGAAGTTATTAATGAAATGACAAATATCGCCGCTAAAGCAAACCTGTATTAATTGTAATAATTATAATAATGATAATTATACATGACATGCATCAACAAACTATTGGTTGGATAACATATAAAAAGGCAAAAGTGGGCATGTAAAATTATATGCGCGTGTAAAGTAAATAGTAGCCACCTAGATTTTAGTGATTTATAATTTGTTTAATCTAATTATTTTACATAATACATATAACTATGATTCTTTATAATTACACATAAGAGTAATAAAAGCATGATATATCATTTTTGTATGTATTATACATATCTATTGTTACAAAAGTTCTATTAAAGAATGTATAAAAAGTTACTATTAAATACTAGCATAGACTCGATTTCTTATTCGAAAAAAAGAAGCAATAAGTAATTATGAAAAATAAACAATAATGAATATAAAAAAAATACTTTCATATTTACATAACTGAAACTATACATTTTTGCTAGCGCCTTGTCTTAGCTACCTATTCGAAATCGAAAAATAGATAGCCATAAGTCTTGAACATGTTTAAATAAATGATAACAAAATTATAATAATGATCAAAAAGGCATTTTAATATTCCTTTCTTAAACTAAGGCCAGCTGCCTTGACTGTATAAAAAGTTACTATTAAATAATAGCATAGACTCGACTACTTATTCGAAAAAAGAAACCATAAGTAGTTATGAAACCTAAACAATAATGAATATAAGAAAGTACTTTCATATTGACATAATTGAAACTATACATTTTTGCTAGCGCCTTGTCTTAGCTACCTATTCTAAATCGAAAAATAGATAGCCATGAGGCTTGAACAAGTTTAAATAAATGATAACAAAATAATAATAATGATCAAAAAGGACATTTAATATTCCTTTCTAAGACTAAGGCCAGCTTCCTTAAGATTAAACAATTATGAGCGTCAAAGAAATATGTATAAACATATTAGTCAGCTTAGTGTGAGAGTTTGATATACAATGCGCATGAGTGTGATATCGCACTTCACACAAATGGATCATAAACGATTAGGTTATGAAAATGATAAATGGTAAAAAAAGTTATATGAATTTTACATAATTTAAAAAAAACTTGGGGGAAAGTACACATGCATATTGGTTGCTTAATTGACACCATCATAAAATAAAACACAATATTTGTAATCTTATAATGAAATTAGTTTGACATTACATATGTGTTGTTTGTACGAACTTGAAATGCGTTAACAATTTATATGCACAATTTTTTAATCACCAATTTATTTTCTGAAGTAATAAGTGCTACGAATTTATGCATATTTGGTCTGTGTCGAAAATATGATTGAATGTATTGTTTTCTTAGTTCTGAGTATAAACTGCACTCAAGGACAAAATGAAACTTATCTTCAATTGTATTACATACGGTACATTTTCTTTGTTCTAATGGAATAGGAGTGGGTCGTGCCCATCTGCCGCTCTCAATGAACAGCCTATGTGATGCCAGACGTAATTTAGAAAAGCTTATTCGGAATTTACTTATTTGACAATAACTTAGGTACGGTTGAAAACGAAATATTGCAATGTGTTTGTATAAGTTAGCTCTGCTGGAGTTTTCAAGCCTATTATTCCAGTTTTGGATAAATTTGTCGCTCAGTCGTTGTCTTAAGGCAGATATGAATTTTTTTAAATTACCAACATCTTGGAAGAGCCAAGCGTCATAAAATCCCAAATTACGTAACAAATCATTTAATAATGTACACCAATTTTTCTTTAAAGCATAGACGATGCTATTATTTAATAGAGTTGAATATTTTTTCTTAATAAATTTGTTGTCTGGAGTTCTTAAAAGTTTTACCAAGTATTTAATAATATTTAAATATCTTCTGGATTGATAATTAATACGTCCAACCTCACCATATACAAACTCATTTTGTGTGCATTTGTTTACACCAATAATTGTTTGCAAAATTGGATATGAACCCTTTCTATTGGTAAAGCCTTAATAAAGCCCCATACCTCGCTACCGTAATTCAGTATTGGCGTTATAAGTTTATAGAAGAGCTCAAGTCTGTTGCCTAATGGAATTTCCGTAAATTTGTATAAATACTTTTTCAGTTTAAAAATAGCTTTAAGAGTTTGTCCAGCTAGTGTGTTTGTGGCGTCGCAAAATGACCAACAAGATGTAAAAAAAACAACACCGAGATAATTAAAACGGTTAACGATATCTATAATTTTGTTGTTATAACGATACGAATTGGTTGAATTACGACCGCCTTTGCGAAATATTATTATTTTAGACTTATCTGTATTTACTACTAGCTTCCATGTGTGTCAATACTCATGTCATAAATGTAGTCCCCTTTGGAGTTCATCTGCATTATAAGCAAAAAGAATTATATCATCCGCGTAAAGCAGTAGAAACATTTTAAAACAGTTAATATTTATTCCATTAAACCCATTCATGAGAAATTCCTGTTCTAGGTCGTTAAGATACATGGAAAATAAAAATGGCGACAAACACTCACCTTGCCTGACCCCTAGCATGCATTCAAATCTATCAAAGTAAAGTGTTACTATGTTTAACGTTTGATTTGATGGAGTTATACATTGATTTCATTACATCGAGTATAATCTTGGTGTTTCTACTACACATGGTTCGTCGTTATCTGTATTATGACAGCGTGTACGTTTGTCATATCAAAGGTATACACAGTGCCTACTCCTCAAACGATAGCGAAAGCCGGCATAGTTTTATTACTTTGTTTTGATAAAATTACGTTTTAGTGTGATTGATATATGATAAGGGTATAATGCACACATACATACAAAATGTTCAAGGTTCAACTGTAAGTCAATTTAAAAATGTTTAAGAAAACGTTGATGATTGTTCAATGAGCACATACTAATTATTAGGAATACATGTAATTAGTTATTTATTATGACGGGTTATATTCCATAAGTCAGATATACATCCTTAAGTTTGTAAAATATTAAACATTAATTATAAAAAATAATTATTGTAATTGACGTTCAATCAAATCATGAATACTTCAATTTGTATTTGATGTTTAGAATATTTATTAGTACTTGTATTTTTATTATTGTTGTTGGTTTTATTGTTGTCGTAGCTTCTTTTGTGTTCTTGTCGTTATATAAGGAAAACAATTCACACAAAAAAGAATATTACAAACCAGAAATAAAAATACTTATAATAAGTAAGTTTCTAGCAAGTCGATTGTTTTATAAGTGTTCGAATTACCACGTGGCTGTCTTCTTGAAAATGTTTTTATTTCTTTTCAGACAGCGCCAACATGAACTTTGGAGATTTTGAGAACATGGATTCTCCATTTTTTCTGTTCCCGGTCTCGTCGCCAAACAATGGTGAAGACCCGTTGCAACACAGTTCAGAATCCTGGCATGCTGCTTCCAGTAAGGAAAACGAAATGGCTGAGAAATATTGTTCGTCAAATATTTGGGAGAGCATAGAACCGCTATCCGCCTATTTCATGGACAACCATCAACATGTGTCTCATGATTCCGGATACCACCAAACAGCGGACGATTATACTATTACCTCACTGGATGACGTCACCTTATCAATTTATGCTACAACATCGGAATACGTTGTTGATATTCCAGAATCGTCTGACACGACTGAAGTGTCGTCTGCTTCATCACCAAGTGCGGACATGGAAACAAGTGCATGTGAAGAATCGGTTACAACAAAATTGAAATCGGTTTTGTTATCTCGTCAACGGATGCACTCAAATTCGCCTGCGTCGTCCTTATCAACCATGGAATCGACAAGCAGTTTTCCATCCCCTGGATACACCGACAATCACATGCATATATACGACACCAACAACAGATCTCTACGATTTCCACCGTGTTCCGTCTGTGGAGGAAACGCTTCCGGTTTGCATTATGGGGTCAACAGTTGCGAGCCATGTAAAGGATTTTTCACGCGATATTTGCGGCGCAAGGAAGACGACTACTATACCTGTAATAAGGACGACAACTGCGTCATAACTAATAACTTGCGAGGAAATTGCTCTGCATGTAGACTTAAAAAGTGTCTCGCCCTCGGGATGTCCAGAAAGAATTCGCGCCTAGGTCGTTATAGCCTTTCGCGGCGTATGGAAACCATCATGCAAGTTAATAAATTGGAGAACAACGCAGTAAGAGTGTCAGACATACACCATAATCCAGTCTTTCACACACCTGCTCAGGTGCAGGCTTTAGACCATCAAACTTCAGTGGATAATTCCAGTGATGACAACATTGAAGAATTTGGCATTCCTCTTGGTATTCCAAACTTGAAAACTGTTGGAAACTGCAAGCAAAAAGCTCCTTCCGGTTTCTCACAAAAGCTAGTCAAAGTGTTGACTGATTATATGGAGCTAATTAAACCGTATGGGGAAGAATTGGTCACTAAAGAACTGGTCACTCAAAAATTAATGTCCCACTATGAATCGTATGTGTTAAAAATACAAATGTTTGGTAATTTAAAAACCATTCCAAAGGAAGAATACTTTAGATTGCTAAATGGATTTGGTATAGAAATAGACAAGAGGATGACCGTACTGAAACAAGGAGCGAACGAAATCATGAACGTTATTTCACGCTACTGTGAGTTTGCCAAACAGGTGCCACACTTTAAGCAACTATCTATTCGTGACCAAAGCAACCTTTTGAAGTCTTCCCGATATGACTTCTTTATGATTTTAATGCACGAGGGTTACCTTAGGGATAAAAAAGTGTTCCTGGCACATAATGGTGTCGCTTTCCACCAGGAAGAGGTCGCAGATAAGTTCTTCTCAAGACAGCTAGTAGAAAATGTTTGCGACATGTACTTCAGACTCCAGAATCTAAAGCTAACTCGCGAGGAAAAGGCTCTACTAATTGCTATTTCATTAGTATTCACAGACAGATGCGCTTTAGAAAATCCAAAGCTTGTAGAACAAATACAGGTGTCCTTGACACAGCTTTTGCAGAGGCAATTGGAAAAGACCAATCGTAGTTCTGCGGGACGGAGATTTACGAAGATAATTGACTGCCTGACAATTATGCGCGAAAGTTCAGAGCTTTATTTACTTGAATATAATAATTTATGTCAGGATGAGAAAGTTATCGGCGAAGTTCCAATCATGACAGAACTATTGTTTGAAGACAAATGAGATTTGTAGAGGATTGTGGTTGGCATTTAATCGACAGTTGTTTATATAATTAAGTATTCTTTCTAGTTTTAAGAGACTGCCATGTATGTATCATAAAATAATCATGTCATATGTATTTGACATTAACATAAATGTTGTTGCATAGCTTGATTTCGTTTAAACGTGTATTGTAAAACATCGACATTCCATTTAATTTCTTTAGTCTCTTTAAAAACCTTCCTTAATTTAGAGAATTGTTCATTGGATGGATTTCGTAATATTATTGTTTTATAGTAGATACATGTGCACACTTTAGAAAATTAAAATCAAAGTACACTTATTTAATTATATGAGTAAATCGATCCATTTCTTAAAACGGTTGCTCTTTTTCCAAAGGATGAAAAACGCGTATATACATTATTGTATAATTATGGATATTGGAATTTCTTTTATACCTAATGATAGAATATGACATTTCTGCAGTGAAATAACAGCAGTGAAAATAAACAAATTTTTATTTTCACCGGTGAAAATAACACAGTTTCGCGTGCTATTTTTAGAGCATTTGTGGGTTTTTCCAAAAAATGAAAAATCTGCGTTTGTCAACTGCGGAAAATCAAAATCGTCTAAAAATGCGATATTTGAACAGTATTAGTGTAAAAATTGAAAACAATAATAGGATAAAAAGAATATTATGTGAGTTTTGGATAAAGATAAAGTTTATCATGCTCGGCTCGAACCAAACACTAATGACGTCATTTTGTGTATGGGAATGTATTGAGGCACGCAACGGAAGAAACGATAACTTTTCAGCGAAAGGGAAACAGCTGTTAATTATTTTCTTGAAAAAGGGGCATTAAAGAAACAGAATTTGTTCATGTCAGTGTAAGATCGTGTGTTATTTCACTCGTGATCATAGAAAAATAATATTTTCTATGATCACTCGTGAAATAACAAACGATCTTACACTGACATGAACAAATATCCTCTATTTATTTGAGTTTTTACATCACGTGCAATTTACAATATAGTTTGTTATTTGAGTTTTGCATTTTGTGTAATCATTTAGTTGAAAAGCGCAAAAGTTTGACTTCTTACCTCCCGCGACATATTTCATGTTTCTTTAAATCTGGGTCAGTACTTTTACTATGTTATTACCTTAAATGGCAGTATTTACTTTAACGTCAATGTTGAGTGCCTAAATGTTAATTATACCGACTAAAATATACTACAAAACAGTATTTATCGAATGCTTTGTGTATTTCTCCAGCGCATACAAGAGAATAAAAGTATAGAATTGACTTCATTTGCGTGCCTGTAAAAACGTAACAAAGTGCTTTTGGAATGTACGTTTATTAATCAAAACAATTATGAAAGCAGTGCCACTGAATATAATAAATGATGCAACAAAAGAAAATGAAAATTGAATGTGCCTTGGGGTGTGATGTTATAATCATATAACAATATTCCTTTTTTTAATCGAATGACACTTACTCCATAGGGAAATTATATACAAATAACAGTCATTTAATATGGAACCAGAGAGAACATTATTCACAGACGCTACTTTTATCAGTAACTAAAGCAGTAACTTGATATTATATGTCAATATATGGTGTTCGTTTAGACATTCATATCAATTTATTCAGTAGATATGAAGGAGGCGTTACTACAAGCAATTGCTTAAATACTCAATGTGACACATATATGTTACATGGCATTATTTTTCTTTCATTCATAGTCCATTAAATCATTCACATTATTCGATATGACGGAGAAATACAATTGAAGTATTTATAGTTACGATTAAATCTCGTTGGAATATATCGCATCAGAAGCATACATCATGTAATATAATATGTATAAGGGTTAAGTGTTTCACCCAATCCATTTCCAAGGCACCATCTTCTCATAAGAAAGTAATTTATTTACTAATTTATTCTGGTTCACTTGATTTATTTTTTCAATATTCTTCAGTTCATTGTCCTTAAAGAATCAAACTGGTTTAGTTGTATGGTATACATTAAATCAGTGGAAAGAATATGAGTCCATCAATCTTAACTGGACTTAGATTAACGATGTATTTTTTTCTTCCTGTCGTTATGAAGTTGAATAATGTCCAAAAGGAATAAAATACACCTAAGTCTCACTACTCATCCAGCTTGTATTGCATTAATCAAGCCAGTAACTTATCAATTTGTGAATGTTGGTGTGAGTGGTGAGAGAGCATTGTTTGTCGAATTTGTGTTCCTGATGTATTGGATTTTTACAATTGTCGTATGAGATCAATAGTGTAGGTAAAACTTCTATAGTTCGGTGATAGGTATAATGCTTGGAGCAATACATATTAAATATTAAGAATAAATGCCTAAATATGTTCATTAACACAATTCGATATTAAACATAATTTCAATATTAAGTCAAATAATGTAATAAAAAATGTATACAAGATTAGGTTGAAATAAAATATATGTGTATTATATATCAATAAATGTATGTTTGGGCATTTTCTTGAGTGTCATACACTATTAAATAAGCATAAGATACCTTTTTTTATAGTATGTTGTCCGGGATGGTTTAATTGTAATTAACAATTTCATAGATCTTCCACTATGCACTTACGCACATTTGCAGTTCTAACAACTTATGCAGATACGAAGTTGGTTGAAGCGTAAAGCGTCGGATTCCACATATCTGTATTAATAATTTAATAACGATTAAGAAAAAAACGAGCCCAAGTGTAAGTGTTTCATTTTGCAAATAACAAGTACAACACCTTATCGTCATATACACGTTTTATAACACGTGTTTGGTATCTAATGAATAAATATCAAACAAGTAAATATTTGCAAATATATTTCCATTGACATGAGATATCCCTCGAATCAGTAGTTGCGGCTATTGGGTTATCAGTGGCATTATCTGTCTAGCAGGTGTTCCATAAATCCCACTTAACACTTTAATGTGTACGATTAAACAGACACATGTTACGTGTTTACTGCCTATATTGCTTAATATAGTCTACAAATAGACATCTAGTACGTCTCATAACGACCTTGTCTATAACCAGATCCTATAAGAACCAGACAATCACTTTAATACAGTATCGTTTGAATTGTTGATATATTGAATACCGTGAAAATAGAACAATACTGAATGCAGTTTTCGTGTTGAAACATTGCGCCAACTTCATTCTATTACCTAGAACCAATACAAAAATCTTGTATAGTAACAATTTTCTTGATGTTTGTTAAACTAAGTAATTATCAAAACTTGTAAATATGTTAACCTGACAAATGTTATGTCCCATTACTGAAAGCGTTTTCGATTCGCCAATATATATCATTAAACTCAGTTCAGTCACTCATAGCACGTAAACATTACATTAACGATGTTGCTTTTGTCAGAACAAAACTCGCTGATGGTTATAAAATATACAGCTTGATGCGACAATTTTTAAGCTGATACACCGGAGGAGTTATTTCGGCGCGATGTATAAATCATCTACGTCGCGGATGCCATTTACCAATCACATAGATTTCACCGTATTTATGACATATATCCCGGGATAATGAAACATACTCTTCAGACTGATTTGGTCACTTTGTTTTCCATATTTCATAATTTCTATGTAGATAAGGTTAAATGATGCCATATCCAATAGCGTCTGTGTCATGATTTAACGGAACTGTCTGTCAAACGTCTACCAGATCATATGAGAGCCAGGCGAAGTAGTGTTCGAAGAGAAAAAAATAATTGTTCAGTACAAGCAGCTTTGTCAGAGAATATTAATAAGTCCTCCTAACAATTCATCAATAATAACTATATAACATCTTCGCTATTTCAGGATCAATGTTTCAGACGAAATGTATTTGCAGCGCTTAACATATTGATAATTTGATTACCGCATGTTCACATTGTTGTTCTCGAAAAAGATTTGACTGTTTAGTGAGGTTATGTAAACAGATTTAACAATATACGTTGTAATTTATCATGAAAGTCGATTGGAATTTTGTTATTAGTCTAATTGTATCGTTATTTTGTTTCATAGTGTGCAGAGAGCAATGACAGCGTCCGATGTAGCACACTTGATAGAACGGAATTTATCAAAATACGTCGAATACCATCTTATAAACCAGCGAAACATAAGTAGCAAAAGCTTGCAATGAATCCTGTCAAAATGTGTCCAGTATTCATTAAAATTCACAATTTTCCCAACAATTTCACAAAGATCAACATCATGCGCTTACCACAACACGTACACATAAATACATCATTTCTTAATTAATACCAGTATAGTTTCTGTGCACATGGTAGTGATGCATCTTGAGGACCACATGCACATAAAAGTGTTTTCCTATCGCACCAAATGCCTTCGAACATGAGCATTATTTAAATATTAGTCATGTCTAGCAAACAAAACGGTTTTGAATAACATACATTTCATAACCTTCACTAGATTTGTACTGATGTTTTTGCGGTTGACTGGGGCTTAAACTGTTAACAGTAAGCACACTGGCAAACATGAATGAAACGAAAAGGAATTGCCAGCGACAATTTTAATGTTTCACAGCCGCTGTTAATGTGGTTCATCTATTGCAGAACGCATTCATTCACACGTTTAGTGTTTTTTTTAATTATTTCTTCATGCATGCTTTGTAAGATTCATACCATACCCATTCAAACAAATAATATGTTAATCCGTTTACTTAATAAATAATCCACATATATATCCGTTTGTTGTGCGCAAACATTAGGTTTGTTATAATTATCTGAGTAATGACATTTATTTCAAAACTTTCAGGTGTATATATTATTAACCGCATCAGAGTCCCTCACGGTAAGGTTACCATAGTTATCAAACTATTTACCCATCTCAGCCTCGGCATAGTACATCTTAATTTTAATTACACAAAATACATTGTAAATTCCTGAATGTAACTTTAACCGGACATTTATTGAAAATGCTTTGAACACACTTATAATACTATTGAGAGCCATAAGGGAGTTACGCAAGACCATTCGGTTTTCACCAGAGTTCAAAGATCTGGCTACTTAAAGAAGTACACAACATTTGTTATAACTTAACAACTGCATACGTTATGCTCATGAAACTGGGTATGCTGTTTAGCTATACGTTAGCCTGTTGTCTGCCTATCAATCCCTTCCTCTTTTCACTCATCAATCCGTCTGTCCGTCGGTAAAAATCGATATCTGGTAAAATACAGAAAAAACATAATTATCATGGACCTAGGTACAATTTATAATAGTATTAAACATGGCCGTTCATTCTGCAAATTGCATATGCAAAAGGAGTGTTAACAAAAAAAATCGACATTTACATACACTACTGTCATGGACGTATTTATACCCATGATTAGCATTGTGAAGGTCATATGCTCAAATGTTTTCTACCTGAGTTCAATTATCTGGTGAATACATAACAAATCAAATGTCAACATTGCGTTCTAAATGGACATATCATTTATTTATGAACCATTAGATGTGTAAAGATAAAGAGAGATCTGAAGGTTACCCAACTTTTTAAAATGAGACACCTGTTTTTCGTGAAATTAGTTTAAAACAGTGCAAACACTTATGATTTAATAATATGTTATTTATCATTTTCTTTATATTCTCAGCAGCTACACTAAATACAGCGTTGCTACAGTTTTAGTAGTAATCATTTATGGATGAATCCTGAAACAAGCTGTCGAGCATCGTTATTTAAAGCTATAAAATGTTCAGTTATAATTCTTCCCCATCTCCAAATAAGTGTATAAGCACCTACGCAAATTGTCATTTAAATATATATTCTTTGATATTGTATACATGTCATATTACATGAAAACACATTAAAACATGGATCCTCCTAGAGTGGCCTTCTGAAATATTTCAAAGATGTGGTTGTACATAATCATATACGGTGCCAGGTTACACATAGTCTTTGGTAAGAGTCCACAAAGCCGCCTGTCAGACGTCTTCCACATACAAACAAAACTTGTTAATTAAAAGTGTTCTCTTATAACACAGAATCCATTTGGCATACAATATGTATTGGTTTAACTAGATTGTTCGTTCCTCGTGTACATTAGAGCAATAAATAATACAAACAGTTTTGTCATGTATTGAATTAATAGTTTTGAATATATGAGTACAAAGGCAAAAATATTTACCATATAAATAGATCGATGGTGTATATCAAATACAATGAGTATACACGCGGGCAATTTAACAAACATTTAAAATTAAACATAACTTTCATTTATCATACAATATAATCAATATCTTAAGTTAGACAGAACGTGCGAGCGCATACAATTGAAGCAACCAATTACGCGAACAAACACAATTGTGATTCGCATTTTTTTTACCGAAATGTGTAATATAATTCCGCAATCTCCTATATGCGGAAAATGACAAAAAAGAACATGTTTGTTTCAAATCAATGAAATCAAGATAATCTAAACAACAACATCTTCAACCAAAATTAATGACACATTCTTTTAGTTTTATACTCCCTTGCACAGTTGTATTAATTCTTTAATGTCATTTAAATAGCGTCTAAAAAGTTTTGTTTTTTTTGTTTATAACTTTCAAGTTGTTGTTCAGTCCGTTCAAACTGCGAATGACTATATCGTTGCGGCTGAAGCTTAATACGCGAACATGATTAATACTGGAGGGTTGTAGGTATGGGTTGATCGTCATAAACCAAGGTTATATAGGACAATTGCATTTTGACAAATAATGCAATGTTTGGCAGAAACATTCTCAAACGTATTACAATACATGTGTATAAATCTGTATATCTGTATAACGGTATACGTTATGTAATTTTGTGTAACGGAAACCGATATGCGTCCATATTTGCGTTAAACGGCAAGCGGCTGTTGTAGACAAAACCGTATCCTTATATAACGAAACACGTCAGCTATCGTTTAAGTTTTGAACACCTAAACAGAGGCGCTTTTGATACATTATTCGACGTTCCACCACCATTAATTTTCCAAATTTATAAACTTACGCGCAATAAATTGTTACAATCGTACGTAAATAACACTAAAATAACATGTGTTGCATAAACTGCATTTTAAACTATAATATTTATGGAAAAATCAACGTTTCTGACGTTTTTAATTTCTGACCATCATTGCACTCTAGCACGTTTTTATATCAACATACCTCACATGATTGAACATCCCAAAACATGAATGGTATTTCAATAATTAAACAAATCATAACTGATGCGCTAAAAATAGTATTAGCAACAACAAAAAATCAGAATGACTGCATATAAACTTAGTATTATACCAATCGTCAATTGGCATATACCGTAATATACACAAGTTGATCAACGAAAACACAGAATCCATTTTTTGCATGATAGGTAAACATCATATTTCCACTGATGCCATTGGTAATGATGTATGGAGCCAATATCTATGTGCAAAAGGAATAGTCTAGACATCGACACTTTATTTTAATGAACGATGTAAATCATTGTATGTGTCTATATAAACTTGATTAATGTCGTAAAAGATTAAAATACAAATATGTATGACCATTCATCCAGTCTGTATTATTTTAAGCTAGTCTATCGGCTGAAAGCATAGGTCAAGGACGAGCATTAATGAATTATGACATTATGTGTTTTTCGATATGTCATGTGTCATCGACACCATATTTGAAGCCATTCGTTAAAACTCCGAGTTCTAAACGTTATAATTGATATTTACCTTATTTCCACTGATACTCATTATGATAATTTAAGTTAAAATAAAGACAAACATTAAAGTAAATAACAACCGTGAGTTTGTAGTTTCGGTTTCTGGGCAACCAGTGACTTCCAGGAAAGACTGGATGACAACTGAGAATAGAACAGTGACACTGGAGAGACTGATGACACCAGGAACAGACTGGACCCGGGGCATGACGGGGTAGCATCCCATATTGCAGTCTTCGTGAGAAGACACCCACTATCAAGCTTCAGACTCCGATACAGAAGAATACCCCCAGAGTCTCCCGAGAGGGGGGGAGGATGAGAGACTCGATCAGACGGATTTAACGGCAACGACACGGCTAGTCCAATCGACATTGACCGGAACAAAGGCAGAGGTGAAGTGTAGATGTGGAAAGGTGTGCAAGAACCTTAGAGGCTTGCGTATTCATCAAGGGAGAACGGCATGCGGGAGCACGGCAAGGCAGCGGCAACGCTCAGATTTTACATCTGGTGAGACGTTGGAGGATCCTAGTCAGGACTCAACCCACAGTACTGGGGACCTCTACGCAGCTGAGGAGCCACGCACCAATTCAGCAGATCCTGATATTGTCTCGCAAGTCAGCGACATCTTCGAAGAAGATGACCCTCTTCTAGAGCTTCTAGGAACTCCTGAAGACCTGAGGCCAAACACAGACGCACAGCACAACACCCGCAACACAGCTTCCAATACTAATGCCACAGCTCAGAAGGTGAGAATTGCATGGCCCAAGACAAGTGACAGTAGCCTGTGGAAACAGTTCGATGAAGACCTCAACACCATCCTGGCAACAACACTCCAAGGGCCAGTAGAGAAGAAACTGAAGTCTCTGACCAACCTTGTCTACTCTATCGGCAAAGAGCGATTTGGTGAGGTGAAACGAAAACCCACCAGAACCCCTGCACAGCCAAATAGAAGACAACGACAAATCACAGAGATTAGGAAAGAGCTGAAGTCACTGAGGATATCCTATCGAAAAGCAAATGCAGAGGAAAGACCCGGACTTCAGCAGCTTAGAGAGGATCTCAGACAGAAACTGACCGATCTGCGTAAGGCTGAACAACTCCGAGACAAGCGGAAGAAGCGAGACAAGAGGCGAGCTGAGTTCATAGCCAATCCATACAAGTTTTCCAAAGGACTCTTAGACAAAGAGAAGTCTGGGAAGCTTGAAAGCAGTATGGAGGAGATACAACAGCATCTAAAGGACACACACTCCGATCCAGCGAGAGATAATCCATTAGGAAGCTGTCCAAGAATTGAGCCAGTATCAGAGCCCACAACTGCACTTAACATCAAAGAACCCACAATGAAGGAAGTATCTGATGTAGTGAAGAAAGCAAGAAGCGGCTCCGCACCAGGACCAAACGGTATACCCTATAAGGTATACAAGATGTGCCCGATGCTACTACGTAGATTATGGACCCTTCTCAAGGTGATATGGAGGAAAGGAAAAGTCCCAGATTGTTGGAAACAGGCAGAGGGAATATTTACTCCAAAGGAAAAGGGCTCCAAACATGTGACCGAATTCCGAACCATTTCACTGCTGAATGTGGAGGGGAAAATATTCTTCGCTGTCCTGGCAAGACGAATGACCACGTTCCTGACAACCAATCAGTACATTGACACATCAGTACAAAAAGGGGGAGTTCCTGGCTTCTCTGGCTGCATGGAACACACCAGTGCCATCAGTCAGATCATCCGTGAAGCAAAGGTGAACGACAAGGACCTCACAGTCGTCTGGTTAGACCTTGCCAACGCTTATGGCTCCATACCACACAAGCTAATTGAAGAAGCAATGAAGCACTATCATATCCCAGAGCATATACAGGGGATCCTAAATGGCTACTTTGATGGCATACAGCTTCGATTCTCTATTGGTGACCAGACAACGCCATGGCAGAGGTTAGAGAAGGGGATAGTAACTGGCTGCACCATCTCAGTGGTACTATTCGTGATGGGCATGAACCTAATCATCAATGCTGCGAAGAGGGAAACCAGAGGACCAAAAACAGCGTCAGGTATACACCTCCCATCCAGCAGGGGGTTCATGGATGACCTGACCATCACTACCACCACACATGTACAGGCCCGCTGGATACTGACAGCCCTAGAGGACACGGTCACATGGGCACGAATGAAGTTCAAACCCAAGAAGTCAAGGAGCCTGATCATCAAGAAGGGAAAGGTCACCAAAAGATTCACTCTACAGGTGCAAGGGGAAGACATACCATCCATTATTGACAGTCCAGTCAAGTGCCTCGGCAAGTGGTATGACGCCAGCCTGAAAGACACTAACAACATCAGTAGAGTCAAAAACCAGCTCCAGGATGGCCTGAAGCTTATAGACCAGACAGGACTTCCAGGCAAGTTTAAGGCATGGCTGTACCAACATGGGTTACTACCTAGGCTTATGTGGCCCCTTATGCTATACGAGATAGCTACAACCACTGTAGAAGGATTCGAGAGAGTAATAAACAGGCATCTCCGGCGATGGCTTGGTGTCCCTCCTAGTTTCACCAGCATTGGACTGTATGGCAGAACCAACCAACTTCAACTCCCAATGACCTCACTAGTTGAAGAGTTCAAGGTCGCCAAAGGAAGACTGGTGGTAACCCTCAAAGAGTCATCAGATGACTTGATATGGAAGGCAGGCATCGAGACACGCACAGGGCGAAAGTGGTCAGCAAGCCAGGCAGTCGCCCAGGCAGAAAGCAGGCTACGACACAAAGACATCGTAGGAACCACAGCGGTAGGAAGACAAGGCCTTGGCAGTACTAAACCACAACGCTGGAGCACAGCCGGTAAGAAAGAAAGAAGCCAAATGGTCCAGCATGAGATCAGGCTTTCAGAAGAGGAAGACAGGCGCGCCAGAGCAGTCGGGATGGGAGGACAGTGTGCATGGACTCAATGGCAGACCACAGAAAGACACCTAACATGGGCAGACATTTGGCACTACGAACCACTACGACTCAAATTCCTACTGAGATCCGTATATGATCTGCTGCCATCTCCAGTCAATCTACACAGATGGGGGTTAGTGGAAGACCCAAAGTGCCAGCTGTGCGACAAACCAGGAACCATGCAGCACACCCTCTCATCTTGCCAGACAGCGCTAACACAAGGCCGCTACAGATGGAGGCACGACAGGGTCCTCAAGGAGCTAGCAGACATACTAGAGCGGGAGAGAAGGAAGACAAGACCAACCAACAAGAAGGTATCACCAGCAATCAAATTCGTCAAGGAAGGACAAACTGCCAAGAAGGCAAGAACTGCAGCAACAGCTATCCTTGATGAATCAGAACGTTGGGAGATGAAGGTCGACCTAGGAAAACAGCTGGTATTTCCAGACATAGTCCACACCACACAGAGACCAGACATAGTTATATGGTCTCCAAAGGACAAGAAACTGGTGATGATAGAACTCACTGTACCCTGGGAGACTAGGTGTGATGAGGCCTATGAGCGGAAGATGGGAAAGTACACTGAGCTACAAGAACAGTGTAGACAGCGTGGTTGGAGTGCCTGGCTGTTCCCCGTGGAAATAGGGTGCAGAGGATTCCCTGCCCAATCTGTATGGAGAATGCTCAGCAACCTTGGGATCAAGGGAGGTGACAGGAAGAGGGCTGTAGGCAGACTTGGACAAGCTGCAGAAAGAGCATCCAACTGGCTGTGGATGATGAGAGAGGAGAAGAGCTGGACGCTAAACCACTGACCCGTAGTGTTTGGCCAACACTGCGGATCCGCTGCCCGGAGAGTGTCCTGGGATTAAAGGATAGAAACACTTGTTGATGGGCAGTTCCCAGCTGATGAGTCAGTGGTTTGTGCAGTAGCATCTGTATTCTACACATCATATTTCTGGGCAACCAGTGACTTCCAGGAAAGACTGGATGACAACTGAGAATAGAACAGTGACACTGGAGAGACAGATGACACCAGGAACAGACTGGACCCGGGGCATGACGGGGTAGCATCCCATATTGCAGTCTTCGTGAGAAGACACCCACTATCAAGCTACAGACTCCGATACAGAAGAATACCCCCAGAGTCTCCCGAGAGGGGGGGGGATGAGAGACTCGATCAGACGGATTTAACGACAACGACACGGCTAGTCCAATCGACATTGACCGGAACAAAGGCAGAGGTGAAGTGTAGATGTGGAAAGGTGTGCAAGAACCTTAGAGGCTTGCGTATTCATCAAGGGAGAACGGCATGCGG
>VMBQ01000712.1:0-45238 GCA_007657795.1 Dreissena rostriformis | reverse complement strand
GTAGTAGTAGTAGTAGTAGTAGTAGTAGTAGTAGTAGTAGTAGTAGTAGTAGTAGTAGTAGTAGTAGTAGTAGTAGTAGTAGTAGTAGTAGTAGTAGTAGTAGTAGAAGTAGTAGTAGTAGTTGTAGTAGTAGTTGTAGTAGTAGGAGTAGTAGTAGTAGTAGTAGTAGTAGTAGTAGTAGTAGTAGTAGTAGTAGAAAAAGTAGCAATTACAAACGTAGATTAGGTATGAGTTGTGGTAGTAGTACAAATTGTAGTTGCTATAGTATAAGAAGCACACTTTACGTACAATGTGTTAAACTTATGTTACCTAGTGTTGTTCTTCTTATTTATATGATGCAAATAAATTAAATTCGAGAAAATGACTAGTTTGCATATACCGGGCGTATTTCGGGCGTACATTTACAAATGCGTTCATCTGATTAATACAATGAATATATTTGATATGGAGACTTTACGTTCTTTTTTAAAGAGCAAATCACAATGCATTACTTCGCAAATTGCTATGACTATATACAAGGTCAGACACATTTATGTATTTCCAATAATGGCATTTAAACATATTGCATTAACTGAATTCGAACAAGTGACATAAGTGGCATTGGCATTAAATTCTCTTATTTTCCAAGAGGTGTACGACGATATAGGATCCGTTTTTCTGCTGAGTCATTTGCATCACGAGGCTATTCAATTCACCACACAGCAGGAAAATCCGAAGATATACTATTATTCTGTCTGCAATAAAAACACAATTCATCATGCGGAAAACTGTAACATTGTGATGGTGTTTAGGATCAACACATAGTTTATTTAGGATTGTCCTCACAAGTTTACTCTTTTCTGAATGTTACTCTTTGTGTCGTTGCTTAATCAACAACCCGTTTACTCTTTGCGAGTGTGTATTCACTATTTTTTTTATTATTGCAATTGACATTAAGAGTGCATTAAAAATTGCACATAACAGATGAACACGGTCATCTATTGTACCACTGTTCATACATTTTTTTATTTGTTATTCTGTAGTGACATTAGTTTGTATGATATATCCGATACCATATAGAAAACTGTTATATGGCTCACGTGAGTAGCACTAACTTAATACCAGCCAGTGCAGTGGAAACAGCAAGGTGACCCACTCATTTTCAACGAGTAACATTTACCTTCGAATCACTTACTTTGGGTCGTCTGCCTTTCAGAATAATACCAAAGCAAACTGAGCAACTGTCGTATTGCATATGGCACGTTATATATAAACATTTTAACTGTTATTCGACGATATATTTGTATAACACGTAATGATTGTATATATTTACGGCATGCGCTTGTAATTTCAGGCTTTATTAAAAAAAAAAAACACTAAGTAGCCAACGGAAATAGTACGTTTCGGTTTCGTTTGGTTAAGGCTATGCTTTCAAACCAACGACACAACACATACACAATATACGTCAAAATAGAAAAAAGAGAGAATATGTTTATGCGTAGTGATATTATCAGCAAAAAATATAGTTAATACAAGACATAAATATAAAACCCTCTATAGTGATGCATGCACAATCACAAATAATCAGTGCTACTCGTTAATTTGGGCCCGATATGGTTGCACTTGAATTCGATATTTCTATAGACAAGTATGCATTATTGTATTACATTAAAAGCATTGGCATTAAACTGTATAAACAAATATTAAGCGTATCAACATGATTCATTCATTACACGTTACTATTTATCATTAATTGAATCTTTTTAATGTCATCAAAAAACATTATAAGCATACAACTTCAATGTTTCCATCACAGTACGTTGTACGTTTTAGTCTTAAATATAGTTATCTGTTTACATAGAGATTAAATCAAGTACTGATGTGTACCGGTTTCGACTACTAATCCCGAAAAAGCAGACACGTTTTTTTGCAAATGTGATTAAAGGAAGTGAAAACCATTTGCGTAATCAAAAGTAATTGATGATTAATGCGATTACACGATAATCAGACTTAAATGTTACATTTTTCGAACTATCATGTTTTTATTACTTATATTAAGAAAGGGATATCACTTAGATACTCAAGCAATAAATTGAGCTATTGTCATGCAATTCCATACATAGATCATCATACATTTCATTTGAAGTTGCAATTGATTGTCGAAGGCTTTATTACTAAATATAAATATTTTTTTTTTCGTTCAATTACTCAATTTCAAATTGAGCTTTTGTATTCTACATAAATACCATATATATATATATCTCGAATGGACTTGTAAGTATGTGCGTGTAGCGTAAATTTCAAGGTCACTGTTAGTAGAACTTGAGGAATTGTTTGTTCTCGATACATTGGAAGCAATTTGATCAATTGTAATGAATTGAATACATGTATTCTTTATTTCCAGGAATCTGATCAATGTCACTGTTACTAGGTATCGAAACATGCCTTATATGTCAATTTGAGCTTTTGTGATGCAAGAATATATTCATCGAAAAACAACTTCATGTTGGTTTGCATCTGGGTCAAATTGGAAAATTGCCAAAATCAAAGGTCACTGTTAGTGAATAAAGAAAATGCGATGTCCTTAGAAAGCTTTTGGTTTGTATAACAATGTTGCCTCTTTATTAAGAGGATAAATTAAACGAATATCGAGAACAAACAATTCCTCAATTTCTACTAAAAGTGTCCTTGACATTTACGTTGTACACACATACTTGCAAGTTCGCTAGAGATATAGATATATGGTATCTATTTATGTAGGAGGAACCCCCATTTACTTATTGCATTTATGGTGATATATATAAATGTCATGGCCTACAATTTAACAACCAGTTTGTTTGCCACAGAAAAAAAAACATTCTGGAGGAGAAGCTTTTTGATTCTATACTATAAAGCGATATACTTATATATCATATGAAATGCCTTGATTTCTTTCTCGTGTACCTGTTAGACCCATATATTATGCTTATATGAATGTTGATATACCTTAGATACTTTATCGTTTGTTTTTTTGTTTTTGTTTTTCAAAATACCTATTATTATATCAAAATCTACACATTCACATCAATCATTTTATACATATTATCAGTTCAAATAAAATCGAACATAAACATGCATTCATCTAATATCCTGTTTTAACTACTAGATTAAGTTTTAAATATTTTGGATCATAAATTCTTTTCTCACTAAAGACTGGGTAATTTTGAAACATGGTGGTGTTTGTATGCTATCAGGTTGATTGAATGCAATGAACATGTTATACCCCTTGTTAATTTCTGAGAATTTACTGGACGTCAAGTCATTTGCAAATACTGTTTTCATCTACACCTACAGCACTGGATTGCAATGAATGATTCACTGGTAAAAACCGGAATGCGGTATTGGCGCATTTAGTAAGTGGACTTGCAATACAAGAACGGATAATTAATGTACTGGCCGTGCTAGTGAAGTACACGTTATTATGGAAACAAATAAACTGACTTAGTCTAGAGAACATTTCACATTGTCTGAAATATCAGGCTTACGCTATGGCTGCTGGCAAACATTCATATAGAACAACAAATGCATTCAATCAATACACGTAATTATTTAAATGCAAACAGGACAATTAGTTTTGACAAGAAATATATGAAGCAATATAATCGGACCAACGGCGTCTACGGGCATAAATTGTAAAGCTACACGACATGTACAAGGATTTACAGAAAGATGACGCTGTGTTTTTTAACCAAACGGCTTAAACGACAGTAATCACACCAATGAGTTCATTAGCATGGGCGAAATGGCAGTACCAGTTCTCAAAACGAGCCTGATGGTCACAATTATGGCCGGAGCCGTGTTCGGAAACATCCTCGTTGTTATTGCAGTAATAAAGTTATAGCGCTTTCGAGCGATCACACATTACTTCACCGTCTCTCTGGCTTTCGCAGACTTCCATTTCGCCGTCCTAGTGATGACGTTTCATGCTAGCATCGAGATATCTGGCAATTTAGAAGATTGAATTGCGATGTATACAACTCAAACGATGTCGTATTCAGCACAGCATTCACCCTTTCAAGTACGAGTCTGACATGACGAAACTCGGGGTATTAATAATGATTGGAATCACATGGATATCATCAATTGTCATTTCATACATCCCGATTCAATCAAATTGGAATGCGACGCACGACACGTTGCAGGAAATGGCTCGAACACCAGATGGTTGCCAGTTCGCAGTGTATAAAGTCTACGCCATAGTGTCGTCCAGTATCTTTTGCTGGATTCCGTGTACAATAATGGTGTTTGTGTATTTGAACATATTTATGGAGGCCCGTCGTCAGGAAACACAAATCAAGAACTCAGGTTACCAACTAAAGGTAACCTATCGCGTTAGTGAAATAGATGCGTTACAGGAGGACAGAACGGAACAACGAAGTGAGAGAAAACGAATGAGAAGGGAGCACAAAGCTGCACAAACGCTGGAAGTAATAATGGGCGCCTTTGTGTTTTGCTATTTACCATTCTTCTCGTGGTATCTGATTACTACACTATGTGGCGATAAATGCCATTTTCCCGCGTTGCTTGTGCCCACTTTATTTTGGTAAGGATATGCAATTCTTGCATTAACCCTATTGTATACGCCTATTTGAACAAGGACTTTAGAAGTGCGTTCAAGACACTTTTGAACAGTAAGAATCTTCTGGGAAATCACATCGACCCCTCTATTTTTGGTGCCGGGAAGTTTGAAAGCCGCGAACAAATCGTCCAAATGAACTTAGACAATAAATATTCAAACAGCTGGAAAACATGTTTATTCTTGTGCGCGAAGTTTGTTTGTGCAAATAACTATGCAATAATTACAAATAACTTCCTGTGTTTAAACATGTAGCGTCAATATGTAAGTGAAGGTTAATAACGTCAATGTTGCAGTCATTTTAATAAAGCATATATTCCTTATTTGAATTGTAATTATGCGTTACTAATAATTTGCTGTGCAATATTAAAACATATATTTTATTTATTATCTAAACATTAATAAGGCAATATTGGCTTTTTAGCATGCGGTTGTAGTTCTCATGATAAACACATAAAATACATAGGGCATTGATACAACTGAATATCCAATGCATAACAATATTGCGTGTTCAATATGAGATGTTAAAAGTCATACACCACTGTCTATGATATTCAATTTGGAGATGATTGACAGATGAATACATTAATTTAAATGTCCACTATATAATATACTATACAATATACCTACTACACAACTGTCATTGGAAAGGTACAGATAAATGCAAAACACTGTATATAATATATTAACATGGACATAAGTAATGCTTACTGTGTTTTACCATATTTTGTGATAAAATAAGCCAATGTCAGAATTGTTAATGAGTAGGAAAAACATCAAAAGTGCGAATGATGGGTGATTTAATAAAACGAATCTATATTCTTTACCGTGGGTTATTGGATTACACATTATGAAGGACAATCTTTTATTTAGATTCTGACACGTTTTTAAAACATTAACTTATGACAACTATATAATGATCTTAGCCCCGCCCATCTTTCTATAAGGTACAATAATCCGCGCTTACGAATAACGTCATTTAATAGTAACGGAACAATATCCGGACGATTGCATTCATACATATTTAGAATTGCAATACTCATACATTATGCAACACAAAGGGATCGTATAAATTAAACTGTGTGTCAATAAATACAATTAATTATATATTGTATGGAGGCAGCAAAAACATAAGTCATATTTTGTATATAATAAAGGCTCGTATAATAATGCACACATGTGATAAAATCACATTTTATAGAATGTTTAAATAAATAAATAAACAACTTAATATTTAGCAAACAAATGTATGCATTGATACTAATATAATACGTATAAAACTAAACCGGTTTATGTTACTAAGTGCATAACATCCTGTACGAAAATGGTTCTTGTACCAAAGAAAATTGCAATTCAAATTATAGTGTACGAAACGGATGTTTTGTCTCGAATACAGCATCGGAAAAGCTTTCTTAAGTTGTTATGGCGTGCGTCTAATACATTAGTTGTTGTCCAGTTCACCAGACTTCTGACATTATTCCTAAAATACATCTTATTACAACTAATTACGAAGTGAGGACTGGTCTTATCGTGGGTCAAAAGCACAAACAAACTAATTCCTGTAATAAAAAAGTGAACTTGACAAGTTATATATAAATGTAAACTAACAACTGAGTTATAAAATAAAGTAAAACGCATCATCATCGACAAAACCGCAGCAATTACAAAGATATTTGAATGTTTATCATATGACGTTAATTTATATTACCGTTCTTTATTTTGTGAATAATTCGGCATGGTTACTTTATTTCGGATAAATATATCAACATCAACGTAACCTAAAAAGGAGACATATTTAATGCACATCAAAATCTGAACAAACTAATTCTGATAGATCTTATTATTTTAAAAGCGTACGATGACGTGGTAATAGTCTTGTTTTCTATAAACTCCACGTAGCGTTTGAATCAGTAATTATATAATATTAAACATTTTGACGCCAGTAGTGGTACTTATTTTCGTCAATATCTACTTCGATATGGGTGTCTAAGCTTTAGAAATTTCTCTCGAGATAATGTTATAGTACAACAGCCACTAATATCTGAACTGTCATTTATATGTCATTCTGGCATGTCTAATCTAATACAATGACTCCTGGGAAATTTCACGCCTTTGTGTCAGATTTGGTTTGTTAGATAGAAAAGAACCGTTTGTTGGATATTGATAATCAATACATCATCAAAAACATCCAAAGGTTAAACATATAACACATTGTTTTGAAAAAAAAAGTTTTGTCTATTACAATTGTAAAAGTATATAATGACAGTATGTTGAAAACAGATAAACAAATACATAGACTTCATTGAAGCGCGTTTAAACTATTTGAATGCCAACATCTTATTTGCTCAATTTAAACACAATACGTTAGTATGTGCGCGGAAAGTTAAATAATATTTATGAACTATCTAATAGTCGTACTATCATGTTGTTATTCTAAAACGTTTTATCTGTATACAAAATACTGTTAAATCGTAAATAGTCGCTTTATAGACGAAACATAACGTATGGTCTAAAGTATCAAGAAATTTACCTCAAGAAAAAAAGACACTTGACGTGTTTAAAATAAGTTTGTTCTATGTAAAAGACAGCCATGCACGTAATGCTACTCTTACCTCACGTTACCATCGCAAGTGCATTTTCTAAAGATAAATATATTTGAGTCAGAATTGCCCGTTCAGTTATTGTTATCGCGATGTAATTTAAACGGACTTACTTTCAGGGCTATAAGGCGTCTATTTCTAGACAAGTCTGAAAGGACGCAATTCATAAAATGTACCAATATTATGCTATAGAACTAAGCGTTTTGATTAACTGAATAGGGGGCGAACATTGTTTTTTTTTTCCATTAAGCTAATGAAAGGCGTAGTAACCGGGAATGCTTTGAATGTATATATTTATATTACATTGTAATATTGAACAAAAGCTTCCATCAAATGTACTCGTAGTGTTGTTATAATTTAATGCCATAACCTTTGAAAACGCGATTGTAGCTTTGCATTTGTTGAACGAATTACGCGAGGATTACAACAATAACTCATTAAACAGTATATATATGTATAGACGCATGTTGCTCTGAAACAACTTGTTTATTATTAAACAGTTGCATTAAAAATACTATTAAACTAACAGTATAACTAAAATGAACATATTTACAGTATTAATACGTGCATTAATTTGTACACTTTATACACGACATGCTCGCACATGCATATATTAAGTATACAAGTAGTGAGGTCGTTAGGAAATACATTCAAGATAAAACATAAATGCTTCATTGCATCGTGTTAGAACAAAATCACAACATCAAAGTCAAATCGGAAACCATCCTATTATTCTGTTAGCAATAAACAGTGATTCAGTATGATGAGGACTGTCATATCGTCGTATTGTTTACTATAAACATGCGGTTGATAAAAAAAATGTCTCGTTCGGTTTATTATAAGTTTTATCATTTGTTTAGCCTTTTGTAAAGACCTGTATATACATGACCTTTATGTACATAAATACCATTGACTTTTGTTTTTGTTCTCACTAAAGACATGTTTACCCTTTGCAAATGTGTATCCATAATTGTTATTGACTATGTTTGTTGCCTTTTACCGGTTAAGCATTTTCGTCTGAGTACTATTATTAAAATCGTCTTGTCTTTTTCTCATTTAAGACATGCTTAAACTTTGCGTCGGTGTATCAATTATTAAAATTGACTATGTATGTTATTACCCTTGACTTTTTATGTTGCTTCTCATTAACTACATGTTAACCACTTGCGTCTGTGTATCCTTTATTATCATTGACTCTTTGTTTTGCTTCAATTAAAGAAATGTTAACCCTTTGTGTCAGGGTATAAATTATCACTTTTAACTTTGTATAAACAGTAAACTTGACGAAATATCATGCATATAACTGCTTAGAGAGGGAAATATTTGCACAATACAAACTATTGTTTGTTCGTATCCGGTTATTCTTCTGCGGCATCAGTTAAGACATGGTTAAATACTTATTATTCTTATTCTTATTTTGTATTTAGTATAGACATAATCTTAGACAATCGTTCATCGGATGTTAACGTCGATGGCACTGACTTAATGCTACCAAGCGATGTTGTTCACGCGCCTGGATGATTAAAAGATCAACGTTTACATATGCCTTTTTCTGAAGTCCACAAAACAATATATTATACAATATCGACGAGAAACTGTTATAGTATAAACTGAAGAATTATAAACACTATTATAATAACTAAACGTTAACATAATATTTGTGTAGAACATATCGATTATATAAAGAGAGGACACTAGATGAGTATTGAGTACACATGAAATTATCATTCAATGATTTGAAAAAAGTTGCGTTCGAGGCTTGCCGAATGTCAAACAATAACAACAACGAAGTTACATTTGGATTTCCAGTTTAGCATTGCCACATTCAATTTGAAATACTAGCTTTCTCAAAATATATATCGAATAAACGGACGCTATAATTGAGATGTTTTAAGTCTTAAGTTTGTATGTTTTGTTGATAATTGATCGCTTTAATTGAGATCATAGGACAAAATCGAGGTATGATGATGTTTGATTATTTCGGAATAGCTGCCACTTACATGCCTAAACTACCCGCTGTGTGCCACTTTGTCATGAGATCTACCTATATATTTAGTTTCAAGTTTAAGTCTTATACATTTAAAGACAAGATCCGAAGAATATTTAAGTACATACAATAATACATGTACATATAAACTACTCAATTTCTCTTTTATAAAAATCAACAGGTTCGTAGTTACATACAATTAATGTACTTCAATGACCGAAGAAATGACCGATGGAGTGCATTAATCTGTTCAAATGTTTAATACCAGGAATTGTAGTATAATTAGTTACGTACTGAGGTCAAACCCAGCCTTAAACGGTTTTCAAGACGGTATTTTTCAAGGCCACCTGGCTCAAATCGTTAAATGCCAGTTAGGCTAACGAACAGCCTGTAAGCTTTATACTTATTCAAAAGTAATACAACAAGGACCAAGCATATAAACCCGTTGCAAATTATGTGAGATAACCTCAAAGTTGACATTAAACACACACAAATAAAGTTGCACAAATAATGTGATTCATAATTTAAAAACCATTACCTTACTTGTCGTTGAATTTTCAGCAAAGCGATCCAGTTATATTTTGTCATCTGTTCAAATAAAGATTTTATTACTTATATCGTTAGAGCTATGATGACTTATATCGTTAGAGCAGACTTACTTGTTTGCCCAAACTATTAATGTAAGTGGACACCATTTGCGTTATAGAAGTGCCATGGTAGTTATTACGTTAATCAGGCTGACATTTTCCATTGGTGTACAGATAATTTTGCAACCGTTTGTTTACGTGTCGAATTGTCTTGACTTAAATAACGCATTGCTTAGGGTCGCATAAGTCTGGCGTTTAAGATAATTGAATGTCTAGAACCACTATTGGTATTTATAAAGAACAAATTGAGTATCGGTAGAAAGAGCGAGCGTTAATTGAATGACATATTTGGGACACACCTTGTTTTGTTTTTCATAATTACATTTGTGTTGTGATCCTTAAAGTCATCGTATTCAATAACACAAGACAATTGTATGGTAGTGCACAATAAAATTCAGAATACTAAGCAAGTTCTTGCAATAATATATGTATAGAACGTTCAGAGTTACGGAGAAGGAGGAAAAGTATAATTCGCTCTATTACGACTTTGAAGAAAGGGTAATCATGAATACCTTGATTTGATTTATGAGATTGTATTTAAAATAACTGATCTGTTCTTTATCAGAGGGTTGTCAATCATTCAATTATTAATATAAAAGTACGTATGGAAAAATATGGACTATCTTGTTACATGGTGTAAACATGTCTAGGACTAGACAGCTTTGTTAAAATTTATTTACTTTTGAAGAACTTAAAGTAGTGAATTCTCGTTTATTTCTCGTCAAAATGAGCGGATGCTCGTCGGATTTCCCGCACTGTAAAATCTAAGAATTTAATAAAAATGGTTTTAATTTTGTATTGTTACCGCAGGGTAGATTTTATTTTCCTGTCAGTTAACGATGCAAATGGCAGCATAAAGCTGTCTGGTCTTTTCTAAAATCGACATGGCATTTCCCTCTACTCTAAAAAGCATGATTACAATATTTAGTTTTTCTATTATTTATTTATTTAAGCGGCATTTGCTTCTTAGTATGAGAGTTGATCCAAATTGTTTCAATGTTTAAACAAGTGAAAAGTACTCAAGATCAAAACATTATTACTTCTGGTGAATGTGTCAATGTGAATTTCGGCTAGCCTTAGGTCGATTGAAATCCCCAATGTTTTGCATGGATCGTTCCAATGCATTTATTTTATCTTTAATAATGCTTTTATGTTTAATATCGTATTATATTACTGCCCTCGATTGTATATGAATAAAATACCAGCCGACAAGAGTGTGTCTCCTGATAATGTTTCTGGAGTTTCTTTTTTGCTTAATACTAACAGCATATACAGTCTAACCTGTCAATAAAGACCACTCAAGGAATTTGGTCGTTGTGGTCTTTCTTCGCAGGTGGTCTTTATTCGCAGGGTCGATTGAAAGGAATTGAAAGGATTGGGAGGAAATCGTTGTGGTCTTTATGGACAGGTGGTCTCTATTAAAAGGTGGTCTCTGGGACAGGTTTGACTGTACTGCATACGGACTGCATACTGCATACGGACAACGTTTGCAGCGGCTTTAATAGTTAGTTGTTTCATGTTTTATATTGTATTGATTGAATTGCCCTGATAATTGGTAAACGGTCTTCATTAACATACGAAGTTTAATTCTGATAATTTTTCTGGAGTTTAATTAGTCTTGAAAAGCATACGCCGATTAGTTGTGATATTGTAGCCTAGTGCAGGATCTTAATTAATTATTAACTTAAAATGCACACTAAGTTTAGTTACATTCTTCGTTTATATACAGGTGCAACCTGTCTTCATGTTTTAATTAATAAAACAAAGCTTATGGGCATGAACAGTAATGATTTTTCGCTTGTCTCTGTATCACATGTGTGTATATGCATGTAAGACGTCATGCCTATTTGAAGTTTGATATTTTCAACATATCATCGCCTCAATTAAATCAGTTGTTCTCAGAAACAATTGAAGGGAAACAAATGGGCCAACGGCGTAAACGATTATACAAAGTTAAATAGACGAGAAAAGTACATAGAATTTCAGAAAGACGACGATGCGATTTATTACCAGACGGTTAACAGTAAACACACCGATGAGTGAATTAGCAATCATGGTCTGAGCCGTGTTCGGAAACATTCTAATCGTTATTGAAGTCATGACATTCGAGCGTTTGAGAGCCTTTACATATTACTTCCTCTTCCATGTGACAATCGCAGACTTATTTGTCATAGCCCCACTGTTAGCATTTAATAATAGCATTGAGATTACCGGTACAAGGCAATTCGAAAGATTGATATTCGATGTCTACAACTCTAACGCGGTCTTATTCAGCACTGCCTCAATCTTGATTGTAATTTGCATCAATTTTTACCAACATATTAGTAATTCATCCGTTCGAATTAAAGTCATAGGTGACGATTTCATAGGGTTTATAACGGTATGAATCATATGGATATCCTCAATTCTCATTGCATACATCGAGACTGAAACTCAAGTGCATACGACGCTAGACACTTCGAAAGAAATTGCTCGAAAACCAGACGCTTGTCTTTTGCGGTGAATGATGTATACGCCATAGTGCCCTTTGGTATCTTATTTTGGATTGTACAGAAATATTATTAGAGAACTTGAACATATTCATGGAGGCCCGGCTTCCAAAATATAGATGATGTGCCAAATGAGCAACCTATTGCCCAAGTTGGAATAATGCGTTACGGGACGATATATCTGAGCAAATGTAAGCGAAAACAAATTAGAATATAGCACAATGCAGCGGGGACGCAGGAAGAGATTATGAACAATTTTGAAATATTTTGTCTTTGTATCTTATAACTTCACTATGTTGTGGTAACAGTGATTATTCCGGGTTGTTTGTGCTCACGCTTTTTTTTGCTGGGATAATGCGACTATTGCCATAACCCGATCATTTCAGCCTGCATTTTCTGGAATTTTAAATGTGCATTTCTAAATTTAAACATGATATGTTTGTAAAACACTATGTCCCCTTTTGAGCGATTTTGACCCAAACATTTTACCTTTGACCTTGATGGATGACCTTGACCTTTGACTACTCAAAATGTGCAACTCTATGAGATGCACATGCATGCCAAATATGAAGTTGCTATCTTCAATAATGTAAAAGTTAATGCCAATGGTAAAGTTTGACGCAAACAAACATACCAATAAACCAACAAACCAACAGACAAGGCAAAAACTGGGTAGACTGGGGACATAAAAAAGCTTCTTTGATATCACAATGGTCCATTCATTCTTACGGCTAGACAGTTTTAAAGTAATGGAAAATATTACTCTGAGATAAGACTCGACTAGCATCATTTAATGGCGATTTGAAAAAATATAGTACAAAGCCTTCATTGATACATTTGTTTTAGGTATTTCAATAATACTATAATTATCAGTGTGTATTATGTAATGCGTAAGTATGAAGTATGTTTTTGCTACGAAGGCACAGATGCGGTGGATGCGTAGTTGGTTCACATTATACGACTAAGAAACTGGTTATCCCATTAATTAACTCGCGATAACGACTTAGTGAATCATGGGTTCGACTTACTTTGTCGAGGTGACGACGTATCTTACTTGTAGGAACGACTACATTTGTCATGGTAAATGCATATCTTACTTATGGGAACGACTTGTTAACCCAGTTTAAAAATAATTTAAAAGCACGAGTAGGCATGATGTATATATATTCCGAAATTATGTTATTCTGCTTTGTATTATTGGTTGATCATGGTCGTTGACGTGTTACTTATCTCGTTACCGATAGTAAGTAAGTCGTTCCCACGAATTACTTGGTCGTTATCACGAGCTAATTCCGTCCGTATAATGACTTGCTATATGGTTCCTACGACTTGCTTCCCGCAATATATCAAGTTATTGTTACGAGTAAGTTATATCGTTTCCATGACTTATTCATTAAAACAATAACAACAAGCAAATTCGTTGAATTGATTTCCCCCGCCAAATAAATGTTGTTTATGGATGGGTGTAGAACTAAAAGAAAAGTAATAAGTAAAGGGTTGTTTTTTTGTCATTTTTTTTAAAACTCATTTGTACCTGTGATGGGTTTTCGCTTATCTATATATACACTCACACCAAGTATACTCAAACCAAGTTTCATTGAAATCCGCAAATCACTTGCAAGATATGGCTCTGGACAACTGAAAGCTTATTTAGTAAAAAGCATTTTTTCAAGATACAAAGGGCCATAACTCCGTTATTAAAAGATGGTGTACAATGCCATTTAACGTGCATCATTCTCTTATCCATATATAAACTCATACCAAGTTTCAATGAAATCCGCCAAAGCACTTGCAAGATATGGATCCGAACAGCTGCAAGCTTATAGTAAAAAGCATTTTTTCAAGATACAAAGGGCCATAACTCCGTTATTAAAAGATGGTGTACAATGCCATTTGGCTTGCATCATTCTCTTATCTACATGCATACTTATACTAAGTTGTAATGAAATCCGCCAAAGCACTTGCAAGATATGGCTCCGGACAGCTGTAAGCTTATAGTAAAAAACATTTTTTCAATATACAAAGGGCCATAACTCCGTTATTTACCGATGATGTACAATGTCATTTGGCATGCATCATTTTTTATGCATATATATACTCATACCAAGTTTCAATGAAATCCGCCAAAGAATTTCCAAGATATGGCTCCGGACAGCTGTAAGCTTATAGTAAAAAGTATTTTTTCAAGATACAAAGGGCCATTACTCCGTTATTAACAAATGGTGTGCAATGCCATTTGGCGTGCATCATTTTATTATCCATATATATGTATACTCATACCAAGTTTCAATGAAATCCGCCAAAGCACTTGTAAGATATGGCTCCGGACAGCTGTGAGCTAATAGTAAAAAGCATTTTATCAAGATACAAAGGGCCATAACTCCGTTATTAACAGATTTCAACCAAGTCATAATGAAACCAAGTTTCAATGAAATCCGCCAAAGCACCAAGATATAGCTGCGGACACAAAAGTGCCGGACAGACGGACGGAAGGACGGACGGACAACGCCAAAACAATATCCCTCCGCCTATGGCGGGGGATAATAAAACATATACACAATAACATTTTCTTTTTTAATATTTTATATTTGCGAATACTTTCATAACGATTATATTGTGTAAAGGACATTTTCATTGCCTGCAAATCAATAGCAATACAATTCACAATAAAAATAAATGTACGTTCTTATTATACATGGTGCGATAAATTTCTACTATGATGACATACATGTTTCTTCTTTAATAAACCACTATTGTGTTTTTATTAACATTACAAAGAGCAAAGAAACAACATATCTACAAATGTTCGCACATATATATTATGTATATTCATATATATATTATATATATATATACATACAATTATAACAATAAGCGGCCAACAACTTAATAAAACGTTAAAATAATATGATTCAAACTGAAGATAAAAAAAAATATGCGTCAAGTGATTATCGAATAGTTCAGTGCCGAAAAGGCGCTTCAGGGAAACCCGACAAATGTCAATGATGCTATAAAAAGGTAACTATAAGGTCTTTATGTTTGAAATGAAACGAACTCCAGGTTACAACTAAGATAGATACGTAATGAACAAATAGTACCGACATTGTTTTACATTTGTTTAATTTGTATGAGTATTTTTTGCGGTTTATGATTACATGTATTTAGACGTGCTTGTTTTTTACTCAATATGTGATAAGCGGTAGGTTTGTGGTGCATTTAGACTGGTTCAAATGCGTTGAACCCAGTTTTAATCAATGTTTAATGCTCTCAGCCTTTTTGTCTTAGTGACCATTAGAGCCTTAATTGGCTTTAGATAAAGACATGATCAATTAGAACTAAATATTACCAAGGGACATAAGTAATTGTTCATCATAAACCTCAACTAGAGCTTGCGCGGCAGAGGCCGACGCGTATCCCCACGCCGCCTAGATGATATAATAAAAGGCAATTTTGGGTGATCAAGGCCTATGTTGGTGGGGCTCCGGGATGGGTAATGTGGACATGGATGGTCAAGATAGTCCGTGTTGTCATAAGAGATGTTCAGTATAAATTTGAAGTCAATTGGTAAATAAATGTAGGAGTAATGTTAAAATAAAATTTTGTGTGGGCGTGGTCTATGTGGACGGGGCGCCCCAGGGTTGGTAATGGGGCCATGCATAGTTGAGATTGACAGTATTGTCATAAGAGATGTTCAGTATCAATTTGAAGTAAATCGGTGTAGAAATGAAGAAGTTAATGTAACATAACCTAAATAAAAGAGTGAAAATCTCTGACCTGGCCCCACCCCAACCCCCATTCTCCACTATCCCCTCCTACACTATTAGCACTAGAACCTTGAAAATTGCACACATGGTAACTATGAGCATATGTGGGACGATGCACTAAATTGTAAAATGAGTGTTTTTATCCATTGTACCCATTTATTTACCCATAACTTTTGACCCATGGGTCAGATCAAAATTCCGTCACCGTCACCGTCGCACATATGCTCATAGCTACCACGTGTGTAAGTTTCAAGATTATGGTGCAAATAGTGTAGGAGGAGATAGTGACCGATAAAAAACAAAGCGGAGATCAATACAATATCCCCACGCTTTTAAAAGCGTGGGGATAATTAAAAGACCTTGGAAATACCGTAGCGCATTTGAACACATATGATTATGTCTACTACTAAATAATTCGTAAGCTTTGGGCAACGTGGTTACTTTAACAGACGTACTTTCCCTTCTTCCATTAAGACCATATGTATATAAACGTATATTGATAAATAGGGCAGAATTAAATATGTAATATAAATACGTACTAACCATCACTCAAATACGTCGCATTGAGTAGTTTAATGATAATTAAATTAAAAATAGTTATATTTGATTTCTGTTACACTGGGCTCTGTGGAGTAGGTGAATACATGTAACATCTTCTCAAAACCGCTTCGCATGAACAGTTTCACCGTAACAATGTGATTGCCCCGTGTTTTCGTTGTGTGAAACTGTTTTGAAATTGATGTTAGTTCATTTAGAACTAATTTATATTACTGATATTTCTTTTTATAAAATAATACATCGGCAATAATGCAATTGAATGAGCTATATAGTGGATCACAGAAAGTTTACAGAGACATATGCAATACAATAAAAGCAAATGTATGCATTTATTTATCTTAAAGTGCAGCAACCTATAAATAATCTGTTTGTTGGCAATGCACATTTTCAGAATCTTTGACCATACTAATGCAGAAACGAAACGAAACAAACAAATATTATTTTATGAACAAAATAGCAATGTCCGACAAGGACTTTCATGTTGACAATTTCAAGCCAAAACCTCTTTATTCTCAACAGAAAATCGCAATACGCCTGATCTAAAAATTACTATTGATATTGTTTGCTTATGCCATAATATGACTAACACAAGACAGAAGTATATTGCGTGCCGAAATGAACCATTCATTAAACTTATTTTCGATTTAACGCTGTGTATGATTATGCTTCACAATGTGTTTATATTTGCCGCTTATGTTTGATCGTCTTAACGAATTGTGTAATTACATGTAAGCATCAATACGGCTTTTGACCATTGAAATAATGTGGTGATGGTAAGCAAACAAAAATATTACCGAAATACCTAAATATAGTTTTCTGTGACCGGTTATGTCTACAGAAAAGTTGGGACCGTATACATATATGGCAATACCTTATACCGTGCCTCAACAGTGTGGTACATGAATAAATAACATATTGAATATGACATGATATCAAAAGCAAATATGAGTAGACGATCCAAATCATCGAGTACATGCTAACAAAAGTATATCAATTAATACACGAACTTTGAAAAACTTTATATGTGAGATACAACATTGTAAAAAATACTCACGTTTTAAATACAATTGAGTGAATGTACTTTGTTGTACTTTGTGTACCCCCGTTGAAGATCAATCTGAGTATAAATATATTGCATATGTAAATTTTGAACACCTGGTTACTGTACTGGTATTTCAACATCACGATTTCTGGATCCATGTATATAGATAACATGCTATCATAATGAAGTATAAACACTCCGTTACTGTATTTACATGTCTATATCTTTATAAATAGAATAATTATTTTTAGGCAAATTCAAATCGTCATAACAAGGATAACATGTATATGACCCAGCTACTTTGCATCCAGACGTGTTAATTTTGGTCATCAACCATGTTCACCGAATTATAAAATCATAACCGCATAGTTAGCAGTTAAGAGTAAAAGTCATGTTACTTAACCTCTCCTGTTTACCAAAATATTATCATAACCTATCCACCGTGCATGTGTTTGGGAAACCTATGAGGGTTATCGCCTGCCAAAACAATTCTTTTTTGTTAAAGACCTACCTGGAAATTGCACTGAAAATCCATCCATCACCACCATTCAATAATTGATGAAATACCCCTTATTACATCTGGCAACATTTACTGGTGTTCACATTAGTAGATAATACTGGACTTAATTACCACTTACATAGCTTATCTACTTGTCAAGGGTCTAACACTTCGTAAATAATTGCGAACATTTCTCCATGGCACGTGTCTTTTGTCTTGCGCAAAAAAGGCTCCACGATAAATTGTTTCAATAACACTAGTTTGTATATCTCTAAAATATAATTAGCTGTTTGACTGCGCTTATCATAAGTTATAAATGTGTTGTAATGCTTTCAAACAAGAATACCGTTTGAGTTTGAATTAAATAAAGATGGAAATAGAATGCATTTGATGTTAAAAAATAGTCAACTTATACACAAACGACTCTCTTGTTGTAAAGTTTGTTCTTTATGCTTATACATTGTGTCCATGCTGTTCTAAATACACTCACATTATTGTGTGTGTACCTGTGATTCTATCTCGCAGGTGAGAACGGACATAGCACATAACGATTTAGAACTTTTACTCCATCTTATTTTGTGTACCATACTGTTTAAAGGAATTTCAAAGAATGTCCCTTTCGTTGCTGCTAATGTTCATTTCGTCGTATTTGTGGATGCAATAATAACATTTCATGGTCGGCATGGGCTCCAGTATGACAATGACGGCAAGAGCACTAGTTAATAGTTCAAAGTATCTTTATAGTATAACACACATTATGCAATAGTGGTATGCTGTAGCCGCCCACATTAAAAAATTGCATTGCAAGTTTGCCTTAAACGTGTGATCTTTTTTCAGAAGACATACAGATATTAATGTGTGAAATGTATTAGTAACTGGTGGATATCAAAATATATTTAACTCGATGTGATCAACGAACATGTGTCTACCCCCTTCCCCCACCCCATTGGCACGCATAACACGAATACACTTTAACTTTTATTATTTATTAATACTCAAAAGTCTTCTTTTTTATTATCAGCATATTTAACATATTGATTAGGCCTTTTATGTTATAAAGCGTTATCACATGCGCGTCTGTTTTAAGCAAGTATGTGAATGCTAATTAACAGAGGTTAAAATGTAGGATCAAATCACATAGTCAGCAATCCCTGTGTTCTCCCATGAACCAAAACTAACCTTCCTTTGTTACGGAAATAACCTCATTATCGTTGGGTATTACCTGTGAGCAATTAGTTGCCATCAACTGCCAATTCAATTGTAGTATGCTTGATACCTCAAGTAGGAATTGCAATACATAATCATATTTCGCAACCCTTACAAAAGGTACGCGATATTACATTTGGAAACATATAGCGTGTGTTTCGTTAGATATTAAAACTGGACTTAATTACGAATTGTTGAGCGTTAAATTATTTGAACAATCCATAAATTATTACATGTTTAACGCCAGACGTAGTTTTGCTGTATCTGACTTTTTATCAATTTCTATTGATTGTATTAAAACAAAAATGTTCAGGTCACTATTTTCAAAATCAGATTCTTAATATGCTTTTTGATATACTAATTATTAATTTCAAAAAGGTACGTCGATGTGAAGGTAATGATTGCCTTTGTACTCGTGTATGGCTATGCTATTTGTCACGTTCAATTACAATTGCATTACTACAACCGTAAACATAAAACAGCATTTCCTTTTTATGAAATAACATGATGTATATACAATGATGTATGGCATGTCTACTACAAGTTTATGCTGTTATAACAGATTCAGTATAATATAAAAATACACAGCTAATATGGACGTTTTGAGAATACATGTTAATTATATCGATGCTTTGGAATAGCCTCACCTAAAAATGAAAATAAAATAATTATTCGGTCAATGACGTGTTGCGATTGATAAGGTCATAATTTATGCTTTAAGCAATCTACATACATGGACAACTGATTTTGCGTTTAATAAAGTTGACTTAAGTCTATCAACTCGTAAATAGTACCGATCTATTATTAAAAATCAATACATTAGTGTGAGCGTTTTGTCCAGGACATGAAAGCGACAATTTCACGTCACTCCCCTTATAGCATACCACGTGTTCGAAACCTAGATACATGCGTCATGAAAAGCCTCAGTTCCAAATAAACATTTCCAGAACACAGTGTATGCTATTGGATAGTAATTGTTACTGTTTAACAGAGCCCGATTACAAAACCTTTGCACTGAGTGCTAATGTAATTGGGTTTTTCAACAATTGTTTGACGTTTTGGATCATTTACGCTAACATGTAACGATATTGTATAGTTTAAAAGCTACTATTAAACGTTTTTCAGACCACAATTTAATTCTGCTTTGTGTTTTAAATTAGTATCAATATTGAGCCTACTTTGCAAGACTGGTTTATCCTTTTGTATGTGATGTTTAAACTAGGGATGGGAACAAATACTGAAAATTATATTCGAATATTCGTTTGTCATTATTCGAATATATGCGAATATTCGATATTTAAACCTTATATTAAAATGTCCGAAGCAACGTACTATTCCTGATTGTCACAAATACCACTATCACTCGTATCTTATGTGCAGCTTTCAAAAACTGGATAGAGTAATATTGTTTGGAAAACAAAGATCATTCATTTCTATGTTCTTCTTTCTAAATTAATACTGTTTATTTTCATAAGATATTAACTATTTCCGGAAAATACATAACCGCAATTCTAATTAATTTCTAATTAATTTCAAAACTTCTTATTGATTTGGATTACTTCTTATCAATAACAAGAATATTTAGTTTTCTATGTAAGGATTTCGCCCCCTTTAAAACAAACGAAGAGCCCATATGTATGTATTGTATAAACACAACATAAACATTTACTTTTGAAAAGCTTCTTCTATGTGGGTTACAAGTTTCGCATGGTTAGCACTTCCCGCTTTCTTTCATTACGCATGCACTAATTTCATTTCACGCTTTCAAAGGCATCAAACAATAATATTTGCTATTTATTCCAGTGCGCTAGATCGTTTATTAGTCACATTATCTCCATACAGTTGAGAGATATTCCTAGAATATAAACAAACTGTGGATTCACATAAGGTATACGATGTTCAATGTGACTTTCGAGTAAATCACGTATCTTAAAAATTAACGAATACACACAATTAGTGAAACACAAGGGTATTCTTTAATAATCCCGTATTATCAACCCCATAAAGCTTTTATATTAAACATTAATGCGTATGTTTTATTTATAACTTCATTGTTTAAATCAGTAAAGAGATTTATTTAAAATATAATATTTACCTTAGTCAGTAGGTTTTACTAAAAATATATTATTCCTAGTCATTTTTTTTCAGTACAGATATTACGTCTGGGTAAGCAATAAGTGATAAGTTGACAAATCCAGTTGTTCTCCAGCAGAGATACACTCACCCTGAGATTGCTTGACCACTCATCCGTCATTAGTGTCAAATTAATTGATTTTAAAGCATGCAATATTATCTTCGAAGATGTTTTCGTTGAAGGTAATCATCTGAAGGTAACTGCGGGTCTATTTGTAGTACCTCGTATTATCCATACGCAGCATACCAATTTCACGAACCCAGGTTTTCAACTTTTAACTGTTCAATTTGCTTTAGTTGTGCAACCCCAATACATGTCCAAAAGTGTACCTACATACAAATTATAATCACAATTGCTCAATCAAAACTCAATTTATTGTGCAGAAACTGTTGTTATATAGTTTTAGTTATAATTGCCGTGACCTTATATCGCCTAGTGCCAAATAAATTCCCAAGCTCGATCTGGATAAAAGTAACACACACTATTTCAGCACAATGTATCCACTGAAACTAAAGTTATTGATCAGAAACCGTTTTCCTATTTTAAGTTAAATTAACCTTGATCCTGCTGGCCCTTAATGCAATCCCAAGATGAAACTGCAAGCTTACTACAAACAACATTTAAGTACCGCTATCAACACTCAAGCTATTAAGAGGAACGTGTTTTTCTATCTTTAGAAACTGATATATTGACCTTGACATTATTGGCATAATTTTACATTCCAAAGCTAGGTTTGTGTGTATTCCATATCAACATAATATTGTACGGCACTACATATATCCAAATTTAAAATTAATGATCGTTAACCGATTTGTCAATTTTATTAAACAACGACTGAGCCCTAACACAACGATCGAATCTGTTTAAAATGAGGAACCAAAACAAAAAGAAGAGAAAGAATAAAATTTGTTGAAAACACATAAAATTATATCCAAAAACAATCATTTACCCCTGTAATGTATGATCCGATTGTTAATATTTACTCTTATCAAGCGTTTCATCATGATTACTCTTGATAGACAATTCATAGCACACTCTTAAAAAAACGAAAAAAGAAAGCCTTGTCTGAATATCGAATTCCTACATAGTTAAATCAAGCATCAGATCATTACTATCGGGGCTAATGTGTCCCTGTTATTCCCTTCCACAACGTCATTATAGTGTTATTTCATTTAAGAAATTAAGGTTACCGAATTTTTATATCTAATGCTGAGCTCATTTTACTTGTTTTGTTATGCCACATTGGAAGAAGCGGAGGTATGTTGGTTTGCACCTGACCGTCGGTCAGTCGGTCGGAAGGTCGATCTTATAGTCGGTCGGGCTTAAGACCAAGCGTTTCCACACGATATATGGAGAACGCCTTGACAAAATCTCATGCAAATTTACATGATGGTTGCTTGGGAGGAAGGAAAGAAGCCTATCGATTTTACGGTGAACAGGTCAATTGTCACTTAAAAAAAAGTTTTTACTCATAAAAACCCGAATATTATTACGAACAAAACAACATCTAAACAATTGACACCGAAATGCAGTAATATGCATTCAAACATTACAATGCATTCATATTACATTGGGTGTTTTTAGAAAAAACTCTTCTACCGCCAGTTTATATAACCATATATTGATTTCATTTCCGGCAAATACATACGAGGTATTCACTGTATTATTAAAGTTTCTAAGAGAAGTGGGAGAAATTTGCTATGCAGAACTGTTATTCATCAGATTGTGTCTTGTTTTTAAACAATATCACGATTGAACAAACATTCTTTAAGAGTTTCGTTACGAATGACTTAAAAACGAAATAAACATGGAACACTCAATGCCACACTATCAATATGTTTGGAAAGTATGCACTATCGTAGCCCATCGTGAAGACCGTTTTAGAAGAAATCTCCAATTCATTAGACCGAAGGTATATACTGCAGATATGTCAACATTCTTTCACAGGAAGTATTTGAATGATTGATTGATCACAAAAGTAATTTAATCAAAATTAGCCAATAAGTATTCATTTGCCAGAGTTGTAAACGTATTAACGTTGAATTAACACATTGATTGATGGTCGCAATAAATAATTGGAAGTATGCAATAAATCACTCAATTATCGGACAGATCTTTCCAGAAAAAAAATTGTTTATAAAGGAATCGCTCATGTCTTTAAGAAACCAACCGTGTTTAAGTTCTAAGAAATGCATTAACGAAATTACTACTTTTCAATACAGTAAGTGTGCTATGGTATTTCTATTATTTGAGATGGATTTCTGCATTAAAATAGTTTTCTTATTTTCAAATAGAAATTAGACATAACAAGTTAATGTTATATTGTATATTCACATTATTTTATTTTATATCAGAAAACATGAACCATAGACAGAAGAGGTTACAAAGTGAACAAATAACTCTTAATGAACAATATGAACATACAAAAACATATAACAACTTATAAGGAGGCATTTACATGTTGTTACTTCAGAAGCGAAAACTCAATAAGGTATAACGCATTGCCGTGTACATGGACCACTCCAGAATACCAGCCTCCACAATATTGTCAAAGGATTCAGTTTATAGATAATAATTGAATTATTAACAATAAAGTGGGCTGCTATAAAAAAAACAATATATCGACACTCGAAACCCCAGGCGATTATAAAATGGTATTTGTGCATGTACATATGAAGCATAAAACACACTAGTTAGCACTGATATATTAAGCTTGGTAAAATTCAGTACAAGATGTCAGGTGGTATTTTTTCTCTTAATTCAAGCAATTACATTATGATATCAAAAAGACATTACACTAATATTCAGAGCATACGTGATGTATGTGTTTTAACCATGCGATTCACGTACGTTTGATGCAGATTGATTAATTGTTTATATTAAAAGTACGTTAACATTCAAATATTCATCACTATTAAACATAAACCATGGCATGCATAATTGTGAAATCGCGTAATATGAGTATCAGAATATAATATTGTAGAAATAATAATCGTAAACCTAAAAAAATCTGAATCTGCTTACAGCGAACTATTTTCCAATGTTACACATGTAAGTGTGTCAGAGGATGAACGATCAGTAGTGTTAATCAACATTCAAATCATGGTACATTAGTATGTATTTATACTCCAAATGAAGGGTTTTGAATTGTCGCCCTCTATTCACTAAACTTAAACCCACAGTACTTTAGGACACGATTGATGTATTTTTCTAGATGATGTAATTCCGTTCATAGGAATTGGTTAATTAACTGTCGCAATCTAGTTCCACAAAGAAGTCATTTATTGACTAACGACGATTCAATTAATAATTAGCTGCAATCCTGGTGCCCAAGTTTATGGATAAAAATGCAACTTGCAAAAATATAATAAAACGACGTAGGTGGTATCAAGTCGTGATTTTTTTTTATCTCATTTTTATTTCGATATTTTATACATAGTTCGATATGATTAAATACACTGTATGAAAACGCATTTTCTAAAACTGTAAATTAAAAAAAAAAAAAATTACATTGTATTCCTTGTTTTGTTGAACACACAATTGTTTTAAAAGTCAATGACCCTTATTTTATATAATTTTTTGTTGTTCGATGATTCCGATAAAAATAAAATATCAAACGCACGGATTGTCTGACGGAGACAAAGCATATCAACCATGTTATTTGGACATATAAGCGTGAAATTTCCCAGGGGTCATCATAGTAGATGAGACTTGCCGATATAACATAGAGATGCCAGTGTAACATAGATATGACGGTGTTTCTTTTCAATATATTTGAAGGCTGTTACAAAATGACACAAAAGCTGTAAAAACCATTTCTAAATCTTATGTGTTCACTTGAATATAAATACTTGGCGTTCACATATTAATCAAATCAGCAAACCATATTGCCTAATATAAATGCGAAAATGGTCTACTCTGGAGATTGGGATGTTGACCATAAACATCATGTGTTTGTAACATGAGTTATTGGCAAATACGACCCTGTAACCAAGCACTAGTTTTGCATATGTGACCCCAGAGCATGTACAGTCATATTATGACAAAACTGGTATTTAGCAAATGCGTTCTTATGAATTATGTTTAAAATAAAACATATATGCCAACTACAAAAGTAATCTGTAATTGCGTGACACACAAGAAAAACAAAAACACTTCAAAAGTTTCAACAAAAATCGTTGAAAATTGCCAGTTCATAACTTAAATGTAAATGCCATTCAGACAGACAATCAGGGAAAAACAATAATTGGACGCAGCAAAAATATTTATGAATTTGAACAAATATAAGCTGCAGTGTACAAACTATGAATGTTCTCTGAATTAGTGTAAATGATTTACGTTGTTGTTTAAAGATGACCGTCATTAACAAATTCAACGGAAAAGTACATTTCAGCAAAGTTTGTGTCGTCTTAAGCCAGTTGTTTACTTGTAATACAAGCAATTGCATGAATCAACGACGTAGTATTTATTGAAGCCTTTACGTGATGGAGCGATTTTTTATTTTACTGTTGCCGTTCGATTTGATGATGCAGTTTCAAGTCGTGCTGTAAATATGGACCCTAGCTGTATCTTTGTCTATGATCGTTCATCAAAATGGACAATGCACTGCGACATTTGTGTTCCCATTGCATACGATGTGATAATTGGGCTGTGTTAGTTTTCTCGTCATATCTGTTAATTATACTCACAGCATCCGTGTTCTAACGGTGAAACCAGACCTATGAGTTAAACATAGCGTTGGTACCGCCAAATGTACAAGCTACGCGCGATTTTCCTGACATGTCCCTGTGTGTATCGTGTTATGCCACAGTTCATACTGTAAAGTTCTGTTTGACTTTATTCGTGCTAGGCGGTTGTCAATAGATATGTAACACAGTTTACTCGAGAAGGTTACATAAGATAGAACCCAATTGCGTGACAGTAGACTTATTTACTAAGCCTTTATACTACATGTGTGTTGCTTGGTTTGGTTATTGCTCAAAACACGAGCTGAACTATACGTTACGGTATCACGTACACATTGGAATATTTCATAGCAATCTGGAGGAAATGACGACATTGATAATTATACAAAACGGATATTTCAAAGATTTGATAGGAGAAAAATACGTTATCACTTTGATTTTCAGAATCAAAACTTCACAGCCAGGACTGCTTGCCAAGTGTTGAAAATGATATTATATATACACGATTATGTTTTACATTGCGTAGCAAACGAACTACGGAATCAATGTAGTACGCGTTGTAAAAAGTCGTGTTCACATGTGTCGTTGTGTGCATACTTATTTTTCGCATGATTATAAATGTCATTTACGATAATGTTATGACCCAATAGCAGTACCGTAACTTTCTAATCTTCAATATACTACAAGGGCGAGTTAGTGCACCTGGTGTATTCAAGAAAATAAGATACTTCAAACGGTGATCCAGCAATAACTGTATGCAAGACATGCTGTGGGTCCTATTTTCGTATACGTTTAAAAAAAAAATACTTTAATAAATGGATCGACATCTAAATATAAGGTTGTGCTATTGATGTGTTTTACAATTGGCTCAATTATTGGTGACAATTCACGACATGATGTGGAACAATATTTCAATTTAAAATTGAGTATCAAAATCAATATGACTATTTCCATTCCGATTATAAACGAATAACATGCACTCAACAACATTTCATCAGTCAAGATAAGCATACAAACGTTTATATTGTAAAATTATAGGTTTTCAAACCTGCAGCGTAAACAGCTGCTTAGGACAATACAACGTATTACGGTGCATTAAACATATAAAGATATCTGCCAGGCTTCTCCAATTATAGCATGTTTTACCACGTAGGAGTACAAAAATAAACTGAATATACATTTAAAGTATATTTATGAGATGCCATAATACTGTCATAAAACTGAGGAGCTTTAAACTGTCATCAAACTAATACGTTTTGTTTACATACTCCCTTTTGGTAGGGCCGATGTAGTATGTGTCTGGTCGTTAAGGTATGCCTTACATACAAAATGAGCAATCAACAAATTCACGGTGTAGATGCATATCGGTCGCCTCTCTGTCAAAATGCTGCCTCTTTGTTCATTCTTCGCTGCCTCTCTGTTATAAACAAGAAAAACGAATGCTCGGAATTCACAAAACAGATAAGAAAATCTAAAATTAAAACCCGTAAACACATTTGTGCATAAAAAGAGGTGGTCCATGAGTTGAAGCATATATCCAGCTACAGGTTCACAGTAATCCGCAGGTCCAAACACTTATCACAAACTCTATCGAAGATGGAATGATGACGAGGGTGGTGGAACAATCGTGCATACATGCAACTTTGATGACTTTTTAACATAGCTTTTCCGTAATATGTTAAATATCTAGTGTCATTGATATCACCTTTATGATCAAATCCTTACGTTAAATGTACGCTTTATAGTAATTTTCATCAATTTTACTGAAAAAATGCCTACTTTCGCTTTCGTTGTGGCACGGAAAGCCTCTCGATCGGCTCACTTTCTGGCACGGGAAGCCTAGTCGTCGATTGAATACATTTTGATACCAGGGCTCCAGGAAGCAAAGAGTCCGCGTCAATGGACAGGGACGGCATGATACTTATTGACTGGTTCATCCACTTGTAAAAAGCCGTTTAAAAAAGACCTTATATAAAATGGGCCTTTTTGAAAATATGAGCCTAGCCGGCGACAAGTTACTTGACTTGCACGAGGAAATCCATGAACTCGTGGCAGTTAACCGAATCTTTGGTTTTTGCATTAAGTACTGTAAACACGTTGTCACCAATATGTTTTCATTATTTCTACAATTCATCAACGCGATCTTCATTACTGACGGATTTATACATGTACATTAAGAAACTTCAAATATGTAGCCGATAGCGTTAGTCCAAATAATTACGTTAAAAGTCCCCTTTCGCCTTTGATATTTACATCCAATATTCTGACATTTTAAATTCTTACGATCAATACTTTTAACAAGTGTTAAACTCATTTGCCTGAGAAAAATAAACATGTCAAATATCGACTTAAAACACACGAAGAATGGTATTGTCAATCGACGACTAGACTTCCCGTGCCAGAAAAGTGAGCCGATCAAGAGGCTGTCCGTGCCACAACGAAAGCGAAACAAGGCATTTTTTCAGTAAAATTGATGAAAATTACTATATAGCGTACATTGAACGTAAGGCCAAAAAAAAATAGGTCCGTTTCCGATCGCTTTGGGAAAAAAACAGGGTCGGTAGGTAGGGACCGAAATAAACGAAAATGAACACATTTTTTTTTGGCGACCCCAATAAAAAGTTTAGTGTCGGCGCCGATTCTGGAGACACGGTCGGGCGACCGGAAACGGACCTATTTTTTTATTTGGCCTAAGGATTTGATCGTAAAGATGATATCAATGACACTAGATATTTGACATATTACGGAGAAGTTATGTTAAAAAGTCATCAAAGTGGCATGTATGCACAATTGTTCCACCACCCTCGTCATCATTCCATCTTCGATAGAGTTTGTGATAAGTGTTTGGACCTGCGGATTACTGTGAACCTGTAGCTAGATATATGCTTCAACTCATGGACCACCTCTTTTTATGCAAAAATGTGTTTACGGGTTTTAATTTAAGATTTTCTAAACTGTTTTGTGAATTCCGAGAATCTATTTTTCTTGTTTATGACAGAGAGGCAGCGAAGAATGAACAAAGAGGCATCATTTTGACAGAGAGGCGACAGATATGCATCTACACCGTGAAATTGTGCTCACAATTTATTGGCTTGAACTGGCTATAGATTGATTACAAACGCGGGACAGGGGTTGAATTCTTGACAGACAAAGGAGATGATAGACTATTGAATGGCTGATCCGACGCCCCTTTAATGGTCATGGTTATCATTATGCGTATTGCTCTGGGTTGTTCTGCATGTATGACTGATGCTGAGGATATGACAAAGCATGAACAGTGCCAGGCTTTAGCTAAACATTTTTTTAATAATGGCAGACCATATATGGAATGCGAGCTCGGGATGGCACACATGTAGCTATACGTAGTCTTTAGACCGAAGATTCACTATATTATAACTACAAAAGATATCATGTTGGTGGCCTTTTGTCGACGCCGATTACAAGTTGTATTTGCTAAATATGGATACGCAATATGAATTGTATGATGCTCAGATTTGGAATAGACGTGGTATAAAGAAAACAGAATAAAATACTATTCGTCTTATTAGGATACCATGAGCAAACCCGTTACCGTAAATGATACAACAATTTACTGTTATACAGTCGCAGACTCCACATTTGGTATGTAAATCTGGTTTATCAGGTCTTCTCGAGATAGGGTTTTATTAATTGCAAGTGAATTTTCCACTAACGCTTTTCAATGACAAGAAGAGCTGTATACAATGCCTTGGTATTATTGCAGCAAGTAGATGCATATGTTTTCTCTCTGTCATAAACTACCAACCAGATACAGTGCACGTGATATTTCGCGCATCTGGTAACTTTTGCAATGTAATCAATTATTAATATTTGTTTGTGCCTAGAAAACGACAGTCACCAAGTCATTCCCGGAGTCCGGCTTGATGGTGTCAATATGCACGATGTTAAGAACTCCAAACGCGCCCCTGCATACACAGTCAATGCAAAACACCAGACGTGAATACATTAAACACTACCTCAGTTCACCAGTCGAGTCTTTGTCATGGAAGGATGAAATGATATAAAGAATCAGATTTAATAGCTATAAAGCTTTTTTTTGGATATCGTGATATATAACGTAACACCGTGGACTTAAGACTTATTATTCAAATTGATCATCCTTGACATAAACTACATATCATATACCGGTACAGGAGTGGTCGTCCGTGAATATATGTAACACTTTATGTTGTATGATTATTTGCAGACTTAATATTCCCTAGATTATTTCGACAGTAGAGAATCATGCTAGAAGTGCAATATATGAAGTTGTGAATGATATCAGAACGCACTCAATAGTATCTTCTTAGGATAACATCATTACAAGTAAATCATAAAGGGAGTCTGCATAACTTCCTCATGTTCTATGACAGAGCGCAATGCAAAAATGCATGTTACTTCTAAGCAACGAAACCAATAGTTATGCAATCAGCAGTCGCCTAAAATATCTCGAAAATTATTTGGAAAGAGGAAATAATTGAGTGTGCCAGAGATCTAGACACTGTCCAACTAATCAATCAAATAATTGAACATAAGGCGTTGCGTGATTGATTCGCAAATAATTTGCTCATCTGACCAAATTGTGTTGGCTGTTTGCTTATGAGGGAATCTATTTTTAATACTCCACAGAGATTCTATTTTTGCATAACCCTAGCCTTCAGTAATCATTTAGAATCCAGAAATATAAATATAGATTAGTGCGTGAATGTCCACACATTCGAACGAAATTGCTTAAGCGCATTTCCTTTTATACGCTTTTCTTAAAATTGACTCTTTGATCTGTTGTAAACTGTATAAAACAGTTTTAAAAAATCCCATAAAGTTATTCAGATTTATAATTCTGGCTCCCAGCAGCAATTGGTACTTACATTGGTAAGGCCAACTGTCATACATTTTCATACAAAATATTGACTTAAAAAAAAAAGTATTAAACAAATTACAAGTTGTATATTACGCAACTGTTACTAGCATTTGTAATGCCGACTGTCATACATTGTAATAAAGAATATCCACTTTAAACAAGACTTAGTATAAAACAACTTACAATGTGTATGTTATGCTTTTGGTAATAACATTTGTAATGCCAACTGCTATACATTTTAATTAAGAATATTCACGGTTAAAAGTATTAAACAACTAACAATGTGTTTGTTATGCATCTGGTACTAACATATACAATATTGACTTTAAAAAAGTATTAAACAACTAACAAGTTGTATGTTATGCAACTGGTACTAGCATTTGTAATGCCAGCTGTCATACATTGTCATTAAGAATATCGACTTTAAGAAAGGTATTCAACGACTGATGCTTACAATTTGTAGGTTATGAAAATACATGTTTCCTTTTTTCCTCCTTTTCACAAGTTTTGTTTTTATACTCAATGAGCACATAGCCTCTGGGACACTCTGAGTTGATTGCTCTGTATGTATTTGTGTTTCAAATCTTGGTTACAGTTTGATATTCAGTGTTACTGTATCAAATTAAAAGAGGTTTTAGTTTTAAATTAATTGCACACAAACAACCAACGACAGACCACTTTAAACAAGAACAATTCCCACATCAACCAGTACACAATTCATCCCTTTATTACTGTCAACTCTACAGTCAAGACAAGACAGTGAGTCTTCAAATAAAATAGATATAGATGCATGATTCATACATCATACATTTTAATTTTTTTTAAGTTATTTTACCTTTTTGTGTCTTTTAAAATTGATTAAGCCAACGTATCATCTTCATCATTATTATACATACAACGTGCACTTAATGTCACAAATAAGAACATCGATATTTATAAAATAATAAAACATTGGATCACTCTTTCCAATAAGTTGGGACGCATTCTCATAACGGTCCACATTTACATTGGCTTATATTTGTGTTTCAAATCTTTGTGACAGTTTGACATTAAGTGTTTCTGTATAAAATGTAGTTTCAAATTAATTGCACACTTGCACCCAACGACTGATCACTTAAGACCAGAACAATTCCCACATCAAGCAGTGCCCAATTCATTCCTTTATTACTGTCAAGTCTACAGTGAAGACAAGACACATATTTAATGATGCCAGATACAAACGTCTTTAACATTTATTTTTTAAAGTTTTTTACCTTATGGAATATTTTTATATTGGCTAAGACAACGGGTCATCTTTATCAACATTATACATACAACATACACTTAATGCGCTAGGAAAATTACTAGCTTTCTGACGTGATCCCTAGAAGTAGTTTGTCGTTTTATGCAAATATTAAACAAATATGTCTAGAATTGCAACAGATCGTTGCAAATAATAATAAATGCACGAGAACAAATATAATTGTTGCTAGTTAAGATACATATTGACATAAAATTGACTAAAATTAAATATATTGATAGCATGCAATGACGGATCAAATGTATATGTTCTTTCTAAATAAGAACATCGATATTTATGAAATCGTACAACATTGAATCACTCTTTCCGATAAGTTGGGACGCATTCTCATATTGGTCCACACTCTTTAAGTGTAGTTTTTGCACGAAATATAAAGAACAATGCCTGAAAACGTCCAAACAATATATCAAAACCCTGGCGGACTGCATTTGGTGATGGATTTGCTGATTTGACCATTAGGGAAGGCTTTCTTTTCTTTTTGCTCTTGCCAATGTGTTTTCCCACAAGCATTTCATGTTTATTTTTAATTACATTATTTGGAAGCCTGTTGGTTAGTTTTAAAACATCATATGTACCGAAATGCGATGCGTGTTGATTATTATGTGTAACCTTCAAAGAACTTCCGAAGAATTCTTAATAGGCCACAACAATGTAACAATAATATTTTCATAAACAGTATTGCTATAATTAAAACCTTCAATATACAAAAAATAAATTGTAGCGTAATAGCAATCTTTATAAATATCGTACCGAATCCAGTTTTTGAAATGAACTTGTTAAGAAGTTTCCTATTATATAAATGACTTAAGACTTTGATTCATAATTGATCATCCTTGACATAAAGTACATATCATATACCGGTACAGGAGTGGTCGTCCGTGAATATATGTAGCACTTTATGTTATATATCATTATTTCCAGACTGGACCTTCCCTAAATTATTTCGACAATAGAGAATCTTGTTAAAAGTGCAGTATATACAGTTGTGAATAATATCAGAACGCACTGAATAGTATCTTCTTAGGATAACATATAAGTAAATCATAAAGGGAGTCTGCATCACTTCCTCGTGTTCTATGACAGAGCGCAATGCAAAAGTGCATATTTCTTTTAAGCAACGAAACCAATAGTTATGCAATCAGCAGTCGCCAAAAATATCTCCAAAATTATTTGCCTGAAAGGGACATAAGGGATTGTGCCAGAGATCTAGGNTTTATTAAAGAATGTTAAGATAAGTTGTTTTCTTAAAAAGTTTGCATTTTGTTTGAAATGTAATCTAACAACAATTATTTTAAAAAGTTTTTCACTCATATATTTTAAAGTTAAATTTCTCCGTAACGCCCCGCTAGCCAATTGCAAACAATGTGTCATAAGACTCAGGGGATATAGAAGATTAAAAAAATAGGGTCTACAAAATTCCCCCAGGGGGGGGGGAGCAAAAGTGTTCTTGGCTCACGGGCTAACAGTTTTAAAGTACAATTTATAAGTTTGGTATAGTCCAAACGATACATCACAGTTAGTTTAATTGATTTAATCATTAAATCCTGCGATTTCGACTCCGCAAATCCAACTGAAATAAAAACCATCAGCCAATTGGTTGTTCTCTTCTACAAAATAGAGATTAAGTTTCATTGCGTTGGAAGCAAACACTCCATGAAAACTTTACGCAATATGTATGGATTTCCAGGTAATTAATGAACCTCAAATTAATGCGATAAAAATGGTACCCGTTAACAAAAACAAATATCACGACACTATTCATTACTTCAACTATAAAATCAGCCAACATGATTGTTATTCATCATTGTATTGTGTTTGTTCGATTCAAATAATCACATACTCACAAAAATATGGTTCATATGAAAATACATGGTTAACATAAAAACGAAAATTACCAATGGCGAACTGAATCTGACTAAATTTATTTAATAGTGTGTAAGCACTTAAGGTAGGCCATTGTATAAAAATAATTATTGGCGTAGGAATCCATTGTAAAAAACAAAACAATATTAAAAGGCAAGAAAACATAATGTGTGTCCTGCTGTATCAACAATTTCACGTACTATTGAATGAAACAACATGGTGCTATGCATATATCGTGAGTTAAAAGTTATGTTATTCCAATGCAAATGGCGCAATTCGTACCATCGCACAGGACGAAATGATTCAGTTTGTATTTTTCAAAAGGTGCATTAAATCATGACAATTTATAATATTATAAAATTGACACAAATATTACCTCGTTTAAATCTATACTACGTTATCTGCTAGACAACTGCTTTCAAGAGATCGCCGTGGCGTAGTGGATATGGTGTCCGCCTAGCGATCGGGAGGTGCGATCCCCACACTGGGATTGTTCTTAAGATCTCCTCAAAAGACACCAAGTACTGGTTCTAGTCCCAGGAAACGGACTCGAGAGTTTATCTTTTCAAATAAGCCTTAGGCTTTCGATGCAATAAAGCTAAAATAAATAGTTTTACACTTACTGCTTTCAACTTGATTGTAAACTGATTGGCTTCTATATATTATTTCCAAATTACTATTTTTGTTTACTGGTTAAAGTTTGATATTTAGTTAACATGGTTTAAGTGAGTTATGGATTGTAAACGGGTAAGTCATTTTCGTCTATTACCCTTTATCCATAAACAGCATAATAAACAAATCAACGATCAATATTAAAGTTGCATAATAAAGTCTGTTTAATATTCTGCGGTTATTCATTGGCTAATATGCATAAATTGCTATTTTATATAAGTGTGCATTAACCATCCAGTTTTAGCGATAAGTTAACAGTGTATTTGTTGAAAGACAAAAACGATGCATTAAAGCAAACAGACTCGTTATGATGCGTATAATAAGTTTCTCAAATAGATCCTACCCTATTGTTATTTTGCGCATTCTAGTTATGTGTCCGTGTACTCAAAATGTCTTAATTCTGTATCTTATGAATATATACGTCTATTATGTACCCGATATTGGCTTGTTGCTCTAGTTATTACAACGAGATATGTGTGGTATGGTTGATCGGAAAACTTATCAGAATAATTGCATATCCAAGGATAGTACTTGTACCGCTGAGGTTCAAATAAGAATTACCATGGCGACCACAGCGATGGGAAGACTGAGCAGGCTGTGTACAAGTAGCTCCACAGCTTCTCTACAACGTACAGGCTCTACAAGTCCCTCGTGGTCTCCAGCCTAGTGGACGGCTGCAAGAACTGCACGCTTCAAGCAGAATCCATACTTTGAGCACAAGTGTCACCGAAGACTGCTCCGCATCCCCTTCATGGAGAACATGAACAACGAGTACGTCCGAAATATTACAGCAACAATTGTTGGCCTACCGAGCCCCTCCAAGCTACCGTCAAACGACGAAAGCTGGTTGGACTTAGACACGTCATCAGACACAACTCTCTGTGCAATACTGTGCCTCAGGGCACGCTTGAGGAAGGTCCCCGTTAAGCCGTCAGAAGAAAAGCTGGGTGGACAATGTAAAAGAGTGGATGTCCCTCCCCATGAATGAGTTACTCTCTGTACTCCAAGACAGACATGACTGGTGGAGGATCTATGTGTCGTCGTCCACCATTTCTTTCCAACGGCCGGACCGGTTAAGGGAATTATACTAGTTGTATTCATCGAACAAATATCGAACATCTTATATTACAAAATGCCAGCCCCAATTAAAATTGTGTTGTGTGCTTCGTCCGTTAGATTTATCCGTGATCCTGAAATTGATAAACCGAAAACATCCGTAGTCGATACAACTGTTTTGCTAAATATCCAATTTATTGCGATGTGCATGTATACAGTTTGTGAAGTATATAAATGATTTGCATGTGTTGGAAAGCAGTTCACTTTTAATATTAACAAGCTTAGTCATAAGAATATCAGGAAAATACATGGACAAGAATGCATGGTCATATTTTGACTGAACTGAATAAGTGCTGTCGCATTGTTTACGTAACAGAATAAAACAAATATGTACTGTTTAAATGGGCATGATCTTATACATTCTAAACGTTAAAGAACGTTTATAGAAACAAATTATTCGTTGATATCCAAAACAACAACATTCTCTTTATGCAAGAAGAAGGAAGATGACAAGCTTGTAACCTCAGTACGTGATCCAAAACAAGTAGTATGTCTTTGTATACGAAATTTAAAATATTTTTGCTAGAATTGCAGTATATTGTTGCAAACAATACTAAATGCACGAGCGCAAAGGTAACCGTTGCTGGTTAAGATAAAATATTGGAATACAATTGACTAAACTAAAACTAAATATATTCGAAACACGCTATGACAGAGCGAATTCATATGTTCATTCCAAATAAGGACAGATATAGTTATGAACTCGTAAAACATTGAATATCTCTTGAAGATAATGTGGCACATAATGGTCTACGTTCTTTTAGTGTAGTCTGTGCACGAAATATAAAGAACAATGCCAGACACTGTCCGACAAATATATCAAAACATAGTCAGAGTGCATTTCGTGAGGGAATTGCTGATTTGCCCATTTGGGAATGCTTTGTAATTCTTCTATTGTAAATGTGTTTTTCAATAAGCGTTGACGATTGATCTTTAATTGATTGGATTGTGTGAGAGCGTGTTGTATAATTTTGAAACAGTATATGAACCGAAATGCGATGCGTATTACTATAAAAGGACATTGTGTATATCTTACGATGGAATATGACACATAATCACAAGGTGTTTTGTCTAGCATCAGCACAGCATATGAACTCAGAAACGTGGCTAAGCTTTCCTGATCTTTATAAAAGGGAAGGGTCCGTGGGGAAGAGTATTATTCTCGTATGAGGTAGTTCAATCACACTCAAGTTTATCCTTTAAAAGACAAAGGCCCGTTAGTATTGACCATCGTTTGAAAGAAGAAGCTTTATTTAAGTTTCGTATCTAAAGGTAATATTTCGGAAAATGTTACGTAGACTTTGAAATTCATACAGCAACTGAAATGATATGATTTGTATTAAGACATAATTCCAGTTCATTATCATGGCTCTGTAAATAAGTCATCCAGAATTCATCTACGGTTGCAATTGTAACAATTGTATTACACTGCATTTTGAGATCGCTACTTCAATAAACATGCTGAATAGTTTAACAGTCCTGTTCGTGTATGCATACGATATTTATTTGTTACTCTAGATGTGTTGTCGTGGTTTCCATTCTGCCGGTGAATCTAGTGATTTCATATTTTATTCAATCAGGCAGAAAGAAACTCCAAATTACGAACAGCTTATTTTAACTTTTGTTGATTATGATAAACCCTAGCTATACATGTGTATTCATAATAATGTTTTAACTATTTTAATATCATTATTCACTTAAAATTGTTTCAAGTTCTATGCGTTTAAAATAAGTTCCCTTAAAAATGTTGAGCTTGCATATATGTCTTTAAGTCTTGCCTTAAATCCAATTGAAAGAAATAATGATTCTAGATGCAAAACGACCTTTCTAAACTCGCATAAAATTGGGAAGATTACATGTACTCTTCACGAAAATATTTTTTGAAACATAGTTTGAGGTATTTCACTACGTAATATTAAGTTAACTCTATGTTTAATGTAATGCAATCCTGCTGCGTCGCCATCGCGAATCCTATATAAATGCAATCATTCTCATGACATTATTTCTTTCTAAATTACTCTTAAGCAATTAAGATAATGCATTACGTTCGAAGAAAACTCTTGTTGCGTAAACAGCCACGGGAGATTGGCAGTACACAAACCCATTCAGTACGAAAACAATGGCAGTAAAGAGACAAACAGAAAACATTATAATGTGTTATGTGTGTCTCTTCACTGCCATTGTTTTCGTTATGTTTGTTTGTTTCAAGACCTTTACAATAACAGTTGATGCCCGTTTCCAACTTAATTGTGCGGCTCGAATAAACAGATTTAAGTTAAGCAGCGCCTCTAAAAAGGTAAATGTTTATGGATGCTAAATGAATAATTAAAACATCTGAGGAAAACTATTGCCGATCATTGCGGCTGTAAAAATTAAAAAAATATGCATTGTTATTCATCACACACGTCTAAATTATTTATTCTAGGCAACGTTAACAAAACCAATTTAATTTTTCTGTAACTTCTTTTTTACTGGTTTGTCGATATTGTACTTAATACGTAAAAGCAATGCTATTAATTAGTTACTGCCTTTTTCTATGTTTTCGTGTCTAAGCTTTGTTGCCAAAACTCATTACTTAAGTATGATTAGTTACAAAAGTCAGAAGTAGGCATTAAACGCTAGGCATCTGTTCAAACATTAGCAAACGAAAAAACAGTCTACTTTCCATGTGTACAATAGAACAAAGACTCGCTGTTTACCATGTTACAGTATTTATTTGCACTTTCGTAAAACAAAAACAAAATTAAAGACACTGAAAAATGTTTCTCTCGTCTAGCAGAAAAACTTTCTTACTTAAGAGTGACACAATTTACAAAATGTCAGATTTTCAAAAAATGGCGATAACTCTGGTTCTAACTGAATCGAAACCATCCAAACCGAAATATTGAAGTGATAATCTGCACTTTCTGGTTAATACGTTTTGAAAGTTTCCACCCTCTAGCAGCACTACTTTTTTTAGATACTAAATGTCATTTAAAAACGGACATACCTGTGGTTGTGTTGAACATTCCGAAAAACATTATGAAGGTGCACAAGTTCACATGCTCGTTAATATTTTTGCAAAGTTTTAGTCATCTGGCAGTAATATGTTCTGAGTTTCGCGTGAAGCAAATGACGGGACGAACGGACTGTAGGACGCCTAGACGATCGAACGGACGCACACGTAAAAAGCTGTATGTCCCCTCCCTCTGAAAGGTGCCGGCATGCGCATTGCGTAGCGTGCAAGTTTCTGTTTTTAATCGAATGCAAAAGTCTTAATTTATTAGAAGACCAGCAATGTGGTTTTTATTTAATAACTCTATTTGATGTTAAATTCAAGTATGACTTATGCAACGTATTTGCAGGCAATAAATTAAAAACTCGTCCAGACACATGGCACATTTGTACCAATAGCTTTTTAGATCATGTCATTGGGGACGTATTTATATTTCGCTGAACAAGAGGTTTTTAGCATTCGCTGAAAATAAAAGTTCATAGATCGTTGAAAAAGACTGTTTGTTTCTGGCATTGATAGAACAGCTGATATTATGAGATATATTAGTAGTTTCTTCGAAAAGGAAGAGTACATTCTTTGTAAACTAATTTAGAGTAAATAACCCATATTTATAAAATATGGTATTTTGTATTTGAATGCCTCACACTGAAATCTTAAATGCAAGTTTCAAGTTGCATCTATAGTAAAACATGCGTATATGTTTCTTGTATGTTATTTGTTCATGAATTTTATTGAATAAAACGTTTACATGACTTAGAATTGCAGGTGGTACGTAAGCTGAAACGAGCCATTCGTATTCAAATCAAATGATGTCATAATGTCATTCATACATGTACTTTATTAATTAAATACCAATACCTAGTTTTAAATGTATAAGCAAACATCAATGCATTTGACTGACCCGTGTGTTCGTACGTCATACTTTATTATAAAACATCGAAACACATACACAATAGTATATAGTCAACGATACCACTGCAGTATTTAAAAAAAACGATGGTTTCATAGAACATTATGTATCTTAGGACGGTGGAGGTTTAAACATTTTGTATTTGTCAATTTACAACATACACATTAGACCATTTTAAAACTTTGCGTTATCACCTATTTTATTATATTCGAAATATTCATACTACAGGGACCAATATTCTTTATTATACAATTAGCCAGACAGTTTATTAATACTACTGATAAATGCATCAGACATGCTAATGGCAATTTGTATGAAAACGCAATAAGGACGCACATACAATCACTGACAGGAATTCCAACTCATCTGTATTTTCATACAATGCCGTCGCTATGAATTCGGGAATAGCTACTAATGGACCGTAACAGAGTTGAACACGAGTTCATCTGAGCATTACTGAACTTTCCAGGTTGTCCTTTCCGTTTATAGCAAATGACCGAAAGGTTACAAATGGACATGCCAATAGTAATATTTACTATTACTGTTTTTTTATAAAATATTTCGATACGACTTAGAATGACATTTCGTATTGCATAAACCAAGCGTAACAAAACACGTTAATCAGTATTTTCTTGAACAACTGATTTCTGAAGGATGTATTACACATACAAAGCAAAGGATGCCGCTTGGAAATTAGATCATTAAACTCGAAGAATAGTATCTTTGTGTTTTTGTTTATGATAAATGTGCGTCCCGTGGAGTTATTCAGAAAGTAATTCCAAGATCATTCCTTTTGTGTAAAACCTATTCGACACAAATATAATATCGATATAAAGCAATAGCTTTCATGTGAATGGATACCTTAAACGTTCACACAAGTATCTACAGCGTCGCTATTTATTTTAAAGATGTCACGAAAAACACTTCGTCTTTAATTAATTGCCCTTATTAACATTATTTATAAAAAACATGACTATAGACATTTTTTAAAATATTATTTGCACAATAATTACACTATAATTACACTTAATTAAAACAAGCAGCACGTGCGCCTTATACCTTAACATGCATTTGCTTGCGCACTAGTATTTGTCTATTGTTTGCTTGATTGCCAACGAAGAATGGCGTGTCAATTACGGGCCCAGAACGAGGATCATTGTGCACAATATGAAACTGCCAATATGACTATAAAGAGACTAAATGAAGCTGCAATTAACCTATTTGGACTAAGAGAAGTATGTAGAATTATGTCCTATTTTGCCAGCGAAATGTAACAAGAAACATGGCGTGCAATTATGGACCCAGAACGAGGATCATTTAACACAATATATCACTGCCAATCTGACGATACAAATACTAAATATAGCTTTAACTAACCTCTTTGAACTGCGAAAAGTATGCAGACTTATGTCCTATTGATAATATTAATAGGTTATCCGAAACATGAAGCATTACATGGACCAATATTTTTCATTATTTAATAAACCCAGCAGGTCATTAACACTACTGATTGATGCATCAGGCAAACAAATCGTATTTTGTATGACAAAGCATTAAGGAAGCACAAAAATCTCTGCCAGGAATTCGCATTGATCAGCATATAATTCGATTCGCAGGCCATGCCGTCGCTACGAATTTGGAAATAGCTTCTTATGACTAATGGCGTGTCAATAACGGCCCTAGAACGATGATCATTTTGCACAATATAAAATTGCCAATCTGACTTTACAAAGACTAAATAAAGTTGCAGTTAACCTATTTGGACTAAGAGAATTATGTAGAATTATGTCTTTTTGTGCCAGCGAAACGTAACAAGTCACATTGCGTGCCAATTACGGGCCCAGAACGAAGATCATTTTGCTCAATATTAAACTAACAATCTGACGATACAAATACTAACTGTAGCTTCAATTAACCTCTTTGGACTGCGAAAAGTATGCAGAATTATGTCCTTTTGATAATATTTATAGTTTATCCGAAAAAGAAGCATGGACCAGGTCATTAACACCACTGATTAATGCATCAGACGGAAAATGGTATTTTGTATGAAAAAGCATTAAGGAAGCAGATACAATCACTGCCAGGAATTCCTACTCATCAGCATTTAATTCGATTTACAGGCCGTGTTGTCGCTATAAATCTGGAGTAAGCTACTTTTGATTAATGGCTTTTCAATAACGGGCCCAGAACGAGGATCATTTTGCACAATATGAAACTGCCAGTCTTACTATACAAAGACTAAATAAAGCTGCAGTTAACCTCTTTGGACTCCGAGGATTATGCATAAGTAGGTCATATTGCGCCAGCGAAATGTGACAAAAACAAGCCACTTTTTACATTACAATACCCTTTGATATTGAAACTTCATTACATACAAGTAGTACTGTCTGTTAAGTGTCCGGCTTTATTTATACATTTGAAAACAATCATGTAAACGAATACTTGACCATCCCCGCATGAGTAGAAAACACTAATGACCAAAGGAAAACGTCATTTGCTTCCTCTCATAGCGCGAAAAAAACATGGTGAGATGGTCGGCTAAACCTTTTTGTGTGTTAATGTTTAAAGATTTGCATTTTCAATATGAATATACAAAAACATTCAGATAACTTCACAATCAGTTTGTAACAGTCTTGCTTTTATTTATGTTTTGTTCATTTGCATTAAATTTAGTTTAAACATATTTATTTTAGCTCGATTGAATCGAAAACCGACGGCTTATTGAAACGCTCTCAAGTCCGTTTCCTGGGACTATAACAAGTATTTGATGTCTTTGGGTGAGATCTAAAGAAAGCTCACACAGTGGAGATGGAACTCTTGACCTTCCGGTCGCTAGGTGGACACCATATCCACTACGCTCCGGCGATTTATGAAATAAATTTAGCAAATATGATCAAATTACGCAAATAGTATCGCAAAGTTAACGTAATAGTAAGTACAGTGAAGTATATCAAATTTAGCAAAAATGATATTCACTCATTTTGGAATACAAAAACAAGTTACATGTAAGGTCGGCGAAACACATTACTGTCGGTCGGGTCAGTGGAACCACATAACTTAACTAACGCCTAAGTGGAAAATATTATAATATAATATGGAGTACTCGTATTTGTCATCATGTTCAAACGCAAAAGTCTATATAACACTTCATTTCACTGTCAACATATAAGTATGGTCTATTCCGGTATGAAAGATATGTCAATAATTATCGCTCAGAAGTTAGTTACAATGTTAGAAAGTTGATATGAATAAATCATATGCATATCAAATACAGTAAACAGAGTAAATAATACATTTGTAAATTTTGAATAACAATATATCATATTTCGTACTTTAGTGTACCGACCGTGAACTAATAATTGCACTTACTTGGTTTTAATGATATATCGGGATGAGTTGCTATACAAACAAGCCCAAAACGTACATATTCTTTTTTAGACATTTCTTCTACAGGTGTATGGTTACATCTAGAAAACAATAGTCAATATTGATTTAAACAGAAGCCATAATATGTTCATGTGGACGCGTTGCTCGGATTTTTTATTTTCCATCTTTATTTCAGAAGAATAAAATCAACTTTGTTTTCTATTTGCTATGAATTGTTAAAATTAACTGGTACAAGACATAATATGTTGATTTATTTAAAGTTACAATTAACATGACAATGTTTGCTTTAAATTTGTTATCCGTCAGAAAAACACACACGAAATAATTGGGTATAAACGATGTCTGCGGAATGTTTTTCCTACAATCATTTCTCTCTGTGACTCACTTTCGCAACAACTGAGGGTTGCATCACATACAAATCGCACTCGATAGATTCCGACAGAAACACTATAATTGCATTGTTGTTACAAACTTGGACGTGGAAACAACGTATTAAAGGTTATACTGCTTTCTGGCGCTGAAAGCAAATGGACTCGTGAGAGCAAGTGCGTTGGTCGGTTTTATTGCGTATGCCATTTTAATGCAACTGCTGTTTGAAAACTGTGCTTGGTTGTCAGACGGCTATAATAACTAGTCTTGTCCTATAATGTTTTGGCACTTACTAATGTCCTCACTGCTTATATGGCCCATTCAATATTCATTACGTGCTAATGTCTTCACTGCAGTAGCATAAAGGAACGTGTGTTTGCAGATTTTCGTTATCGTAAGTAATTTCTTACAACGTTTTATCTTCATTAACCAAATTATCCGAAACACGTTTACTCCGTACAAGTATCATCAAATGTTTGAACTTACACAACTAAATTATTTGGAAGGATAAACAATAATACTCGTAACTGTGTCTCGAAAACAAGTTGTAGATCTATGTAAACCTTCGTCGGGATTCAAACAGTTATCTAAGTCATTAATGTTATATTGATTGTTTGATTGTAATGTATACTTTATGTTTGGAATCTATTATAGTTTCGAGCATTTTAATTTTGCCAAATTGTAAACAGGTCTCTTTAACAGGAAAACATGCCAGGACATCTTTAATAAGACATTCTTATTTTGAAAGCTTTATTTGTGTGGCGTACAAATTGGTTGTACTATTCAAACTTAATATTTTAATAATGATCAAATAATAGTCTACATCTGCTTTAAAACAACAGTCTTATAGTGGGCTAACACTTCGGGTTTTACTAAGAAATACAAGAAATGAACATCGAACACAAAATGTTTAAAACCCTTTTTTGCTTTGTATCTTTTTTAAGGTGGAAAATAGTAAATAATTTTTTTATAAATCATTAATATGTCCCAAGCCTCAATACATTCGTCGTTATCACAATTGTCTTTACTGATATAGTTTTTTACACAATTGTGGAAGTTTGAATAAATGTCTTTTATGTGCACACATTTAGATTTCAAAAAAATCTACCGATTAATTTGTTATAAGAAATACGATCAATTTTGGTAGAATTAAGTGCTGACCACTTAACTTCGTCCAAACTATTTCTAAACTGACACGCACAATATTTACATGTCCTCGTGTCCCTATATTTAGAATCTGTAATATGTGCAACATGAATTAGTCATCTGAAGGGATATTTTCATATTAAATATGTTCAGAAAAGCGTAAGTCGTTAACGAGCAGCCCCTTATGTCTTTATTAAACAATACAAACTACCCAATTCCTGACAAGGACTTTGTTTCTCGTAAATTGGAAAGTATTATCGAATAAGAACTGTGTGTACAGTTTGCGTAGTATTTAAATCGTGTGCATTTGTTTGGCAATCAAAGTAATTCAGCTTTTGACATGAATGGCCCGAACCAGATAAATACTATATAGGGACTTGTTAGTATCTTTCTGCT
>VMBQ01000711.1:214311-234424 GCA_007657795.1 Dreissena rostriformis | reverse complement strand
GTGTCAGATGCGCACATCTTGTTAAAAGATTTACGCAAGTTAAGTGGGAATGCCCCCTTCTGGATTGGAGGCACATCTTACTTACTCTTGTCATGCGCACAGTGCACCTGCATTTTAACATGAAAAATGTCAAAGTTTTGTTCTTATTGAATTCGTTAACACACTTATCATTAATATAGAATTGCTTTTTAAAATGCAAGTAGTTTTGTTTTTTACTGTGCATTATGTATTGAACTAATATACCGCTTTAAGGTCGTATTGCCACGAGGTCAAATGTCCCGGCAATTGAAATGAAATGTCCCAATTTGTCCTGAAGAATAAGCGCATGGTTTCAATCAAACCCCCAAATAAGTCGAGATTATAATATTTTGAAGGACACACATCTTGACTTATGATTGATTATATATATGGGGTATGCAAAGTCTACAATAACAATCGTAAGTTGCAGATTTAATTTGGTATAATACTAGCTATGTAACTATTATTAATACTCATAATCAAATATGTCTTTGCACTCATTATATCCGGTGACTGGCTGAAAATGTTCACTACAATATCAAAGCCCAGCCTGCTTTTTCAGACAGCCCTTGTTACATAAGCTGTCTTATGATGGGCCATGCAAGTGGATTAAATGTACTTGATGTATCTGTTGAAGATTGCATACTTTAAAAAAAGTTTATCAGAGTAGTTGTAAACAATTTACTATATAAATCCAATACATTCCCTTTGTTTCGGCACTTTACTCTTGAAGCAAAAGGAACTGACAATTGCGGTAAAAAAGACCATCATGTAAACGATAAAAAACATGATATTTACAACATTTAATTTTATCATTGAACTCTTAAACCACCTTAAACCAACTGAATTGGGTCTGTGTGACACGCTGGTTGAACACACTTAACAAATAGCAAAGAAATCCATACGCATGTGACCCAATACACACTGACAGTTTAGACACGGTTTACTGTTTACTACTTTTCATTCCGAGGTTAACTTGGTTTCTGTTCACTTCGACATTTGTATTTACTGTATAAATTACATTTAGTGTGTGTTTTCTGTGATATTAAACATATATACTGACATTATTTCAAATACTTTCAGCTGTTAAGTTTTGTTTGTTGAAAGTGAATTAGCAAAATGGCATCGTTTCCTNTATATATATATATATATATATATGAGTGGTTTAGGTGTTTTTAACATTGCTATGATATGAAATCATGCAGTATAGTAAAACTTTAAAGGGGATGGTCATACATTCAAAACCAATAGGGATTTTTTCTTTATACCTATAGTGTAACCTTTAAAGAGATGGTAATATTCAAACCCTCCACAGAATATATATTCTATAGTGCATCTGTCATGTTCAGGACGTACTCGTTGGTCGTGTGCTCTATATAGGATATGCGGAGCAGTCTTCGTAGGCACTAGTGTTCATATGCCTATATCCAGCGTTCTGTTTCCGCGTGAAGTGTCCAGGTCTGGAAGTCCTAGGATGGAAACTATGAGGGACTTGTAGAGCCTGAGCTTGGTAGGGAAGTTGATGGAGCTGCTTGTCCACAACATGCTCAGCCATCAATGCGGTCGCCATCGCCATTCTTAATCGAACCTCAGCGGTACTGGTACCATCCTCCGACAGGGTTACTCCCAAGTAAATTGAAGCTCGTCACTTCTTCCAGCTTCTCGCCGTTCATGGCGATGTCTGCACTGGTGATATAATTGCGCTTCGTCTGTTGATCTTTCTCCAAAACCTAGCCGCGTGACCTCGGCTAGTCGGCTAGTCCGATGATGTCCAAGCTGTAGCGCTTCAGCTCGTGCGCGAGTTCGTGTATCTTTCCGCACGCATGGAGTGTTCTTACATTCCATGTTCTAATGGGTGTTCCTTTTGTTTCTAGGTTGATCGATGGAGTAGCACCAGAAGCTACCTTGTCGCATTAACCCTGGACACTGACAATGGCCGGAGTGCGCGGTCTTTGTTATTCTGGGCCTCGACCGATCCGGCTTGGTATTTTTTTGTCTTTTTCTCTTCATTTTCTTTCAATAGGCTTGGGAGAGTCGTGGCGTAATACATAATTTGCAAACAAATGAAAGAAACTGTTAATTAATCATACATTTAGGAAAAACTCTTTAGTTGTAGGTTAGGTACATGTTTTTTTCAGGTGCATGCTTGTAGCTAGTCAACTTTGAATCTTTGTACATACATACATCATTACTTGGGATAGGATCCAGGTCATGGTCAATATTTATATTGTTAACACGATCTCCTACCAACTATCCCAGCCGTCCCGTCTACTTACTACCAACTAACCCAGCCGTTCCGTCTACTTATTACCAACTATCCCAGCCGTCCCGTCTACTTATTACCAACTAGCCGTCCCGTCTACTTACTACCAACTATCCCAGCCGTCCCGTCTACTTACTACCATCAATCCCAGCCGTCCCGTCTACTATCTACCATCTATCCCAGCCGTCCCGTCTACTTACTACCAACTAATACAGCCGTCCCGTCTACTTACTACCTAAACCACCCAATGGTACGAACGAGAGTTTTGAAATCTCGTTTTTCACAGATGTGCTGAAAGTCATTTTGAACACCATAACAGACAGATGCATATTTATCAGTAATATTGCCCAATGAAAACGCTTTTAATATCTTACAAGTAATTAAGCAAAAAAAATAATTAAAACAGGTGGAAGTATTACATGGAAATAAAGGGAGTTATTCAGTGAATCATTATGCTTGAATACTAAGACCATTAACATATTAATAACTGTAGGACCTCTTCATAAAGTGGGGAAAAACACCATGCAGACTGTTGTTCAATGTTCAACAAAGTGTTTGGAATGTGAGATGTGTAGATCACTCAAGTAGAAAATATCACTGGCTAGCATGTGAGTGTGTTCTGAAGTTGAAAAGGAAATGATTTATGTGCTGAAGTTATTTCTCCCAAGCATCTGTACTTATGTTAAAAGTTGCATTGCAATGAATACTTCGACTTTAGTCTGTGTCACTCTGTGATTCATGATCAGCAGCATATTACGTAATATTATTTTTTTTGATAGTCTTTTTAGCTCATTATAACTGGTAAAGGAATACAGTATTTGCAATTAAACAGTATAAATTGCATGCAAGTGCATACATTTGATAATTGTTTACTATAAAAGAAAAACGAATTATTTCGCTATTAACTCAAGGGCATGTTATCAACATGGGCAAAGTCTGGATGAAATATTAAGAACATAACAAGTCATTTCCTTTCAGCTTTAGACTTTGTGTGCCTGTTGTAAGAATATTAAATCACCCATTTCAGTACATGTATTTCCATCAGTTCAAACTATCATTGTGAAAATTGTGTTTAAAGTAACCTAACACCTCCCAAATGCTCATGTGATGGATCTTAAGAGAATTTGTCTGTTATTATATTTGGTATGATATTCATATGATAGTTAACATATCTACGGTGTTTATTGGCACCATAGCATTTTGCCGCATATATGTTAAGCGATAATCATTCAGCAAGTAGTATATTAAATATTAAATATGTTTTCCTGTAAAGATTGACTGTTAAAAAATATTATAAACTTAAGTAAGCCTTAATTTTTTGTTAAGTGAAATATGTGTTTGTTAGTTATGTTCGTGTCATCTAACAGTGTACATTGTGGATAATAACTGATAACAAAGAAATATATTGAAAAAAGATATACGCAATATATTTTGGTTTGTACTGGTGACAGATATTCAGTTATATCAATAAGACCAATAATTCCTTTTTTCTGCGCAATTCTGCATCACACACACATCAATTACGAAGTGTTGTACCAAATTTCGTGTCTAATTTTAGGTATAGATCAAACACAGACATACACAAGAATAGTGCAATTGAAATAAAAAACATATATGTTAACCGGCCAAACGTTTAATATCAGTAACGTACACGCGTTCTTAGAACATACCTGTTTTAGTGATTTGCCGGATATTGCGTTTTGATTTGATTATTAATATAGCGATCATGCTAAATATATTGGTCAAGTGGATGGAATAATTCTAATTAAATCAATCAAAAATAGTAGTTATCATTTCATAATTGAAGACTCATTCATTATCTATTATTGACATGCCAAATATCCTCATTTAATATAATTCTGGTCAAAATATCAATTTAGTTTCGCCTAGTAAACTCGATAGTGTTGAAATAACAATTCCCTGCCAGACTAACCGTGAACTGACCTTGATACCTTTCGGTATGAAATGCTTTGCATTTAAAGAGGAGTCACGATTCCACTGCTGGAACGATGGCTTGTTTAAAATGTATTTAAAACTTGAAATTTTTTAAAGGACAATTTAAAAACCAAACAATTAGAAATATTTTGGTGAATAAAAATCAGGATAGGGAACAACACTACCTTTATGATATAAAATATACTAGAGCACATAACGCAATATGGTAGTAATTGCTTAATATGAGAACATAGCCTTCAAGTATAAATGCTCTGGTGCTGACAATGTGCAAAATATAAAGGTGCACACAAACACTGTATTGCTTTCGAGAGTTAAGTGTGAAAATGTTGTATCCCGTAAGACTTGTTATTGAAGATAAAATAGTGTCTAGCTCAATACGCAGTTTACATCGTTGCAAAACGCAGTGCTACATCGCTGTTATTTTCATATTAGCTCATGAGGAATAGGAATTTCGTTGACGCTTTACTACACAAAGGAGATGGTCAATTGAATTACTTGTTAATGTAAATGAAATAAAAGTTTGTGGATTGCATGTTTTCTATTTTGCTCAGTTCGATATTTTTCACTAAAACGAAAATTCCATTTATTCATTCGTTCCTACTGTCCGGAAATTACTTCAATATTTTATTGAACACTTACAATAGTTGAGTAAGGTTAAAACCTGGGTTAGGCAGCTACGCCGAATAAAATGGGCTAGCTATTTTCTACTGGTTAAGATTAAAATGATTTTATTATTAAATGTAGGATACACAACTAAAAAAAATAAGATTTTTCTGCAATAATCACAGTCAGCTGTGCTGCTTTATTTGTTTTGACCTTAATCACAAGTATTTAAAATAATTATAATCTAAAAAATATGAACACATTTGTAATCTTTTAAACAAAATCAATTCAGAGATATATTGCAAGTTGCATGAACATGTTTACACTGATATCATTGTTTTATTCTATATGTATTTTGTATTGTATTACCCTTTAACTTTATGAATGTATCAATTTGGACTTTTTTGAAGTTCCTCGTGTTCTACTCTAGATGGATACATGAACACACATTGGAACTTAAGCGCTCCATTATTTAACAAGAATAGAATTGAAGAAAGGAAAAAAAAATGAACAGAAACATGTTTACCCTACCTGAGCTGGAATATAAGCAATCCATGTATCGTCACATAAAAAAAGAAATCAACAGAAATACATTAAATTATTAAATCGTTTCGCGTTTGTAAAGATTTTTTAGTGTATCAATGTTATCAATTTCAAATGATGATTTCTCCTACACGAAAATGTATTTTCAGAATAAGTCTTCGTCATACGTGTCTACGTCATAATTGTGTCTGCGTCATAAGTGTTATTTTGCTCCTTGTTGTGAAGATTGCATTGAGTACACACCGGACTTACTGACCTGTGTACTAACGCGAAAGGAATTATGGGTAGCACTTCTTTTACGAGTGAAAAGTGAAAGCGAAAGTAGGTCAGGTAATCGTGCTTCTGATAATCGCTATCAGTCTTAAAAGAGATTCAAAATAACATTTAAACATAATTAAATAAAATTTCTTTAAACAACATTCCGTGTCAAACACACAACAAAAAACGATTTTTCTTTCATAATTAACATTTTCATTCCTACGCAGAACTACTTTTGCGGAAACATAATTCCCCAAACCAGGGGAATGTGATGCGTCTTCTTTGTGTACACACCGGTCTTACTGACCTGTGTACTATCGCGAAAGGAGTTGTGGGTATCACTTCTTTAACGAGTGAAAAGTGAAAGCGAAAGTAGATCAGGTAATCGTGCTTCTGATAATCGCTATCAGTCTTTATAGAGATTCAAAATCACATTTAAACATAATTAAATAACATTTCTTTAAACAACATTCCGATTTAAACACACAATAAAAAACGATTTTTCTTTCATTATTAACGTTTTCATTCCTACGCAGAACTACTTTGGCGGAAGCATAATTCCCCAAACCAGGGGAATGTGATGCGTCTTAGTATAAAGGTGAAAATAACGTAGTGACGTCACCATCTATGTATAGAATGATGCGTCTAAGTAAAGAGGTGACAAAAACGTTGTGACGTCACCATCTATGTATAGAATGGTGAAGTTTTCTTTGACTGTTTTGAATGTGTTACACAAAGGTAAAAACATGTTATTTCAACAAACTCTGAATAAGTCCGTTTAAGGCTTGAATTGAAGTACTAAATTGACAAAGGGATGGTATAATTACCTGCAAAAGGCAGATACTGTTAAATGCTCTTATGGAACTTAAAAGTTTTTACACCATGGAGCACGTTTAAGAAAAGGATTATTTCTTCGATGAGTTTTGGCATAACTATGGCCTTTTGTGTTTTTCCACTGAAGAATATATACGCCCAACTATTATTTAATTGCCCATTTTTAACTGCTCAAGCTTTTACAGTTTAATAACCTCAATGTGGATATGATCGCTATTAAATTTATTCTGACTGCGACCAATTTGGCTGAATTATTGCCGTTTATGTTTGTGTATACTGTATAATATATAGTATATATACTGTATAGGGGACTTATACACATGTGTTGTGGGGTCATCAGTGTCTGTGACACATTTATAGTTCATTAAATTATAGCTCATTGCCTTTGTTTCAGACATTGCACTAGATTGATGCCAATATCAGAGTTTTGCAAAGGGAAACGAGTAGACACGCATCAGCTGTCACTAAAAAATATTCCACCCGTTCTCATTCAACTGAAGAGTCTGCAGGAAAATCAGGAGGCCAGCATGAAGTCTTTGCAGACATCATACAGCGAGCATAAGCCAAACGTGATAGAAGAAATGCGTCAAATGATAAACTCAATGTTTGCAAATAATGATAATGGACAAGAGCAACAAGAACTGAGTCTGAAAATTGATTCTGTTTTAACAGATTTTGAAAAAGGTATTTTGAAAGAAATGAGAAATGAAGTTATATTCATAACCGATTCCATTTCAAGATCTATTCAAAACTGCACCAGACTTCATAATGACTTGATACAATTCCTTGACTCAATGCAGAAAATTGGGGATAATAAGGAGCTCTGCCTAATAGCCAGCATGAAATGTGAGCACAAAATACAGCAGGCATTGACAGAGCTGGGAAAGTCAGGCAAGGCTTTTACTTTCCGGGGCAAGTCGGAACACATTGTGAGCATAACAAGTGATTCAGTCAAATGCCATATCACAGGCTGCTGCGTTCTCCCGGATGGCAAGGTCCTGATTGCAGACAGCTCTAATAAGAAAGTTAAGCTGCTGGACCAGCAGTACCAGGTGGTTAGTCACTGTGGTGTGATGGCTACTCCATGGGATGTGTGTCAGATCACACCCAGTGAGGTTGCAGTGACTGTGCTTAATCTAGGTAAAACACATGGGGTCCACTTTATCACAGTTAGCCAAAGCCAGCTTGTTCCAGGCCGGTCGTTTCAGTTACAACATGCATGTAGAGGTATTGCCCACCACCAGGGTAACCTATTCATCACTTCTGGTACTGCACTTTACAAGTACACACTGAGTGGTCAACTGGTCTGCACACTCTATGAGGATTCATCAGGTGAATGGACAGGTAATACTCATGGTTGATTCATCCTGATATCACTATGAATATGTATTACAAACAAATTGTAAATTTGTATAGTTATTTCTGTTCATTGATTGTTACAATAGCCAGAATGATTATCAGTATTATTGAATATAAACATGAGTATTGACGTATTTTGACTCTCACTACATTACATGTCTATAAATAGAAAATCAGTTCCTGACACTTCCTACTGGTCTTTATTTTTTGTGGGTGTACAATAACTGTGCAAGTACAATATTATTTATAAATTAAAACATGTTATAAAATCGTATAAAAATACTCTTTCAATTATTTAAGTTGGATCTTAAAAAGTGTTCAAACGCATGCATGTAGATATCATGATTACGTTTTACAATTTGCTTTTGTAAATTGTTTAGTAAAATACTAGATAGAACAGTTTCAATATTGGTTGTTTGAAACATTATTGTTCTTGTTTTAAACCCTTTACACACACGACTTAAGTCGTTACACTGTCTGCACATGTATGATGTATGTCTGCTTGTGTCAATTTCACTTATATGACAGTACATTGTTATCGCATTAGTACATGTGTAAGAAATATATTACTATTATTGCTGCATGTAGTTACTTTTATATGTATATGTTGATTTAAAGTGTGTAATTGTTTCCATCTGTGTTATTGTTCCCATCTCTGTAGTTGTTTCCATCTATTTTATTGAAATGCACTACATTTCTAACTCACCAGTGGCATTTCAACATGTTAAACGTTTTCTAAATAATCTAATAAAGAAAATTTATGTCACACTAAACTATTTATTATTATTGGATTTTATGCATATATTCAAGACGTGTTATTGGCAATTTATGACAACAAATAAGTGACGCAATATAACTGCAGTCTGTTGATTAAGATTAAACATTTACCGTAATTCAATATCTTGATGATACTCTGTTTTGCAGCCGGAAGGTGTGCTGTGAGTCCCACGGGGGACAAGCTGTACATTACAAACCCCTACCAGGACAAGCTCCTCACCCTGACCAGGGATGGAACATTCCTGGCTACATGCACCGACCCAGAACTACAACACCCACGTGGTGTTCATGTGACCCCTGCAGGCCAGGTGCTTCTCTGTGGTTGGGGGTCCAACAATATAATTCAGGTCGACAATGAGGGGAGGAAGAAGCTGGTCACTCTGACTACATGGGAGAGGGATGGAATGAAGGTCCCATGGTCAGTCTGCTACAGCAGCACCAGATCCTCAATTATTGTGGGTCAATATGGACATAACAAGATCCATGTGTTAAGAGTGGATTAGATAACTTGCACAGGTATATATACGATGCTGCACTACGTGATTTATATGGCAATATGCTGTTGAGCATAAGTGCAGTGTGGCATGCTACTTAACAAAAAAAGACAATGCGTGTGTAGTTGCAGATTCAAATACGTTTTGTACACATATTGTTATTTAATTATAAAGTTATATGAAGTTATAATTTGATTATTAGAACTAAGAGCTATTATCTTATGTTTTTTTTGTGACTATAGTATTGGTATGCATGTGTTTCTGGACAACGACTTTCCATGCGCATACATTTTTTTACCCCTGTGAACTTGACCTTGAACTTGGTCAGCGTTCAGGTTTCGAAATCTGCGACCACGATTCGAAAAAGGCTCATAACTACTGCGTTCCTTCAGATATTGCTTTCATATTTGGTATGCATGTGTTTCTGGACAACACCTTTCCATGCGCATAACATTTTTCACCCCTGTGACCTTGACCTTGAACTTGAGGTCAGCGTTCAGGTTTCGAAATTTGCGACCGCGATTCGAAAAAGACTCATACTTATTGTTTTCCTTCAAATATTGCTTTCATATTTGGTACGAATGTGTTTCTGGACAACAACTTTCCATGCGCACGAAATTTTTGAACTTGGGGTCCGCGTTCAGGTTTCGAAATATGCGACCGCGATTAAAAAAAAGCTCATAACGTCTGTGTCCCTTCAGATATTTCTTTCATATTTGGTACGCATGTGTATCTGGACAAGACCTTTCCATGCGCATAAAAGTTTCGACCCTTGTGACATTGACCTTGAACTTAGTGTCCGCGTTTAGATTTCGAAATCTGCGACCGCGACCCATAAAAGGTTCATAACTTCTATGTCTTGAGCTTTACTTTAAACATTTTTTGATAGATTTTTCATATGCCCCAGCATCTACGATGCGGGATGCATAAAGCGTTTGTCCTGTCCGTCCGTCCGTCCGTCCGTCCGTACGAAAATCTTGGTAAACCCATTTTTACCGTTTCGTCTGACATCAATACCGCTTGCTACAGAGCTTTGATACTTGCATGGATGTTGTCTCTCATCACCCTGCACACACCTGCATCACCCAACTCATTTAGACCTTGTCCTTATTTGAGACTTAGACTTATTGAAAAGGGCCAATTTGGTGGTTAACCCATTACTATCAGGCGACACATTCAACTCGAGGAGTTCTAGTTATTAACAAGTTGTCCTGATCTGAATATGAAAAAATGGAAAAGAATTTCAAGTGTACACTTCATGTCTGCACAAAGATACATATACACATGGCACTCAGTGTTTTTAACCATTTAGGGAATTGGATTAAATTGCCCTTTGCATTGGGCAAAGTCGCGTCGTTTTGACTTAAATTGGGAAATTGTTTTTTTCTTCTTTGAATTTTATATTTACTTTGGTTCAACTTACAGAGCTGGGTAGGGGAATTATTTTATATTTTATAATATTCTAACATTCAATTGGGAAGGTAAGGTTGTGAAATGGGGACAATATATACTTTTTTAGATTGGGAATGGAGACACATTTCGACCCTAACGTTTACCAAAAGAAAACACTGAACGCTATTTTTGGACCATTTATTTATAAAGAGAATTTCATATTTGAAATATAAATTGATGAATGCTTTTTATGAAATATGAATATGTTTTAGTAATCTTTAGATAAAAAGATATTGATCTTTTGAGTAATGTTAACATAAAAGATAAACACGAAATAAATCTGGTTAATATGCGTGTACAGGAACGGAAGATCACACTTTCGCCCGTCGGGGAAGCTTTGTAAGCTTCTGTCGCAAACCATGCCTCCCGCTTTCTCATTGAAATCTGATCTTGAAAGAGCGTAAGGTCACTAGGCTTGTTTTTGTTTGTTTGTTTGGATAAGTGGGATGTGTTTTGTATTGTAGTAATGGAATGACTTGTAATTAACGTTTTTTTTATCTGGATAACTCACTGTGATTTTGCCTGGTTGAAGTAGTAAGCAGGACGGTCGTTAGTGTATTTCTTTGATGTTTTTTTCCGGTAATTAAAAGATTTAAATCTGTTTTTTTTTCCAGGTGTACGTAGTCTACACAAGAGTCGTCAGGGATTCTAGGCATAGTCTCTTGCGGGCAGATGCCAAGTCAAGTCAAGTCCACTATGCTTATTAAGTAAATAAAGGCCCAACAGACGGGACGACGATGACCAACAACAATCCACTGATGTCACTTAGCAAATTGGTCAAGGTAAGCGCGCAACATCTCTATATCAATGTTTCTACACAACAGGTATTCAATTATATCTTGGGTTCAGTGTGTGTGGTGCGTGATCAAGTCCCATTATTGTGACATGCAATTTAGCGGAATTATTTGTACGTTGAAAATTAGTTAAGGTAATCCTGTTTTATGTTTATATCTACTACATATATTTAAAACAAATGTACATATGTGTTCAGAGCCTCTATAAACTTCCACTGACTAAGGCCTATAACTCTGACCAGCTTTTTAGCAGGGTTATGCCGTTTTTTTAAATTTGTAATGTCCGGCTCAGGTTTGCGTACACGATGAAATGTACGTTTATAAGGTTTGCATGCAGCAAGTACATAGCTCTTTAAGTACTACAACAATTCAAGCTTCGGGAATAATCATGTGAAGTCACAATCAAAGGTCCATAACTCTTACCTACAGTTAAGCAGAATTATGTCCCCTTCTGTTCTTTTGAAATTCTGATAAAAGGTGGCAATAACTCCAATCTCAAGCTGACATGTAGACCATTACATTGCATTTGGAGGCTGATTTGGTCAAACTATCGGCAAACAAAATTACAGCACAATAACTCCATCCAAACATAAGTAAACGATAAGAAAGCGTTTTTCTATTCTAACTGTTTATGTAACATTGGTCAAGGTCACTATTGCTTAAATTATATAAAAGTCTGCGTTCAATAACAATTTGGATCAAGATATTGTGCTGAAATCGTGTTTAGGCAGGTAATATGCTGATGTAGCGAGTGATTGGATTTGGAGCCAGCCGGGTCAAATTAAATGGCACTCAAAAGAGTTTCCGGTCAATAACTTAAGTTTGGATATAGATATCTTTCTGTAATTGTGTGTGTAGGTAGCTTACATGCAGAACTATGTTAGAATTGCATTTGGTGCTTGTGGGATCTAGGTTAATGTGACTAAAAATAGAAACACTGTTTCACTTTAGTTTGGATGGAGTTATCGTGCTGTCATTTTGTTTGTAGGGTCAAGGTCACTGTTACTGAAACTAGAAAAAATGATTAATGGTCAATAACTTTAGTATGCAGGGAATTATTGTGCTGAAATGTACTGTGAAGGAAGCTTATATGTTCACCTTGCTTACACAGTAAATAAACTTCACCTTGATTAATTAATAAATATTTGAAAATCTAATATCGTGACCAGGTCTCATTTCTTGATTTATAAATTTACATCTTGTTGTTTATATATTCAGTACAACTACTACATATATTCAACTTCAAATATGTCTTTGTGGTAATTATATTAGGTAACTGGCAGCAAACGTTCATTATAATATCAAAGCGAAATAATAGGGGAGCTTGTTGTCATAGGACAGCTCTTGTTAGGATGCTATCTACTTGTAATTTTATACATTTTTTAAATTGTATGTCTTGAAAAGGAGTCTTGTTTTGTTTACAGGGACCTTACCGTCTCCAGTTCAAGCTCAGAGGACGATGTTCCCCATCCTCCTACATCTCAAGAGGTGAGGTTTCTCTTACGCAAAAGTGGTCGCGATGACGTAGATGATAAAGCGTTTACCTAACGATTAGGTGGTCCCGAATTCGGTTCCCACTCTTTGAGTATTGTATTGATACAGTGAAACACAAATTTGTTTCTTAAACCCTAATATTTGTGGATTTTGTGGGTCCGCTCAAAACGAAATCAAATGTTGAACGAACGTTTATGTCTAAAGTCTTGTATCAAATATTATAAAAAAAAAAATCAGATCCAACGAATATGGCTGATTTAACAAATCAACAAAATGTTATGTTAACGAACAAGAAAATTGTTTATAATTATTTAACATGTAGATTGTTTTCAAACAAAATATTGTGGCATTTAAATAATGAAGATAGTTTTAAACTATTTTCAAAGTTCTTGTGCAGCAATGACTTTCACTATAAAGACATTGCTTAACCTTTCCATTTAACATCCAAAGGTTCGACTTTCCCTCTTGCAATAACAGAACCTGAAGTTTTGAGCAGGTCAGCAAGAAAAAGAGCAACATGATATAAATAAATGGCTGCTTCATCATCAATATCAGCAGCAACAACAGCAGCAATATCAGCAGCAACAACATCAATGTGGCACAATTTGGCAATCAGTCGCGTATTGGACAAGTGTTTCCAAATGTAACGTCGTTGACGTAGTGAATATGGCGTCTGCCTTGCGACCGGTTGGTCACGGGTTTAATCATAACTCATGAAGCGTTCTTTAGATTTACCAAATATCAAGTACTGGTTCTACCCATGAAAAAGACTCGAGAGTGTCACTCGAGAATGTCTCAATATGTTTATGCAAAATAAAGGTTAAAACGAAACGTTTAGGACTTGTAAATTCATATATTGATACTATCATCTTTGGTGAATGTTTTGTTTATTGACTAGTTAATTACAACATTTTTGCATTTTCTTATAATGCTACATAATGATTAGATACAATGTGTGTTTGATGATGTGAATGGAATATTTACCTCAGATTTTAATTTATAGGGTGTGGGCCCGTCTTATTTGAACATCCTCGAATTGAACTTAGAACTTTTAAGATTTCTGATAGTGTTCATTTTCAATACGAAGATGCAAATAGTTACGAACTTAGTAGATATTTAAAAATAGCCAAAGGGTTGGTGAATACATTAAATTGAATAGTGTGTAAAAATCACTCCTCCAGTGAGGTGCGTCTAAAATCTTCGCTCACATTCCTTCCTTTGTAGCTCTTCAATGCGCATGACACAGTGGAAATTAACATAGCACCGTTCCCGGACATCGCCGTGACCTAATAAACAGCTCAACCGCGTCCAACGTGACCTTTCAGAGGAACAGTATCCTGGACACGTTGTTGCGCTGTTACCGATGGAGGGGTATATTCAGGATTGTCATAATCGTTTGAAAAAAAAAGCATTTTAATTCAAACTCTTGCAATGTGGCAAGGGGTTCAGCAAGCCTCTATGTTATACAACCAATCACTGTAATAGAAAGTCAGTGGTGTTTGATTTATAGTTATACTGCTTGATATGAGTGATGGAGAAAGTGAAGGATGAAATTGAGATCAGGTTGATCAGATTATATGAAACAATGAATACGATTGGCAATCAGTTACTTATCGCAACTCTGGTTATATTAGAGTCGCCCGGTTAGTCGGTTGATTTGTAAGGAATTTATGTTTTCGAATTTGTTTGTCATCACCATTGTGTGCAATCGAACTAAGCCATTTTTATTTTAAAAGCGTAAGATCTTCAATGTTTATGGAGATAACTCCTTTGGAATTCTGAAGCGATTAGCATAATGCTTCAAAAAGTTCATGACAATGAAGAATGGGTTGGTGAGCTGTAAACAGTTACCGGTGTTGCGATCGTCTTTCTTTCTTCAATGAATTACAACGCATGAACAGAATACTTGTTTTTTTATTGGCAAAGCCATTTCAGATTTTGACCATATTAGTAACTTTCGATACCCAGAAACGTTAAATGACGTCGTTACAAGAAACATTAAATGCAGTGTAGCTAATGTTTGGATTAACTTTATGTCACATAAAATAATGAGTTTTGATCAAATACATTTAATACACGGCTTATTAATGATCATGCAAGATGTGTTGCAGGGTAATGTATTTATATTTGGTTTGAACTGCTTTCTTTGATCGCACGGGGTCAATAAGCAGCCATGTAACTGATAATATGATCCCCATATATTTTTTCTTCACAGAAAGATGCCCCTCAATACAACAATCGTCACAGATCTCTCTCTGGTGTCGCCCAATCAGCGCTTCTCGTCCAGCTATAAGCAATACCAAAGCAACCAAATCATTATCGCGCAGCAACAACAACATCAGCGGCAGCGGTCGAGGAAACCATATTTGGGCAGCATAGTCGACAATTGGTAGTTTATTTCAACTTCAGCTCAGTACATATTGTTTTAATAGTGTGTAATGGAGTTAAGAATGACATTTCGAATGTTGCATCTGCTTCATAACTGTTTTTTGAGAAAGATAATTGTCATTTTGTTTTAACAGGGTTCATGATGGTATTTCCTCTAAAAATTGACTAATATAAATAATCTATAATCCCTTTCGTTGTGCAGTTAGGAAACAACGATATATAGGTAAAGGTATTAAGAAAACATAGGTTCATTAAAACATCTTTAAAAAATCGTTTACTGACCACTTAAAAGCCTGACATGTTGAATACATGCATGATAAAGACCTTCACATATTTGTTTATTTTAATGTACTTTTTAAAGTTACTCATATGATCAAAGTTGGATTTTTTTATGTTTATTATTTATTCAATCATTTTTTTCTAAATAGTTTTTTGTGAATTAAATGCGTATTTATGACTTTGCGCACATAGTCTAGAGCTCTTGTGTTATATGGTGTTATAATATTCTTGTATCGTAACTTATGGCAATATATTTCTTTTTCCAGTCAAACGTTGCTCCGATAAATGGTAAATTGTGTCAAATGTCTGACCGGGAAATTACACCAAACTTTGTTTAAGTATGTAATTGATATATATGTTTGTCTTAACAGCTCAACATTAACATGAAATTAAGTTATCTTCAATTGATTGCAGTAAGAATTCGTTAGATCTACCGTTTAGCGCGAACACTCTTGACATGTTAGTGGCCGGGTCATCACAGTTCGTTAAGCAGGAGCTTTACACCATCTGCAAGACCGGCGTCCAGGGTCTGATGAAACAAGGGGGAATATTGTCCTCCTGACATTCACCCTGACATTATCAGCAACAACTGGTACAGGTTAGTTGCTTCTGTGTAAATATTACAACACATCATATCGCAATAAGCTTTAATGTATCGGTACATTGATGATTGCATTATATAATGATGGACAAAACCGGCTAGTTTAGTTGGTAAAGCGCTAGCCTACAAATATGAGAATCGCAGGTTTGATAACCAGCCCACCACATAACTTCTGTGGGGATTGGGAATTAGATTATTGCTAAGGCAGACTGCTCGTTCCTCGGATTCAAGAAGGGCACTTGTCAGTTACTTAAATAAACCAGCAATCTTAACTGATGACCGTGATATGACTGAAATACTGCTTAAAACAGCGACAGATGCAAATAAAGAAACAAATATCTAAATATTATACCAATATATTGCATTTTTTTACCAATAGATTGCAGTACATATCGAATGCTATTTCAATAGGCATATAACGAAATCGTTTTGTATACCATCATGTATTCCTTGATGGAAGGCGTATTATGTTATGCATTTGTGTAATCCGCTTCAACTTGTAGTTGTGAGATGTTTATATGAAGTTATTTAATTATAATAAAATGTTTTGTTTAGCAAGAGTCAACATTGCAGCAACATCAGTTAAGATTACAGCAATATCATCAACAGACACAGCAGCAATTACAACAACACCAACAGCAGCAGTAACAGATGATGGCTCAGTCAATATTGCAATGTCAGCAACTACAGCATAATCATCATCAGCAACAACAGATCTTAAGTCTATCGACCATTTAGACAACACGTTAGAGATTCCAGGCGAGTTAACATGAAAAAAGCCTCCCAGCGACCCGCAGGGTCAATAACTGGGAGTTGAATAAGGACAACTAGGGAAACTGCTTTATTTTAACGGATCACAGTGCTGGACAACTTATTAGAAGGGTAAACTAGTATCTACATTTCCAGCATTTTCACGTGCATTAATACTGAATTGTAGTGCCGGACAACTTAAATTGCAATGCTTGAATTCTGAAGAACTAACAGTCTTAGAAAACTGGCTTATAGCACCATACTATTGACTTAGTGCCATACTACTGATTTACAATAAATTATAGTGCTGGAATACTGGCTTCTAGCATCTGGCTTGAATCATAGTGTAGGACAAATGACTCTGTGTCAGATAACAAGCTATTAGTTTAGGAAAACTGACTTTAAGAATGGGGCAACTAACCCTGATTTCCGAAGTTGTTTGTCGCTGTGCCTGATAACTAACTCAAGATGCTAGGCAACTGGCTCGCACTTGTCAGACAACATACACAAGGACTGGCTCGCACTTGTTGGACAACAAACACAAGGACTGGCTCGCACTTGTCGGACAACAAACACAAGGACCGGCTCGCACTTGTCGGACAACAGACACAAGGACTTTATACTAGACCTCTGAGTGTCATCTATATTACTCAGGGAATCATTTTGTTCATTTAAATTTACAGCATGTGAATTTCTAAGAAGAACAAACCCTCATAACCAGCATTACGGCTGCGTGATGTTTATTTGAAGAATCATCAAACGTTAGCAGAATGACACAATCCGTGCGTTGTTGTTTTCTGCATGTATGTTAAAAAGTTAAAATATGTAAAGAAACCGACCTTGTATTATTAATATTCTTATGTACCTAATTAACAGCATAACATTTCATGAGTTGCTGTTCTGTTCACCGGAACATGGTTTGGCTGAGATATTGAATCTCAGCCAGTAAAATGAGGATGCAATTTCCACTCGGTATTTTGTAATACGGTCTGTAATTTTGCAGGCGATTTAAAAAAATGAATAGTTAACAATGAGCTTTTAATACTTCAAAGTGTAATACAATCGTCTTTCCAACTTTACCGTAGTATGTCATTAATAGCCTTGATGTTTAACGGTACAACAAATGTAAACAATAGCTCCATGGCCGTAATTTCACGACATGCTAAATGCGCATGCGTGAAAATGACGTCGTTCTTGGAATCCCCACATGCTCGATATACTTTTAACCACTTAGGAAACACTTCAATTATGATATAAGTAACATTTTTCCACTGAAAGGAATAATGAAAAACGCAGCTACATATTGATTTTAAATAAAAGTAGACGTCATGGCTATATGTAGAACGTCCCTCACGCTCCACCTCCACTCAAAATCAACTCAAAGATGCCGTGTATGGCTCGAGGGCGTTTTTGGATTATGTAAGCCGAATAGAATATTGTTATTGACATCGATTTCCCGGTTTGGGGTAGCCCGAGGAACTTTTCGAAGCGTATTATTCATATTGACTTTTCAAATTTATCTTTTGGTTCTGTGACATTAACATGCTAATTTCACTTGACATGTATTTAAATTTAAGCACATTGCATTTGTAAAAAAACAACAACACTGTTTTCATTAATGGCCTAAAAGTAAGTAACTCGTAGTTTTACAAACCTGCATTTAATAAGTGTAAAAGATGTTTACTGTTATATAAAATAAAACATGCATATAGCAAACGTATTTGAACCTTTTCAAACGCGATGACCAAATTTGTATTCGCTTCTGTGTGATTGCTGCGTGTGTGTGTTTGCGTCGTGTGCTGTAAAAGATTTTCGTAAAATTGTTCTCATTTAAACCAAAATGTTGCTTATCACATTTAATTGAGGTTAGGAGAGGAACATTTAGAATAGTTATAGCGTTGGACCGATTAATAAAAAAATAGCAATTAGAGAAATCGGTCGCCGGAACTTCACACTTGGCTCAGAATTTCAACACGACATTTAAATGTTAATAATAAAAAAAAAACGATATGCACACTTATTGTATTGCGTCAATACATTCATTGACAAGCGTTTATTACATAAACTCGGATGTTATGTAATAAATAGGTCATTCTTAATACCCAAATTTTTTTTTTACAAAAAAAAAACCAGTATAAACGACTCAATCATTGGTACTTTTTATTTAACGTTTAACAGGTAGGGCGGATATTTCAAGGTCCCGTACGTAGCTGCGTCAACATGAAGGCACACGTAATTGAGAGTAGATTTGTCTATTGATTCACCCGTCACGATGTTTCCACAGAAGCCCATGATCCAACCCTAAAAACACTGGCTGCGGCATGACAAAAATCACGTTGGATGGGCAGCTGGAGCTGCCTACGGAACAAGGGGCGCTGTGTTTACTGAGAGTATGACCAAAGTGCTGGACCTAACCAAAATACCATATTCTTCTCCATGTGTCACCTGGGCAATTGAATAGTGTGGCCTTATGCTACCATAAAGTGTCGCCTGATAGGCATCTGAAGTCGGCCGCTCGAGATGTATTCCAAATATTCCCTCCACTTTGGGAATCAATGGTTACGAGCACGTGTGTTCGTTCATCTCTGTTATCCTCTCCCTAAATGTTTGCTGAACGTACATGTTAACACCACGCTTTGAAACACTCCTTTACAAGTGTTTGTGAATTGATAAATATGTTATGTTATCATACATGAACCTTCATCCACAAAATCAGTTCCATTTCGAGGACAGATCCTAAAATTATTATGAAATGGAACACGCCTGCTGACTACAAATGTGGTTATTATAACACGATTGTTACAAGTGTTCTAGATTACGCTACATGTTCTAGAACACTACAATTTGTAATCAACTAATTCGTATTCGCAAGCAGCACTAAGGAATACGTCTACTACTTTGTATCGCTCCAAAAAATTGCAAGTCATCATACTTGTTTGACATTTTGCTTTTGCAGTTGACCAAACATGTGCTTTCGTTGCTGCCTTTGTAATTTGATAATTTTTGTTCGTGTGACAAATGACTCTTCATTTTAACACGAAATATGAGAGCATATGTGCATGAAGTTATTTATCATTAAGCAACGGGATGGATCAACAACCATACATTGTACCACCCTGCTTAAACCAATATTCACATGATTACTTGCAACGACCGTGAACCGTTTGATATGTGTATGACTACTGCTGGTGAAATTATAAATGTCGTGAGGTTATGCTTTCTTCTTTAAAGTGTTAGCATTGGATATATA
>VMBQ01000711.1:166932-213781 GCA_007657795.1 Dreissena rostriformis | reverse complement strand
ATATATATATATGTCGGATATGTTGTCCGATATGTGTGTCGTGGTAAATGTCTTATAAGAAAGTAAATTTGTCTCAAAGGCCCTGAAGTGGTCACCTGATTTCAAGGTAAAATAATGGTTTGTTGAAGACATGTTTTTTGACATGGTGACCAAGATTTTTACCACACTATGCCCATATCAAAATATGACGTTGATAGTTCCAAGTGTGCGGATATTTGCTTCTTTATTTGTGCAATGATTATATGGTGTAGCGAGCATATTTTTTATCACTTCTAGTGTGAAGGCACTGTAGAAATGTTTTGTTTACACATAGTTGTTCTTCAAAATATGTATTATTACTTTCCTTAAGATGAACTGGCAAACATGTCATTAAGGAACTAATCGCATTTTCGTTTAAGAATTAAATGCACTGATCTATTTGTGTAAGTATGTTAAGACGTGATTTGTTGAAACATTTTGTGTCTATAGATTCATATTTATCAACTCAAATGTTGTTCAATGCTGTTCAAAATCACGTAGGTTCGAAAAACTGGCTCAAAAACATGGCTTAACAAGAAAATATCCTACATTTTCGTAGATCATATTGGAAGCGGCAATTTCCTGTTATATTTCACATAATGCTTGAAAAATATGGAAACTATGTTCCATATTAAGGAAAGAAATCTGTTTACAAATATCAACCGGAGGTGGGAGGTGGGGCGCTTTATTTTCCCTTACATTGCTGGATAGATTTTTTTTTTTTTTTTTTTTTGGAGACAGCTCACAGCATTTCAAAATAATTCCACCGAAAAAAATGTCTCTCTCCAATTGAAAAAGTAACGTTTTTAAAAATACTATGAAAGCAACCTATCATGTCTATGAGTTTTTTTTATATAAATGTTTAACTTTATATGAGTTTACAAAGTTTTATTCAGTGTTCTTTTGCGCCATACAAGTGAAAAGTTCTTGATGAACTTAAGTAAGCAATCCAGGACCATCATGACACTGCTGTTTTAACTTGTAAGTTGCAGTAAAGCCATGTTTTACAAATGTTTCGAAACTCCCGAAAATATAATACATTTGTTAAAGCTTATTACATGTAGCTGCGGGAAATAAAAAAAAACGTTGTTATTCTGATATTTGTACAGATGTTTATATAATTAATTATAATTTCATTAGCGAAACAGTAATCCTTTTTTACGCCCCATCTTTATAACTTGCCAAACAATATTTTTCAAACGCAGTGTTTAAGTTTCTATCGCAGCCGACATATAGAAATCACTGTGCAGATCAAGATGTTTTTCGGACTTCGAATAAAAAGTTCCCCATTTATGAAAACAGTCAGAACAACTGACAAATACAGATATACACAAAATAAAATAAAAATAACATGATATATGCGAAATGTAACATTATGTATAAGAATGTTTACATTTACAAGTAGACAGCGTCACAAAAATGAACACCGATGAAATCGTGTTTGCCGAATACATAGTAATTATGTTTTGTCCTATTCATTCGTCTTGCAACTAGCGTCATCTCAATGAATCATAGCGACATGGACAAAAGTTGTAGACAGTACAATACACCTTCCGTTATTGTGGCAAAAAATGGTGATTGCGTTTAGTATTATTAAATTTGAGCTTATTAAAAAAAAAATCCAAAATGTTTTTTAATCCGAAAGTTTATTTACTTTATTCTAGTGAATGGGACATATGCAAAAAAAAAAACGAACTTAAAGTAAGAATTACTATTCAAGCATAAACACATCAATATTTACTTTACAATTAACAATTTTGATTTAACTATTTTTGAGTGAGGAAGATTTCCGCACACTTTTTAGAGCGTTTTATGACATTGTTTTTAAAATAGCAATGATCGGCTAAAACAATAGGAACGATCCGTTAAATCCCGTGGACATTGTTCATTTCTTAGCGTGTTCTGTATGTTAGGAACATGTGGTCGTCTCATTGACTGTGTATTGTAGTAAGTTCCAGTTTGCTGTTATCAATCAATGATTCGTCTTTTTGAATGAATATATATTATGAAAAGTCGATTACAAACGTCTGGCATTAAACTAGATCTTAAACAGAACTACTACATGTGTACTTGAAACGACGTATGCACTGGATCTCTTCATTATATAAGACATCACTTTACTGTGTGTAGTGGAATGAAAATGAGAACAACATGCATTCAAACATGAATTTTAATGTGTATTGATTGTCACAGTGCAATACATCACTTTGAGCAGACAACACAGGTGATCTCTCTGTTCGGGACATAAGGCGGGCACTTCAATGATCCACACAAAGCCTCGACAAAGTACATCACTTTTCCGTTGTCATTCATTATGTCTCCAGATTCCCATTCAGGATTCACATCTAAACATGCAAAGTTCGAAGTGGATGCTTGTCCATTATAGCCAGACACCAAGTAGCCCCAATACTCCATCGTCCAGCCTGGGTAACATTGGTTCCTGCCAGGGATCATCACGGTGGTTGGGCGACTGGATCTGCACACGGCACATGGGGCGTCATGGTCTCTGAGATCTTTACCGAAGAAGCTTGTTCCACCATCGGCAAATTGGAAATGAAATTCATATTCAGTCCCAGTGATTTTCAATGTGATTGGTAGAGCACTATCGTCGTAGTGAGCCCATAAAGGTTCGCCCGACAGACATATGTAGTCCGCTGCACCATGAGCTTCGTATCTTGTTCCACCAGTTTGTAGTGAATAACATAACGGACGTAGACTTAGATTGTGCTAGCCAAAGTAATTTCGGTTTGTATAGTTAACGATATGTTTCAGTTTTGCATGTACGTTACAAAACACGTTTATTAACCCTGTTTTTGATATGCTGCATTATTGAATTAATGACTTTCGACAGAAATGCGGAAATTTACATTTACTACTGTGACATAACCAACCTGAGTACACAAGTTCAGTTCCATTCGCCGGACAAACAGAACGACCCCATCTGGTATACACAGATCCTGTGAATATAATAAATTCACGTTCATGTATGTATTTATACTTAGAGAAAACTTCTTACAACAATCTTATTTGTTTGTGTTTTGATCATACAAAGCATCAACTCTATATCACAAATCATCGTTACTTCTTTATAATCAACCTGTAATTTTCATAACAATAATGGCATCCATTCGTTAACTCGATTTATACTATTTAAGAACTAAAGCCTTGCACGAGTTTATTATTAAATTACTATATATACATACCGCTGGTTTGTATAGACTGTATTGTCTTTTCCATTGCTACCATTCTAGAAGTCAACGTCTGGATTGCTGCAGCCATATCGTCGTCACTGTGCAGAACAAGTCGTCGCTCGTAGTTCTTGTCTGCATCTGCAGATGTCAGACATTTGGTTGTGAATAAAACAACATATACGAATATTGAATATCCTTCCGTTGGAAACATTTTGAATACAGAACTATCGACTGTTTCCGCATGTAGTTGTGTACCTATTGACACTTTGGTGGACAGTCGCTCAAAGATAAGAGCGCTAGTTTTTGGATTAAACTACAGAATTCTGTCAAAGCATATGCCCGTTGGCAATTGTCCCAGTTGAATGAGTGCGAAGTAGACGTTTACGACTACCTATTTGGTTTATGTTATTTAAACGGCATTGTTGATTGAACATAAGGGACTTTCGGTACACTGAGATTTGCACCCACCTTCGTTTCGATCAGGAGTCTGTACCTTTAATAGCTCGTGTCGTTAGTATTTCCCATGACTCCGTACTGAAACAGTATAGTAATTTTTGTGCGTATCTGCATAAATATCTGGACAGTCCATTTTAATAAGCTGGATTTATATCAATAGTTCGAGTTGCATACATGTCTTGACTGAGCCGGATTTTCACTAATTAGACATGAAAATGGATTTTTAGAATCTTCTTATAGACAGATTTGAATTAAAAGTCCGTTTTCTATATTATGAGTGCTGCTATACCCATGACTGCTGGGTTCAAAGTCGCATTCAATAGCATGGCTTTTGTTTCATAACTGTTGTACAATTACACTCTTTTTATTAAGTTGGAATTAAATAAGGAAATATGCTTTACACGTTTGCATAGATGGTTCAAATTACACAACCGCCGTAACGACTATCATGTGAGCTAATTCCACGTCCGCAATGTCTGCATACCTCCCATTCGTAGAGAGATGTGTTATCTCACTAGCCATTGATTCCATCCGTGCCGTTAACACCTGTTTTGCAGCCGCAGTTTCGACATAACTGTGCAGAACGAGGCGCTTCTCGGACTTTGCACCGTTAATGAAAACAGATAAAAGAATAACGGATAAGTGCATCCTAAGTTTTCACTAATATGCAGTCTGAAAATGAGGCCATGAAGGTTCGCAAAAAAGCACAAGCAATCCGCTGCAACATGATTATAGAAACTAGTTCAACATTATGCTTCTTAAATTTGTTTCGGTTATTACGGTAAACGTAATAATTTTAATAAGTGTGTGTGTTGGTGTGCGTGGGTGTGTGTGTGTGCCTGTGCGTGTGTGTGTTCGTGCGTAAGTGCGTGTTTGTGATATCTGTGTGTATTTGTGTATGTGCGCGGGTGCGTGCATTTAAGCGTGTGTATGTTCGCGCTAGTGTGTCAGGCCGTTCTTGTCCGGCTCATAGATATTTGTACATAATGGAAATTCGAAATACATTTTCACAAATGATAATCATATAAGGACGACGTGTCACTCTTAACGGATATGCCGCCCACTGAAAGGTCGAGGTCAAAGTTGAGAATTAAATTGTAAGCACTTTCCTATACAATAAATGTACATGCTCGTGTCTTGCCCATCCCTTTGTCGCTCATTTTAAGATTTCGACATTGCTTCGCGTGCAACTCCCATAATGTTATCTATAAGATCAGGGTCACAAAGAGCACTTATAATTTATACATTGTCCATAAAGGAATATAGTGAAAGTCTACATTCATGCCCGGTCCATAATTATATTAGGCATAATGGGTTTTCGAAATAAAAAGGAATAAATTATCATCATATTAAGAACTTGTTACGTTCAACAACCATGTCATTTGATTAAATGGAAATATCACAGCGGACACTTTCAATTTGTGAATCGTCCTTAAACTGTTTCAGTGATAGAAGACGTTCATGTTTGACCCATTTTTTATCTGGCATAATTGGATTCATAAATGAATTGGCACAGTTATACACCATATCAAGACTCATCCCGTTCACCCACTATGGCGCTCGCTTAAAGGTCATGGTTACACGAAAGAGAAAGTATCAGTAACAAAGTGCATAGCTTGAATTTACCTTCTTTATTGTGTGTATTACTATATGTTTGTTTGCATATTATGTTTGTCACACACCACTTATTTCTGTATATAGTAACATGAATGAAATGAAATACCGAAGACCACATATATCTATAAATCTAATCATATATAGGTATTTCCTTCTATAGGGATGTTTTGGTATACATCACGGTGTCATTTATGTTTATTTAATAAATCAATATTATAAAAGGCATACAAATAATCAAAAGAGAAATTCGCTAGTTATTCATGATATAAAATAGGATAATACATGCAACACACCACTACACATACTAATGATTTAAGGTGATGTCAACTTATTGGAACGGCCAATATTAAGCATTCAGTTTTAAACTTGTTTTAATGCTAGACCTGATACTTACCCAATAATTTATTTTCAAGTGCCACACGAATGTCTATAAAGAACTGTTATGGATTTTTAACATTGTTAGTTTTAAAATCAACTGATTTCCTTCGATTGAGACGAATGTTTGTTCTGCATTGCTCCATACTGCAAAGGCAAGGCTTGGGATTAGGTTTGAGGTGATTTTGATGCATTACAATATAAAACGCGTGTTGGTTACATACTTTAAATAAGCATGACACGCATGGCCAACGCAGATACGCGTTGTAATATTTCTGTTTAAAGCTATTTCAACACAACATTGTCACTTGTTTCCATATACATTACTAATTATCCACTATTCACCCCGTTGTTAAACCTGCGCTAGAGATACATATATCGTATATGCGCCACAATAGTATTTCTTATTGACTGTAACTTTCAAACTACAAAATAGTAAATCTCTTTCGTTGCGAAAGGTGCAACTTTTTTGCCCAAAATACACACAAGCCATACCAGAATTTGCACTTCAGTCTAAAATGATGTGTCAATAGTTTGATCTTATGCTACGTTATGTTTTTTGATATTATGTTATATTGCGTTTCGGTACGAACCATACGATTAAGTGCGAAACGTTTCGAAATGCTAATCATACACATGCTTAGATGCGGGACGATTCAACATTACACGTAATAGCACTATACAAGTATGATTATAAATCAAAAGCAAGTTAGGGAACAAACTTGTATTTTTAGCTGTAGCTACATGTATTGTAATACATAAATAAAGGGCCACAAAGGTGTGTATGATAGAATTGCAATACTGCTGCAGTTTTTGGAGTTTCACTTCTTTATATTGTAATAAACTTGAGTCAAATTCAATAAAGTATATAGCATATATTTAAAGGTTTACTCTTACTGACTTCGGTCATCTGATGTAGATGTTTTTGGTTGAAATGCTTTACAGAGCATGAATCTCGTGTTTTACTTACTCATAATATGAAATTGTATTTATTTGAAACAATTTTACTTGTTTGTAGCTTAAGATAGACATACGAAACTAAGGTTTTAAATGTTACTTTTTACAACCTTTTTGCGGCTTTGACCTGCATTTTATGACGATGATCTAAATTTTAAAGTATATGATGTTATTTCTTAATAGCATTATTATAAAGACGAAATATAGTTGACCTTCTTTTTTGTTTCGCATTATCGTGCATCAGAAGTTTCGGTACAGGTTCTCTTGTCTGTATAAAACAATTGAGTAGTGAACTGGTAATTAAAATACTGAATTCTCTTTAATTACTTATTTATTTAATTATTGATGTTATTAGGAAATTGTTATTTACACAACGTTTAATGCATAGTTCTGGGCTAAGTGTGAAGTTTGAGCTCCACAAAACTGGTTTAAACATTGATTGCTTTGCATTGACTGTGCCAAGACCCCAGATTTGTTCATTTTTGCGTGTTTGTTGCGTCCGTGTGTGTCTTGTCTACTACATTTGTTTTGTATCTCGTTGTTTGGCAATTGGTTCCTTGCCATCAATAAATAATATAATGGTTAAATAAGGATTGTATCCTCCTAGTGCAGCTGGAGAGTTAATTTTATTTTGCGAATATGATCCAATAAGCAAACATATTGAAAACTCAATATTGAATGCAAACAAACGGCAAGGGTCGGCACTTAAACTAAGGATCGGTCGGATCAGTGGAAACAACTTTTAAAAGCCGGATGAGTTTTACTGATACAAAGACATTTATACATACACATGAGAGGCAAAAATATCTGTTTCCTGTAATCCGACCGAAGCCAAGTTTTATTTTCACCTATCCTCATTTTTTATCTCCTAAATGTTGAAAATATCGCTGTTATGTGACAACGATCAACTAAGTTGTGTTTGTTATTGTAGAATGTGCATACCTTCGAATGTGATCAATTATAAGGTGAGATGGGTTTTTTTCAAAAATCTTTTACAAATATAGTATTCACTAATAAGGCGGCTCAATTCAGACATGCCATATTACTTCAGGTCAAAATCTGGACATTTCGTCACTATTACCGGGACAATTGACCTTGTGGCATTACAATTCTAGTTTTTCGGACACACTTTACCCATATTCTGATTGTCAAGATAAATGCTCTGGCCAAGAATCATCAAGATTGAGTAAAAATGTGTATATACGAAATTAAAGTTGATGGCACAAGCGAACACAAATAGTAAATACACGAATTATAATAAACGGTGAATTTAAAAGTTATTGTATCTCTTTTAATATTCATTTATATTTGGAACTGTGGTATTATTGCATTAGTCATAATGGAACCTCACTATCAACTCCTGTTTACTCATCTTTATAGATTAATTATGAAATAAAAGAAGTTTCTAAAAGCTTGAAAATCTAAGTATTTCTTACATTCGTTTAGTTGTGTTGAATGAATAAACTTTTTGTAATAGTCTTGACACAAAGTTTTATTTATACCCCGGTTCGAAAAAAAGGGGATATCTGGTTTCACCATGAACGTTTGTACGTCAGTCTGTGTCTGTCTGTCTGTCTGTCTGTCTTCTGTCTTTCTGTCTTCTGCCTGTCTGTCTGTCTGTCATCAAACACTTCTTTGAATGCGTTCTTCTATGTATTTTTCATCGCACACTATTTTAAGTTGCAGACTTCGTTCCTTATGATGCGCAATTGCGCATTAGCGATATTATTATCCTAAATTATACATTCCAAAAATCATGCCTCCTAATAAAATTAGGCAGTCGATAGCATCATAATTTTGTTTTTATTCTTTATAAGTAAAACCGCAAGGTCATCAGGTGTTATATTTGGGTTGTAACATCGTAAAGCAGCACTAACCTTTCTCAGATTATGCCCCTGGGATAAACACTGGTCACAACCTGGAGTCACAAGGTTATTTGTTTACTTATATAGCACAATAGCTTAAAACAATGAGGTCTATAGATTTCAAATGTTGTGTATTATATCGTATTGTTGTAATCTACAATATTTGTTCAAATTTTATGTCGCTTGGCTCAGATATAGTCGCAAAACATGTACGTGTAAATAAATTTTAATTCATGAACACTTAGTATTATCACAATTAAATCAATGACAAGCGCTTTATCTATAAACTCGTTAGTCATGAACTAAATAGAATAGTAAAAAACCCAAATGTTGTAAAACAAAACAGTGAAAACGACTGGAACATGTGAATTGTTTTAAAGAGCGCCTGGCACACGTGATCAAGCGCTTTTGCAGGTAAGGCGGCTTTTACAAGCAGTCATACGTACCTCGTACAAAGCACATCAGCTTCCCATCTCCGGTAGAGCTATCATCACTTTTCCCATAATGCGCTAGCATCAATATATACGACTATATGTCAATGGAATCTCCAGTGACTATATATATCATCAAAAGTACATAATTCAACCTGAATAACACTGTTTTTGTCTGGAATCATCACCACTGGACCTGCAGACATAGCGTTGTGTTGACGAAAGAGCCGGACCTAACCAGTCATTGCAATGATGCCCAAATATCATATTCTACGCCATATGGCATCTTAGCCTTTGAATAAGCTCTTTTGGACTTCAGAAACCAAAGTGTGGCGCCTGCCACTTCAGATGTACTCCAGATAGTCCATGAATTTACGTTAACCAGCTTGTGTGTTCGTACACGGATGTTATCCTATTTGTTTGGTGAAAGAAGATACGACGTTAATTTATAAGTAGGTTATCTTTTTATATACGTACATGCGTGCAGGAGTTAAGTTCAATTTGGAGGACTGATACTCAAATGATTATGAAAAGATTCACGTGTGCTGGTTACGTATTGTATTTAGCATAACACGTGCCAACACTCTACATATTGAAGAACACTACAATGTGTTATAATACTGATCCGTAGCACTCAATAATAAGTCTAACAATTTAATCGTTATCATACTGGTTTGACATATTGCTTTTGCAGTTTATCAAACCTGCCTTCACCGGGCCGGCAAGATCAGTTGGTGGAGCTCTGGACGACAAATATCGCGGACTTGACTCTCGGACCGGCCACATAACCTGTGATGGGTTTGGTAATGGGAGCCTTTCTGCTTTCAGTCTCTCTATACCTCTGATTCAATAAGCTCAATTGTCAGTTACTGGAATAAGTATTTGCATTTACTTCTTGTAAACCAGCTTTCTCAAGAAACAGTGAGATGTTAAACTGACCGCCTTGATATGACTGAAACATAGTTGAAAATGGCGAAAAATATATATCACAACTAATGCATGAAATTCTTTGTAATGCGATGTGTGCGTATGGCAACTGACTCTTCACTTCAATACGAAATGGGAGGCCTTACATGCATGAGTAAGAATTTAGCAAAACGATGCATTTTAGACTAGACCATACACCAAACTATTTGCACTATACTGATCTGCTCGAAACTACTTGGTAGATAAAATGGATCAAAGTTGTTTGTACATACGGATAAGGAAATGTCCAAATATATAGATATCCGCACAATGCATAGGTTGGGAGGTTTCCAACTAGTGTGTATGCAGCTTTGCGACTGCCTGTTCATGTATTAACCATGTGTTTATAAATGATTAAGGCATTTTATTAGATAGGATATGGGTATGCATATACATCAGAGCTACTAAATCAATCATTTTACAACTTGTTGAGATGCATTGCGATGATCTCGATTTTGTGACATATGATGCAATGGTTCTGAATGCTTGCGAACAAGAAGTGATTTAGGTGATACCTGCTTTTATCTAATTTCATCATGTCCCAGACAGTTGCAATTCTTTTGCTCCGATGTTTATTTAAGGGACATATCGATGGTTTTCCATCTTGAATAAAGGCATGTGTTAAAGCAATCCATATATCCTCATTTTAAATAGATATTTATCTTGCAACACTGTTATATCGATAGAATCGTTACGGACAAATATATACAAAATATATATGAAAAACATATGCATCATGCCCTGAACGAATATTCAGTACGAATGACGACAGCTGATCGGATGATGTAAATAGGTTTACAATATATTAAAATCATATGTAATACGTTGATCAATCATGTTAAACAGTGCATGTCTCGACACACTTTGTTCACATAGGAACTATTTGTTACGCGAATGAATAATAAAATATGATGCAACTACAACAGTTTCGAATATTAAATATGGGCGAACTGTACACATATAAACATTTTGTCGCCATATATCATATGCTGATACATACAAGCAATATTATACTATTGAAATACGTTTGAATTATGTTATGGAAAAAATCGTTTACATTAGATACAATTGCCACAATGCCTTTAAAAGATAAACTGATAAGATATACGAACATTGAATATAGGTTAACGTCAAAACACTGAAGTTAGATATGGGAATTGCTAGATCATGATCTAGTTTGTCTCTTATTACAAACTTCTCAACGAGTCGCGTCGATTTTCAGTTGAATTTAATCTTTCGATGAACAATGATGGTCTCGTGGTTTGTGGTTTGTTGTCATATGGTTCTTGTCGCGTTTAAGGGGATATCATGTACGTCTGACAATAAACGGTTGGTTCTGCACAGTGACGTAGATACGGCAGCAGCGATTCAGACGTTGACTGAACGGCTTGAAGCGATGGCTACAGAAATGGCGCATCTGGTATCGAAAGTTCAGACACTGGAAACAACATCATTTGGTGGTAACTGTAACTATTGAAACTATTTTTATACATGGTTTTGAATCAGCGATATTTACAGGTATTAAATTATTAACGTTTTTGAATAAAAGATTAACCTAAATAAGTAGAAAATTATGTATAGTTATATATGTTATATATTTGGCAGGTTCGGTGTATACAAGATGGGGGCGAACAACATGCACGCAAAACGGATCAGAACTTGTTTACGCAGGTAAAACAGTGTTGAAATTCAAAATGCTGCATGTCGTAAATTAAATAAGTCGGTTTAATTATGTGTGTTTTTCTTTTAAAACGATCAATGAATATATTATTTATTTCTTATGGTATACTGGTGGAAACTCCTACGCAAGAATGGGGCTGCCGATTACATTTGCTTGAGCGGTGATCCATTATGGGGCGTATATGATGATTCTGCTCAACCGTTCGCGCTGAAAATCTATGGGACGGAGTATGAATTTATTGCTCAGTTCACTGATGGTGGAGCGCGGTTCTTTGGTCAAAATCTCCACGATCACGATGCTCCTTGTGCGGTCTGCAGATCCAGCCGCTCCACCACCGTGATGATTCCCGGCAGGAACCAGTGTTACCCAGGCTGGACGATGGAGTACTGGGGATACTTGGTGTCTGGTTTTGGTTCTGATATTCATAAGGCGCCGACAAATTACGCTTGCTTGGACGCAAATGCTGAATGGGAAGTCGGTGATGGTGAAGACAAAAACGGCAAATTGATGTATTTGGTAGAGGGTCGTACTTTACTAAAGAACATACACATTTCTAACGTTTCACAATATTAAAAAACTCATACATGTTGCCTTAAGATGCACATGACCTTTTTAACACTTATCAAAATGAAAGATTTATTGCAATCATTAAGGACACGAGTTTGATATAAGCTTTAAATAAATGCTGTACATTTTTTTAACTATATTTTTTTTCGCTTACATTTTTAGTACACTATAAATAACTGAATAAGTGGTTGTCACTAATAAAGCACAACCAATTTTAACACTGCAACAAAGCAAATACTTTTTTATTAGCAGCTACAATGGCGTTTCATTTAGATTGTGTTATGTATTGTTAAAGTGTTAATATTATAGAGATAGGAATTAGCGATATAGTTTGCGAGTTATTTTCTTGTTTTACCTGTTTAAACCCCCGATCTTTTACATTTGTAGTCGCAAGGCAGAAACCCTAGCTACACTATTGTTTCTTTAATGTTTATGGCGTGTATAACATACGCAATTGATCACTTGCCTTAAATAAAACACTAGCGTATGTTTACAAGTATTTGTCCCCTGATAATATTACTGGAGATTCCATTTGTCCTATATTGAATAAACATGAAAACTCCTAGATATGTCTTACAGCGTTGAATTTCATCAGTCGTTAAGGTAAACGTCTTCATCCGGGAACACCAAATACAACTGCTCTACAGTATCGTTTGTATGGAGGCTGATTTAAGATATTGACTCAGCACTACTCGTAGCAAATTAACACACGCATGTCTCATCAGGTTGTACAAGCATTCTTTCTCATAGCAGGTACTGTTGCATACAATTTTGCGAGCCTTGGTACTATTATGTGCACACTAGCAAATAATTTATCAAAATTAACCAGCAATAGGTGGACTTTTTTAAACATCGGTAATATAACTTCGAATTGTGTAGAGAATTGAAGCTTCTAATTAACGGAAATAACTATTACATTAACATACTTATTATGAAAACAGGATAACTATTAAACAACCGATACCATGTCTGCCAAGTTTCTTGTTGTATGACATTTCAAAGGAATTCTTAAAGTTTGTTCGGAAATAAATCACGCCACGCAGCGCCGAACTGCAAGTGAATATCCAATTTATCGTTTAAAGGCCATGTACTGACTATCTTATAACTAAGACAATATAATTATTTATGTATTACATGTGTTACACCTTTAACCCTTGGCCATTTGACCTGTCATTTCATGTATACAATAAGAGATTCACGCGTTATAACACAATGTTTCACAAACAACAGAGATAGTTAAAATCATTGATTATTATGCGTGCGCTTTATAATTTTAACAATGTCTAATGTTTATAAATAATGAACGACAATTTGTATTCAGTATGTGTCTTCGTTCTTAGAGTTAGTTCACTTCCTGGTGAGTATCGTTCTTTTATCGTTTGAATCTGTGATAACATGTTGTACATTATCGTAAATATGTGAACATGTTGCTTTCAAATCATATTTTGAAATTGAAAAGTAGGGGAGACTAGTTTGGGCAGTTTGAATCCTTATATGTTACATAATTTACTGAATGCTTTGAGTAAATTACATATGTGAAACACGTTTTATAAATGTAATTCCATTATCAAAATTAACAAAACAAACATAATTTTGAACTGGTTTAATACATCAACACTGTCACGCGGATGTTCACGGGCGTTTATCAATTATATTTATTTTCGTAGAGTCGTTCTATATACCTTCAAACCCGTTGATCCACTGCTCGCATAGCATCATCTCCCCGACGACGTCCTCCGCGTTAAAGTTAAATAGTACAATTGATGTATATAAAATCCATTTCGCGCGTTTCATCAAAGTATATGATTAGCATTTTATGAGTAGCGTTCATTCCAATATTTTCTGGTGTTCACAGCGTTTACTCAGCTGAGGATAGCTCGAGGAGTTACCGAGGCGTATTATCATGAATATTGGCTTTCAAAAGGTTGAACTATCATTTCTACAGGGAAGCAAATGGTTCAACAATGGTTAGACTAATTTAGTATCTTGTAGTTATACAAACCTGCTTTTAATTGTTGCAAACACTATTAACTATTTTATAACTTAAAACATACAGGCATACATGCATCACGTATTTAAAACGTGTATATTTGAAAAGGTCTTACAGTTAAACAGGTTTTCTGCCAAAGGTCTGTATTGGACTTTTGAACACGATAATCCTATTTGCATTCGTTGCTGTATGATAGCGAGTGTGTGTTTGCGCCGTTTCGGAATGTTAGGTACGTGGTCTCTTGAAATAAATAAATAAATAAATAAATAAATAAATAAATAATCTCTTGCTTTTATAAGTGTTTATTGTGCTGTATAATTCTCTATTTGTTCACAAATTGTCTTTAAATTGTCATACGCGCCCTTCATGAAATTCTTACATAAGCAAGAGTGATGTGGTATGAAAGAATTCGTACACATTTTCTCATTTTAACCGAAACTTTGCTTATCATATAACATTTAGGATAGGTATAAAATGGGAACGTTCCAGAATAATGTTATCCTTAGATCGTTTAATGCACAGCGTAGCAAAATGAATTTTAGGTAGCTTTGCTCAGATATAGTAACAAAACATTTCAGTGTAAATCAAATTTAACTTAAGAACGCTAAGTATGATCACAATTAATTCACTGACAAACGCCTAATCTATAAACTCGTTAGACAGGAAGTAAATAGGATAGTAAATACCCCAATGTTGTAATACAAAACAGTAAAAACGACTGGAACATGTGTTTTTTTTAATTTAGAAAGCATGACACACGTAATCAAACGGTTTTGCAGGTAAGGCGGTTATTTCAAGCAGCCATACGCACCTCTGACCAAGCACATTAGCTGCCTAGCTCCGGTAGAGTTATCTTCACTTTGCTATTTTGCGATAGCATCATGGCATACGAACACTTGAACATCTCCAGAGACTTTATACCATCAGCAGCCCATAGTCCAAACCGGATAACAATAGTGTTTGTATTGGAACATCAACGCTTGATCTGCAGACCAAAGGGCCGGACAAAACCCGTCTGTGCTGTGTTGCCAAAATAACATATTCTACGCCAAATGTCATCTGAGCCTTTGATTTTAGTCTTTTTTTCATTCTGATACCATTATGGATCGCGTGACAGGGAAATGAAGTTTGTCGTTCCATATAATCTCTCCTGTATAGCTTTAAGTGCATAAATACAAATTTATGTTGACGGGCTAGTATGTTTAAACACGGTTTGTATCCTATTTGTTTGTACCATTTTAGCCTGATTAAACTCTCCCGCACGATTGCTGGGGTCTGAGTATATTCTGTATTCTGAAGACTAAGAATAAGCTGGTGGAAAGGGGTCAAGGCTACAAACACCTGCTGTATTCTTTTAATTGCAATAAAGCATACAATTAAATAGAACACGAACCATTTTTATAAAATAATTAAAACTCGCAGCGGTCAATTCAAAACATGGGGGNGGGGGTTAAAGCATGTTTATATTTTTGTTTTCATAATGATTTAGTGATGACGGTATTTTGGGCCTTAATGTGAGGGAGGGCTACCACAACCTCACCTTAAGCCCTAGCCCCCAAATACCGTCATCACTAAATAATAATGAAAACAGAAATATAAACATGCTTTACAAGTTCAAAGGTCATGGTAATGCATCAGTAAATATGCATAAACATAATTTGTCAGACACGAATTCCAACATTACATATCACGCTTCCACACAATCTATTTAAAGAAAAACGTGTACCGATTAGGTTTACAAACAGTTGGAAGGGAAGGATGTTCTAAGTTTACCGTTGGTATCAAAGCAGCATTCTTAACAAATTGCATATTTGAAAAGTATACTGACATCTCTTAATGTATGTTCTGCACTAAAATTTCATTCAGAAAATTGATTTATTGTTTGAGGACAAATAACCGAAGAGGACCAATAACCGAGGAACCATTACAGTTTGGTAAACACCGTTTAATCAACACAAATTAGAATTCAACCTATTGCAGAAAAACACATTTACATGAGTTATGTACATTTCCAACTGTTTCGAAAATGTACTTATAAAAATGCAGCGTTTATCCGCTACTTTTTACATGTGTAATGTCATACTTGGCTGGGGATTTTCGTTTACAAATGCGCTTACGCAAAAATTAAACAGGCCTGTTATTTGTTCATCATTACATTATTAGGAATAAAACCGATTACACATAATTGCTGCTCATAATTATCAGTTATTTTGAATTTTAATATTTGTTTTTAGGTTTACTGTTATGCAATAATTATCTATTAATATTATTTGTACAATCGTCTCATCGGTACGAGTTTGTTTTTTCTATATAACTGATAAATAATTGTGGATTTGCACATAATAAACCGATAATAAATTAACTAACATGCAATTTCCCCCTGAATGGAGATTTTGAACATGTTATTATAACAGTTATCTACAAATTATGATATAAGTGCATTATACATGTACATCGGCATGAGATACAATTGAAGTGTATGATAAATAACGCAGTGCGTTTGTTTTAAGTCCATGAATACTATTTACACAATTAAGTACTTGTTACAAGATGTATAACAACACAAATGTTTTACAAGCAATATATTATACATTTTACTATATAAATGTATGACAGTTTCAGAAATGCATTGTTATTTTTTACTCCGAGTATGGGTTCTATTGGAGCCCCGAGCATTCTCAAGCTCATGTCTATACTGTTCATAGATTCGAGTTGATGTTTAACGTTATTTCCGAGTGCTGTGTCTATCTGGTCGAAGTAACTGTGTCTCAACGAGGACGACACTTCACATTCACACAAAATATGTGCCAGATGGTCGTAATATATGTGTTCGCATAGATCACATGTGTTCATGGCCAATTGAAAGGGCCTACACCAAAGTGTTTGCTATATTTAGTAGCGTTTCTCTAAAGATGCACGTCTTTGAAACAGAATATAAGACGGCCGGTTTAAATAATGGGTGTAAAGTACGAAAAAATAGAAATTCATAGTCGCTGGAGAGTCGTTGCTCTAAACAATTGTATTCATGCCTTAGAACAGAATACTTCACAACGCGTTTTCAAATTGATTTTAGAGGAAAAGTCAATCCATGTTCTATACATTCATTAACAATAAAAAAGAGAATGTGCTTTCTTAAAAGACTACACATATCTGGAATAAAACCCATTTGCACCAATTTATTATCAGACTTATACAATACGAATGTGTTTATAAAGAGTTTATGGGTGATTGTGTCATCGGGTAGTGACAATATCTTGTGTAGGAACATTAACTTCTTTATTTCGATAGCTGCTGATAATTTATGGAGACCAATTATTGGTTCGGCCATATCCGAGCGTCTTATTATGGGTAGTCCTAGAATCGGCTTGGCGATGAAATGTTGGAAGCGATTTATACTAAGTATGTCGCTTTGTGTCATGTCATTCCATAATTCGGCGCCATATAAAGCGGTTGGTATAATTTTTATTTTTGTATAGTTCTACTGAAACTAAGGGATTGATACCACTTGGGTGGAGATCCTGACTTGCCATAGGAAAAAAAAGATTGTTTAGCTTTCTGTAGTCTAGCTTCGATGCGGTTATGCAGCTTTAGATCAGAGTTTTGTAATATACCTTAGTGCAAACAGACCTGGTTTGTTCTATATACTGATATTGAATACCTGTTTGCGTGCTATAACGGCGTTTCGAAAAAACAAAAACTTTTGATTTTTCGACGTTCATATCAATTCTCCATTTTTTACAGTAACGATACACGATATCTTTGAGGTGTTGGAGTAGAAGAGGGTTAAGCGCGACCAGTGTGACATCATCGGCAAACGCTGGATTGCCCGCATCTATGCCTAGTACCATTGTCCCACAAGCACTTGCTTGTAGTTCTCGTTATAGCTTATCTATATAGGCTAGGTATAAAAAAAATCGACAGTACCCCTCCTCGCCTTACACTGCGTACTACCTTAATAGGCTCCGATGTGGAGCCACGCACGCGTATTTTGCACTGTATGTTGTCGTATGACGCTTTCAAGGTTCGGGGTAGTTTACCAGTGAAACCCATTTGACCTAGTTTTAGAAACAAAGCACTGTGCCAGACACTATCGAAGGCACCTTTTTGATCCAGTCTAGCAACAAAGACATCGATATGTCGCTCGACATGGTAGTAAATTGATTCCTGAAGGTTAAATGCCGAGATTTTCATATAATCTATAACGGTTCCTTGTGAGCATTAATTGAGCACCACTTATAACCAAACTTATTTTCAAACTATGCTTTGTTTGAATAAATTAAAGCATTTAAATTATATTGCAAGCTTGCACAAAACCGGTAGATATATTGACGATGCGCTTAAAATAAATAATAGATAATCCATATTTTAGACAATATAATATACCTTACGGGAATTTTATTATTTAGAGCATGGGTAAACGTATACATCAGAGCTACGTAATCCGACTCGTATTACTTTCTGATATGTATTATGATGACCTGGATATTGTTATATATGATGCTAGGTTCTTAAGTCTTGTGAAAAAGACGTGTTTTAGCTGATACCTGTGTTTATCGTTTTTCATCATGTCCCAGAAAGTTGTAATTCTGTTCGCATAGGAACCTTTTTTTACGCAAATGAATGACAAAAAATCATCAATCTAGAACAGTTCCGATAATTAAATATGGGGGAACTGTACATTCCCCCGGTATATACATTTGTTCTAGATACATCACATGATGATACATACATGCAATATTATATACGAAAAACTTTTGAATTATTGTATTAAAATAAAAGATTCGTTGAATGTTAATGAGAAAAATAGACACGTTGCCTTTAAAACAGACCAAGATAAGATATACGAACAGTGAATATGGGTTTAAGTAAAAGCGCTGAAGATAATAAAGAGAATAGAACGTAACCTAGTGTGTGTCTTATCACAACGTTCTCAAAGAGTCTAGTCCATTTTCAGTTGAATTTAATCTCTTTACAATGACGGTCTCGAGGTTTGTTATTTGTTGTTGTGTGGTACTTGTATCAAATGGGTGGATATCATGTACGTCTGACAACAAAAGGTTGGTTCTGCACAGTGACGTAGATATGGCAGCAGCTATTCAGACGTTGACTGCAAGGCTTGAAGCGATGTCTACAGAAATTGCACAGCTTACTACACAAAACCAGCTACATAATACACAGAACAGTCAACTGGTAGCGGAAGTGGCGCATCTTACATCGGAAGTTCAGACTCTGACAACTACATCGTTAGGTGGTAATTGTAACTACTGAAACTATGTTTACATGGTTTTGAATAAGAGAGAACGTACAATTATTTATCCGTTTACATTTGTGAACAATCAATACAATAATATGAGTAGAAAGAAAATAATTGTATATACTATGTATTTGTTAGGTTCGGTGTACATAAGATGGGGGCGAACAACATGCACGCAAAACGGATCAGAACTTATTTACGCTGGTAAAAGTTTTTGGATTTATAATGGTAAAGTTGTGTGAATATTTTAAATGGTGCATTGACTAAGAAAGATAAATGAGTTGAATTAATGTTGTTTTTATTTAAAACATAATATGATCATCAATATATATTTCTTAGGGTATACTGGTGGAAACTGGTTCGACAAGAATGGGGCTGTCGATTACATTTGTTTGAGCAGTGATCCATTATATGATGATTCTGCTCAACCGATTGGGCTGAAAATATATGGGACGGAGTATGAATTCGGTTTTCAGTACACTGATGGCGGAGCGCGATTTTTTGGCCAAAATCTTTAAGAACACGATGCCCCATGCGCCGTCTGCAGATCCAGCCGACCAACCACGGTGATGATTCCTGGCAGGAACCAGTGTTACCCGGGCTGGACGATAGAGTACTGGGGATACCTTGTGTCTGGTATAGATGTTCATAAGGCGCCGACAAATTACGCTTGCTTGGACGCCAATGCTGAGTGGGAAGCTGGTGATGTGGAAAACAAGAACGGCAAATTGATGTATTTGGTAGAGGCTGGATGCGGTGCACTGAAGTGTCCACCATACATTGAAAACCGCGAGATAACCTGTGTCGTTTGCTCAAAATAATTCATCGTGATTATATTATTATAATAAAAGAACGTTTAGCGAAATCAGTGAATGACTTAATTACCATGCTTATTTGAAACATCTGTTCTTACGTGAATGATGTAAATTGCAAAATGTTCTTATGATCAGTTTCGTTGTTTACTCAATGTAACATTGCATCAAGTATTCGAATATGTTTGATTGATTTATAAATTGTTTATTAAATTATTTAAAAAAAACGCAGCCTAATAGGCAACGTTATCATAAAAAAGTTTAACAAACAATATAAGTACAAAAGTTAACCCCGACATATATTAACAGATGCCCCTTGGATTAAAATGGTTACAAATAATGACCTATAAATGGATTACTTTAAACTTGTGATTTATCATATAAGCATTAGACTGGTGTCTCATACACTTAGTTGATGTGATGTTTACAAGCATTTTAGGCATAAGAAGACCACGAACATAATGATTGACAACACTAATCTACGTTGACATGTGATTTAAAAGTACTACTTCGACATCAACTGAAGCCATCGGGTTCTTTGGCTCAACACCTGATCTGATACAGTTTAGCACATGTGTCCATTTACTTCGATATTCTAGCTATATGTAGTATTTTGGTAATAAAAATGCTCCTGTTTGATCTATTACCGGTTAGAATGATATTTTCAATGAAGATAACCATTCTTCTGTGACAACGCCAGAATACGTAAACATCGGTGCAAAGTTATTTCAATAAACGTCACTGAATGAAGAATTTGGACAACACACACTTTTTGTACAATTACATCTCTTGTTCAAACTTTGAGGTCAAAAAATGATCTTAAATTAGCCATCACATCACGAAACATAATTGCAATATCATACTTTTTAATTATTTATAGTCAAAACGCAATACAACGATGCTTGATACAACGAAATCGTGCGATACTACGAATAAGATTTCGTCCGATTTCTCAATATATCAAATTTAACTATTAAACAAAAACACGATAGAATAAATATGTGATTTAACGTATTGTTTGATTATTCGTCTATTACTAATTGAACATGTCGCGATATTACGAATATGTTTGCAACCATGCCTTTTCATCCTTCATCAAGAGGATATTCCCAAACCGGTTTATGTGACACAGTAACAGCTAATGGTCCTAGGAGTGGTACAAACCAGGCCTATTTATTAACTCTTATACTTTGGTTATATAATAAGTTGTTAACACGCAGTTTACATTGTAAAAGCCGGTTGTGAGATCAGACCCTGTAGGGGAGCTCATATTGCTTGCATTATGAAACCGTTAGTTCACATTTTTATAATTGTCCTCTTTTGTGAGTACCAATAGTATCTCTCATTATAATAAGTATTAAGACTACCATACAACATGCGTAATTATGTATTCACCTTACTTTTTAAAGATTACGTTTTATTTTAGTTGAATATTAAAAACCCATTCTTCACATATCAAATTTCAATTTCCATAGCATTGAGTACTTCCTGATATGTTTGTACTGTATGTTTGTCCACTATATTATTGTATTGACAATATTACCACTAATTACAGCATTATATGCTGTTTTCCACTTAGAATTTCTAATATAATTAAACATCAAGACGTGAAATGTTACAGTATTCCCTTAAATTGTATCAGAATGACCAAAATTCCACTAATGTGTTTATGGTCATAGTTCCATTTCACCATTTAGGGACGTCGTACTCCCTGTCGACACGAGTACAGATTTGTCAAAATATTTATATTCTTACACAACATTGTGCAACTTCAATAGCTGTATTACTAATTAGAAAATATTCTGTTTTAAGAATTTAGACGAAGTACTTCTTATATTACGTCTGCAAGTGTATATAGGAATATTGAGTATTTTTTATATTCCAACTGGTCTATGTTCCTTCTCCTTCAGGTTGGAAAATATTACTTTACTAGTGTTTTTCGTCAAGGCAATAACTTACACATTTATACATATATTATGTTCCACGACATGCCATAGAAGCTTCATTTGTTTATGGAGGACAATTTTTACCGCATAGGTATCTGAAAAAGTATTACTTAAATTATAAATTCTTTTTTAGTATCTCAAATAATGTGAGTCTTAAAACCTACTAAGATTAAATTCTAACAAAAATGTCTTAGACATGCAATATATTTTACAACAGACATTGTTAATACCTTGTGGGATTTAATGACTTAATGAAGAACCTGAACTCGTTTATCCAGGCCAGGCATAAAGCCCTTTTTAACTTCTAAGTAGTTTAAAAAACACTATTACACAACTGTAAATTAAATCATTCAAAAAATATATTCCCCTCAATGACAATCATTGGTATTCCAATATAGGTGAACCACGCCCATTTAAATAATATGCTGGTACATACACGCAATTACTATTGAAATACTTTTGAATTATTTTATGGAAAAAAAATTCGTTTATATTAGATACAATTTACACGTTGGCTTTAAAACAGATACAGATAAGATATGCGAACATTGAATATAGGTTGACGTCAAAACACTGAAGTTAATAATGAGAATTGCTAGTTCATAATCTTTTTTGTGTCTTATCACAAACTTCTCTAAGAGTCGTGTCGATTTTCAGTTGAATTTAATCTCCCGACTATGATGCTCTCGTGGTTTGTGATTTACTGTTATTTGGTTCTTGTCGCGTGTGGGTGGATATCATGTACGTCTGACAACAAAAGGTTGGTTCTGCACAGTGACGTAGATACGGCAGCAGCTATTCAAACTTTGACTGCACGGCTTGAAGCGTTGTCTGCAGTAGTGGGGCAAATTACTGCACAGAACCAACAATTGATAGCGGAAGTTCAGACTTTGTCTGCGCAGAACAGTCATCTTGTTGCGGACGTTCACACGTTACAGACACAGAATAGTCAAATGGAATTGGACGTTCACACGTTAAAAACACAGAATAGTCAAAAATCGGAGGTTCAGACTTTGAATGCCCAGAATAGTCAACTGGCGTCGATAGTTCCGACTCTGAAAACTACATCGTTTGGTGGTAATTGTAACAACTGTAACTATTGTTATAAACGGTTGTGGATCAGCGATAATATATTTGAATAATAGATCAAATAATTTTTGTAGAAAATAATAAACAGTTTCATATATTTGGCAGGTTCAGTGTATACAAAATGGGGGCGAACTACATGCACGCAAAACGGATCAGAACTTATTTTCGCTGCTAAAATGTTGTGATTTATACTGATAAAGATGTGCGAATATTTAAAATGAGACACTGACTACGTTTAATAGTCGGGTTCAATTATTTGTGTTTTATTTTACACATCTTTATTTACTCATCAACTATAATCATCATTTTTTCTTATGGTATACTGGTGGAAACTGGTTCGACAAGAATGGGGCTGCCGATTACATTTGCTTGAGCGGTGAGCCAATATGGGGCGTATATAATGATTATGCGCATCCATATGCGCCGAAAGTATACGGGACTGAGTATCAATTTGGTGATCAGTTCATTGATGGTGGGGCGCGGTACTTTGGCGAAAATCTCCACAACCACGATGCCCCATGCGCCGTCTGCAGATCCAGCCGCCCAACCACTGTGATGATCCCCGGCAGGAACCAGTGTTACCCGGGCTGGAGTATTCGGGATACCTTGTGTCCGGTGTAGATATTCAAAAGTCACCGATGAATTACGCTTGCTTGGACGCCAATGCTGAGTGGGAAGCTGGTGATGTGGAGAACAAGAACGGCAAACTGATGTATTTGGTTGAGGCGCGATGCGGTGCACTGAAGTGTCCACCATACATTGAAAACCGCGAGATAACCTGTGTCCTTTGTTCAAAATAATCCATCGTGTGTATGTTCTTACAAAAGGACGTTTAGCAAAATCAGTGCTTGACATAATTATCATGGTTATTCAAAACAGCTTTTGTGAATCTTGTACATAACACCGTTTACTTACGGGCAGTTTCGTTGTTAACTAAATTAAAAATGGTTACATTTTTTCGAATACGTTTGCTTCAAGTAAATTATATTGTCAATTGTTCATTAATTGATATTTGTGTTTGCCATGTGTTATTGTCCTGAGTTTTATTTATTGCAATTGATTCTTTTCAAATAAAGGACATTGAATTTATACAAAATATGATTTCTTGATTATGCAATTCTCTGTCTTTCTATCAAAATAATTGTTTTCACTTGTATGAAATAAACTTACACATTGGTTTTATACATACTGTATTCAGAATCAAATTTCGTGCACCAATATCAATGAAAAGTCTTGAGAAAATTATAAAATTATAATCATTACATATAATAGTAACTGTTCTAGTTATAATTTCTGATGATAAGACAAAATGACCTGTAACAGGAAGTAATTATATTATAATCAAAACATAATGACGTTGTGTGGGAGAAATGTCAGTATCGTAAGAATAAAACCACGTGAAGAATCAAGTCTAGTGAAATTATGGTACTAGATATGGCATCAGCTATTGCTGTACAGTGTTTCGTTGCAATAAAGGCATTATCAGATCACGTGATTTGTCTAACACAGTCCAGAATGTTAAACACATTTTTTGTATTATATCACAGAGTGAAACATTTTAGGCATATAACCGAGCACTACGATTGTATTTTATTGGAACGTCACTTGTCGTATTAGGAGTACAGAACATAAACATTTCTAACGTTTCACAATTTTTTCAAAACTCATACATGTTGCCTTAAGGTGCCAATGAACTATTTAACACTTATCAAGGAACGAACGTTGTCATCGTAACACAATGCTCAACTATAAAATGAAAGATTTATTGCAATCATTAGTGACACGATTTTTCGATAAGCTTTACATAAATTCTGTAAATCTTATTAACGATCATTTTTTCGCTTACATTTTATAGTTCAATATAAAGTACTAAATAAGTGTTGTCACTTAGAAAGCACAACCAATTGTAACACTGCAACTTAGCAATTAGTTTTTTTATAAGCAGCTACAATGACGTTTCATTTAGATTTTGTAATTTATTTTAAACGTGTAAACATTAAACGATAGAAAATTGCGATTGAATTTGCGAGTTATTTTCTTGTTTTACCTGTTTAGACGCCCGATCTTGTACATTGGTTATCGCAAGGCAGGAACCCTAGCTACAATATGTTTCTATAATTTGTATGGCGTGTATTATATAAGCAATTGGTCACTTACCATATACAATTGGATACAATTATGCAAGCATTTGATTATTATTGTGTGCAAACAATTGCACATAATTTATCACATTTATCAGAAAAAGATTTTNAGATTGTTTCGGTCTTTCCGCTGCTCGGTGAATTTATCGAATTCATCGGAGACTCCTCCATTAGGAATTTCCTTTATTTGTTTGGAAATTAAAAAGGAATTATGGGGTTTATAAGTTGATATAGATACTCCATAATTCAATCATCGTTAAACAACAAATAGTATATATGTATGTATCGCAAGACAATTGATTGCATATGTAAACACTATTTGTTTTATATCGGATAGATTTGGCATTCTGCATTGATGATGAATAAAATATTGATTAAACAATTAAACATATATATATAGGATCTGACATGAGTTGTCATATCATACCATATTTTATTAAACGAGTTCAGGAATTTTGTTAGTAAGCGAGCCTTATAATCGTTAGTAAGCGAGCCTTATAATCGTTGCATAATACTCACAACGGCGTAATAATTACTGTATTAGATTCAATGCGCGTTTCTTACGATTCTTTGATGTTAAAAAAATACTGAACTGTACATGTACATTTTGTAGTGTGGCCGATCCAGATATCCCCCCGGGTTGGATACCTGGGACTTCTCTGGATTGCTCGACCGACAACTCATAATTATCCCTCAAGTTAGCCATGATAATGACTGTTGGAGTTCAAGGATAGAACAACATTCTGCAAATTTGCGACGGTTTATATACGCAAAAATATAAGTCAATGCATTTTGGAACGTTGTTTGAACAAACAATTAGTATTTCGGCCTTTCGGCAGTCTGTGTATTAATTGCAGTTAATTGCAGTTAAAGTGACAAGGGTTAATGGCTAACGACATTAGACACGTGTGGTCATTGATGCAATTAACGGATCAATTATCTACCACACAATATGGGGAGCAGCCGGGCGAAGCGGGACGGTGAAGTATCAAAGAAAAAATTTCTCACCTTTGCCGACACTGGGACAGTTATTCGCACTTCGAGATAAACCACAGTAAATACATGTAAAATCGGTACTCGGGACAAATTTTTATATCGAGATATCGAATTATTCGAGATAACGAAAATCCAGATATGCGATGTTTATTAATATAGATAAAGAAGCAAACACGTTGGGACATTGAGCTTACCTCGACATATCGAGACAATCGAGATATGCGATGCCGAGATAACGAGAGTAGACTGTAGGCAGATATCTAATGACATTGTATTTTAATTATCTTTACGCTACAAACCAGTAACATGGATAATACCGTTACATATCCATAATAAACAACATGTGTTAATGTGTGTCCGAGCTAATTTTATAATTTAGAAAAGAAAATACAGACACGTTATCAGTGTATTTATATAATTGTTTGTTACTGTCAGACAGAACGTCTTCGACGATATATGAAATACCTACAACTGCAAATCACTATTTCAATGATTAAATCTACATGGATGTTCCAGTCATATAATGGTCATTGCAAAGCATTGGTGATCGGAATATAGTTAAATATATTTTATAGATGGAACATATAACTGTGTATACTATTAATTGGGAAAGCTACCCATAATCGTTTAAGGTTATACGTTAGATGGTATCCATGAATCTTTATAAATTCAATCAATATCGAAACAATGGCGAGAACGCGATAACACTTCGCGAGGACAAGATAGCTCGTTGCAAGATCACAATTTTAATATCGCGAGCTCGCATCGAGATCCGGGGCTATCTAATTGTGATCTCGTGTTGCTGGACCTTCAAATCCAGGTGATTATTGTTTCTATAAGAACCTAACAATTGTAGCTGAACACATAATATTAAAGGTAATATAAAAACTTACAAGACATTTTTTTATTTTAACGTGAACAGTCTCGGAGATATTCATTACCGATGCAGGTTTTCGTATTGAAAAGTACATATCCGCCTTTGCCTAAAATTATACTATTTCTAAATTAGCATTTCAATATGGAATATTTAGTGGTAATATAAAAAGCTATGGCCGAACATAAACTAATTTATTAATTAAACTGTTCTGGCGATGTTCTATATAATTTATGTCCTAAACTGATATATTGCTTTATTAAATTTTCCAAATAAAGTGTAAATTTAAGATTAAACTATAAAACAGGAAATAGTATATATATATATATATATATATATATATTGATTTTGCTTTCGTTTATTACGGATAAATAATATTAGCATGACAATACACATTTTGAGTACACATATCTTCAAGGAAGACCATGTCCCCAATGTGGATTAATTGGGTTTACTGTTATGTCTGTGACACCACATGTCTGCGCATGTGTTGATAAGATTGTCACGATTGTTGATAAGATTGTCACGATAAGATGACTGAAATCTCCGAGCGTGAACACCCATTAACGCTAATCTTTGTTTACTGATAGATCTTTGATCATCATACCTCCTTTTTTACTGTAAACAATTGGTGTCAACAAACTGTTAAAAATTGTTACTTATGAAAATTAAAATGCAAATGGTGAACAATTAATTACTTATGGCAAGTACATTTTGAAAACAATAACCTTTAACAATTGTACATGGTAGCAATTTAATTTCAGTACATTTTTTTTTCATCATGGTAAATGTATATTGTTTTACATTCTTTGTTAGTCTCACACACAAAGAGATAGGTACAGGTTTCTCTAGTGATTACATTCTTAACTACTTCATTTACATTGAGTTACAATTTAAATGTAGTAGTTAAGAAGATATTCGGTAGAGAAACTTTGAACAAATTTAGGCCGTGGCACACTTTTTTATTGAAAAAGTTCATATCTGCCTTTTCCATAAACTGTAATTTAAATAACGTTTATAAATCAAGTATCAATTTGACATTAATATAAACAACTAAAGGTTGAAACAAAAATTATTATCGATCAATTTTTTTTATTAAATTTTCCAAATAAAGTGTAATTTTTAGATTGAACTGTAAACAGAAAACATATATATGTATTCTGCTTTCACTAATTACAGATAAATACNTACCCCATTTCGGATTCAGAGCGTTTATTGGTATGCCTGTGACACCACAAGCCGTCACATGTGTAGATAATTTTATCACGTTAAGATGTGTCATCTTCATCACTTGACTGAAATATCGGTTGCCGCAATGACACGAATCGTTGGTGTAGCACGGCAAATATCACATATAATCCTACTTGTTCCGTGTTTGCGAGTCCTCGGTGTTAATGCAAACAAATCTGTGTTGAGTTTACATGTGACGTGTCTTTTAGGCTATGAAACACTATGCTGTATGCAGCATAATATTATAAATTGTATGTATGTCATTGATTAACTCCGCTTTGCGATGAATTCATCCCTTGCGATGAATTCATCCATTTAGGGGATTAATTCATCGCAATTCATCTCTAAAAACCGCTGGAAAAGGTTTAATACAGATGAATTAGGATAAAACGGGGTGAAAACGGATTAATCCCTAATAATCGGCTGAATGAGGGTTATTTTCAGGGATTATAAAGAGATTAATCCCGGAACAAATCCCTAACCCCACTTTAACCCCAACGATAAACAAATATTAATTTAATATGAGATCAACCCACCGGTTTGAGGTATATCCATATTCACTCTTAGTCCAGCATTAATCACAAACTTAACTTGCGTCTGAAACGACCTAAACAAATGTACATATGCAGCCAGGAAATATAAACATGAATCGAATGATAAGCATATAATTAAATGAAACTAGTGTCGGAAGTATCGTATCAATTAAAACAAGTAACGTCCTAACAAAACGATGATATATGGCACATCTATACAAGTAAGCGATGTATCTACAGAATTCTGTAAAACAAACTGGGTGTTACATTTGTATACAGATCGTTAACAGGTTTCATCCACATAACAAAACATAGCTCTAGTCTATTTTTTATCGAGCTTCATGTTACAGTCGAATCCTTCAAGCGAACAAATTCTTAGTCAATTAAGACACATGGCTTGTTCGCTTATTGGAACTGGACAACGCAGAACTTGAAACCCTTAAAGTGTCAACAAGTCGTGTGAGCGACTTCACGTGCGATAACCGCCATTGTGTCATTCACTGTTCAAATGCTTTGTCGGAGACCAACTCGCAATAATTATTTACAAGCCGTCTCAAAAGAATTGTGAAAGAATATTGTTAATTTTACTTCCGTGTGATCTTGTTTATTGCTTGACTTGCGTGCGTCGTAATAGTATTAATGTAACGGTAATTACAGCTTGATTCCATGTTCATGTTAAATGTATAATACTCATTTAGGGTGTGTACTTTTTTTGTTATGTTATAATAACCTTAGGATTGCTAGTCACAGACACATTGTGAGCTTGTGGCGAGTTATTTCTNATGGGTCATGCCAAGTCAATAACTAGGTCTTGAGGTCACTTAGTGCATTTCAAGCATTGAGCATGGTGTCCAAAACCTTCGAACGGGCGTATCTTGTGACAGTTTGGCACTCTTGTTTTAATTTGTTAACATGATAGACAAAGCAAACTGACTTTCTTGAAATCGCATTATACAAGTAATATGTATCCACTAACAGGTAGTAAATACGCTGCTACATATCGATGCTATATAAAACTAGATGGCATGGCTTTATGTTAAACTTCTCTCACACTCCACCCACATTCAAACTCAACTCAAGTATGCTCGTGTATGGCTCGCGAGTGTTTGAAGATTAATAACAGCGTGTAATCAGCTGACGATAGCTGGAGGAGTATCCAAAGTGTATTATCATTACTATTGTCTTCTGGAATCACGCATGTTCAGTTAATTGACATATACATAATTATTGAATTGATGAGTACTCAAATTAAATAAAATGCATTTGTAAATAATTACAATCCGCTGTTACATCAGTGGTTAGAGAACAATTTATTGATATTTCAAGCCAATGTTTTGCATTGACTTTTTCAAACGCGATAACCCCAGTTGTATTCGTTTTTGTCAGACTGTTTGGAACTTGGTCTCTTGTTATACATAAAATACGTTTACAATTATAAGGTTGATGTGGTATTTTATGCTTTTCTGTATACTTACATGGCTTGTTTTCCTATCGGCATACGCCCCTCATACGAGTCTAACATACGCAATTGTGTTGTGCAGTATAACGGGTTTGCATAAATGTTCGCTTTTTAAACGAAACTTTGCTTTTTATATTTAATAAAGGTTTGTAGAGTGTGAGGTCGTTTCAGATTATTTATAGTATCGATTGAATCGAATAATACATAGCTAAGCAAAAAGGGATTTAGGTCTCCTTACCTTTACACTTGGATCAGATGTTGTAACAATATATTTACATGTAAATAAAAATGAAACGTATGCACGCCTTAAGTATTATCGAATTTAATTCCTCTAACGAGCGCATATACCATTAACTCGCAAGTAATGAACTCGAAATAACTTAATGTTAAAATAAAACGGTGAAAACAACTCAAACATGTGTTCTTTTTATTACGATTGCACGATTGAGGTCATCAAACGGTTGGCATGTAGGGCTGGCTTTTCAAGGTCCTGTACATAGCATGCACCAAGTACATCAGCTTTCCATCTGTGGTAGCGCTAACATTGTCATTCTGTGTAAGTAACAATACAAACGCAGATGTGTCGATTGCATCTCAAGTCACTATGTATCATCAATATTCTATAGTCGTACCCGGATAACACTGGATGTAGCCTGGAATAATCTCGGTGGTATGGCGTCTGGATCTGCAGACGGTATCTATTAGTAAGATACACATATTTATATAGTATCCTCTTGACATTTAGAATGGTATAATGCTGTTTTGACATAAAGTAACTAAAAAACAAAACTCGACCAAAAGCACTAAGCAGTGGAAGGAAGTACATCAATAACATTCGTTGATGAGACTTTGCAATATATATGCAAACATACATAATAGGTATATGGCAATACTTTAAGGAGGAAATGTTTAAAGGAAAGAAAATAGCAAGTAAAATGATAAAATATAAATTAATGTTTAAATAAATGCCCCATATTTATCAATGTATAGTTTAGCACTTTATGCATTCTAGATATAAACATAGGCCACCAGGTAAAGTCTTCGGAAAACCTTTTTATCATTTAAGAAGCCACATTTATGACTTAATTTTGATAAAACATAGTACGAATGTTAATTTTGACAATGTCAAGTTAATGTATAAATATGGATCGAGTGTGGTTAAAATCTAGATCATCAGGTCAAGTAAAGGTAAACCTTGAAATCAGACTAACGATTTAGGGCCATCATGGCCCCATTATGTTCTTATAATCTCAGCTCAATGAATCAAGGTAAAATTACATATTTCCAATGCCAATGCTAACAATTGCAAGTAGATAATACATGATGATTAACATCACAAAACATCACAAAATACTTTCACCAGCAGTTGTCATAGACATGTCAATAGGTTATGAAAACCATTATAGTATTTATTTTATATTAACTATTTAGACTTGATTTTTCTCTTTGCTAAGGCATGTACATACTTTGAGCTTACTGTCAGCTTGAAGAAGACAAACATCATGGGTCAGGATGCCAGCAACGTACCCTGCATTAAGATCGGGGACTATACCCTGGAGGTGCTCGACGACTTTGCCTACATTTGTTTTAATTCCCTTTAATTACTTTTTAATTTGAGTTGCAATGCTATGAGGTTAAATTGTAGTTATACTTATATGTATCATGAATATTGCTGGGCCAATTGTGAGGTTGAGCTCTCTGAAACCGGTTTAAACTCCCACTGCTTTGCATTGACCGTTCCAAGGCGGTGACCCCAGCTTTATTCTACTATGTTTGTTTGTTGTTCCGTATTGTGCCGTACTGTTTTGGCAATTGGTAACTTGCAATAAATAAAGGACCACGAACGTGTGTAATAGGAATGCAATACCGCTGGAGCAACTGGAGTTTCACTTCTTTATATTGGGTCGACCATCAGCGGAAACTTGTCCATTAACACCGAGCTTAGCAAGCGCATCGGAAAGGCCTCAGCTACCATGGCCAGACTGGCACATATAGTCTGGGAAAATAAGCTCCTAACAGAGAACACCAAAACCAGAGTATACAAAGCCTGTGTCCTCAGCACCCTGCTGTACGGTAGTGAAAGCTGGACGACTCTCCTGCGACATGAACGCCGCTTCAACACCTTTTACACGCGGTGCCTTAAGCGCATTTTGGGGATCAAGTGGCAGGATCGTATCCCGCACAGTGATATATTGGAACGTGTTGGGATCCCAAGCATGTTTGCCCTTCTAACCCAACGTCGCCTCCGCTGGCTTGGTAACGTGCGCAGAATGGAGGATTGACGACTTCCAAAGAATGTCATGTACGGCCAGCTTGCAACTGGCACGCGATCCGTGGGTCGCTCAGTCCTCAGTTACAAGGATGCCTGCAAGAGGGACTTCAAAGACTGCGGCCTCGCAACAGACACCTGGAAGACTCTGGTCGAGTATCGTACCGCCGGGCGACAGTCCATACATAGAGGCATCAAAGCAGCTGAGACAAGCAGATCTGAGCAGGCAAGGCGAAAGAAAAGCCAGAGAAACGCGCGCGTCGCCCTTCACCCGACTACAAGCCCCCTTGTGTGCGCCATGTGTAACAAGGACTGCCACTCACACATCGGCCTGCTTAGCCACAGCAGGCGATGCCCCCCCCCCCCGAAGTCACTTACTCAAGAGCGCATTAGCATATTATCACGAGACTCAGCTCTGCCAACAAAAATATTTAGACAATAAAAATTCATATTTATTAAAAAAAGTACATGAACATATATCAAGATATTTGCATCCCGATGTCTTTGCATGTACTAATGTGAAGGTTTTGGAATATTGGTATAAGCAAGGTGAATCCATATTTGGTTTTTAGCTGCGTGGCTTCGCTTAATTTAAACCCCATGCACATATGCCCTCATATTTTGTGTTTTAGTCAAAGTCAGTAGTCACATTAACAAAAAACTATTAAATTAAAAAAAACTGCAGCGTTAGCAAATATTTGATGAACTGTAAAAGCAATATGTAAAACCAGAATGATGACGTTATGCACATTTTGCTGATTGTGAATACGAATCGTTTACATTGTACAATATAGTGTTGTAGAACGTAAAGCGTGTTCGAGAACACTTTGCATAATAGTTTATGATAAACAAATTTGTTATCAGCATTCGTTACACATTTTATTATAATTTCAGTATATATCCTCGCAATAGAACTTTACCCGTGTTCATGTCTATAACTGTCAGTAATTATTTAATTGTAATTTAAGTAATCAAGTCCGCTGTTATACGATAATTATCCGTCGCATAGCTAGGAAATTGTGTTTTACTTATGTATCTAATAAATGGTAATGTCGTTACACAAAATAAACCAATAATAAATAAATTAACTTGTAAATGAGTAGATCTGAAACATTTGGAATGCTGAATGCATAAATTACTCTGGCAATTTCACAAGAAAATCTCGTCTTCGTGTATTGCTCCTCAATTTTAAAAATAAGGCGTAATCTAGTGGCCTCATGTCTGTCCGCTTTAAAACTCGATTATACATTATAACATCCGAAAAGTTCATGCAATCGAAAGAAGAAAAACTGAGTTCGATTCAGTTGCAATCAATTTACAGACATGCGCTTAGTTTATAAACTCACTCCATAAGAGAAGTTTATGAACTAAATATGAAACTCTTAATACTAATTTATTTTTGTAAAAACAGGAAAAACGACTCAAGCATTGGTACTTTTATTAAGAGCTTACGGCACGCGTGATCACGTATTTCAAGTTCCCGCACGCATCTTGCACCAAACACATCAGTTTATCATCTTCGGCACCGCTATCCCAACTTTGCTATTCTGCGTCAGCATCAAGGCATTTGTGACCAAAGTACCCGCCTGTCAGTGAAATGTGACCTTCATAAAATAATCTACGCAATATATCATCTGGGCCTTTAAACTGACACGTTCGACATACTGATCACATCAAGGGTTGCCTGATAGGCGCATGAAGTCTGCCATCTCATATGTACTCCTTATTCAATGTAGCCTGAAATGTCTCAAATTGTTAATTTATGTCTGACCAAAAATCATGAGATATTCAAACGTTAAGTTTATATACACATTATAATTGGCTCGATGCAATTTTGATAAACCTAGCATGAATAAAAGTTTCGTAGCTCTTAAATCTCTTCTTTAAGACTATTTTCATTCCGAAATGATCCCATGACACTAACATCGATTGCAGTTCATAATTAATTACAGGCAACCTATTTTTAAAACGAATATCATCAAAACTAACGGCAACAAAGCTATAGTGTTTGATTTGAATTGTGTTGCTTAATCGGTTATTTTTTAATTTGCACTTAAAATTTTGTGTTTGCATGTGGGCCAAGTTTGAGGTGCTGGTCCAATAGTCAGGTTACATAAACAATAAATTGACCGTTCCAAGGGCGCTTTTCCCAGTTCCACTATTTTGTATGTTTGGTTTAGGACTTGTTTTGAAATGTTTCTTAAGAATTGATGTGCCTTCTCTGAAGGAGTTCGTCACTGCTAATTAAGGGCCTGAGCTCGTACTTTTTTAGGCGTGTTGGTTCAGCTGACGTTTCACTTTTTTATCAGTAAAGGAACATCAATACCGTAAAGGGACATAATTATATATCCTTTAATGGATAGATGGTGTGTGTGTGCGTGTTTAAGTTTATGTGGTCCTTCCGCGCCTGAAGCTGAATTATATGAGAACACGGAGTGTGTCCCAGCACTCCTACGTAATTAACTATTTTACTCACGAAAGTTGGGCCACATTTTATTATAAGGTTTCTCTCTTTCTGCTGCAGCTGAAGATTTACTCTGTGTGTATTTTATTTTGCAAATACGATCCAATTTAGCAAACAATATTGAACACTCAATCTGGAATAACAAACATAAAGCTTAAAGTCGGCACTTCAACTAAGAAACGGTCGGATAAACGGAAACGAACAACAGTTTGTATGATACCGAGACGTCTATACATACCCATTTTCGTTTGTGTGAGGCCTACAAAGGGTTTTGTTTCCTGTACTCTAACCAAACTCAATTTGTACCACCGACCCTTCTTATTTATGCCATAACATATGGAAATATCGCTGTTAGGCTACAACGATAAATTAAGTAGTGTATTGTGCCATGTGCCATGTGATAACCCGCGTATTTTATTATTCAAAAGGCAAGATATTTTTTTTTTTTAATCGTTTTTAAATATAATATCAACTTGTGAGGCGGCTCAATTCTTCTGGTCAAATATGGACATTTCTTCACAATTTCCGTGACATTGGGCCTCGTGGCATTAGGACTTTACAACGCTATATAATTTCACTCCATAATGCACAATAAACACAGACAACTTTAATTAAAAATGTTTTGCCAATATGAACGATAAATGTTTTAATATAAAGAATAGAAACTCCGGAAGCTGCAGCAGTATTGCATTTTTATCATACACACCTTCGTGGTCCTTTATTTATGGCAAGGAACCAATTGCCAAAACGGTACAGTACGGCACAAAACGAAACAACATATACACATAGTAGAATAAAGCTGGTGTCACCGCCTTGGAACGGTCCATGCTAAGCACTGGGGGTTTAAACCGGTTATAGAGCGCTCAACCTCACACTTGGCCCAGCAATATTCATTGAACTCATCATAAATTGAAATATGGGATATTCTTCGATGTGACGACCAATCGAGCCGGAAGTATTAGCATTTAACGTGCGTTGGTCGTGTGACACGATTAGCGCATGTCTTAATAAATGATAATGACGAACGGACAGGTAAATTGTAATTTAGGACTTGTTCAAGATGTAAAAACGATTTTCTGAAAATCTGGCGAAAGTGAAAGGAAATTTCTGAATAAATGAATTATCTATTTACTGACATACCAAATCATTCTTTTGACATATCGTACTTGCTCTTCTTAACCATAGGTGGTATCATAACATAAAGTCGGAAGTAAAGGTTGACAAGACATCTTTTAAATGAAAAGCACGGCAAATGTCACGGCATATGTCTGTGACTCCAATTCAAGTATAGGCATTATAAAGGGAAAAATTAGGACTTAGTTAAACTTCGAAATAGATCTTAATAAATAGATATAGGTTCTTAATACAGACGAACATAAATAAAGATCTGAAAAAAGCCCCCAAAAACCTGCCTACCCACCTGTGTTTTTTAAAATGTACACGCAACAGACATTGTTGAGGCCTAACGAACGATTCGTTTATATTAATGAATTGATTACATATTGTATAAAATTGAAAATCAAGAAACACTATATTGAGAGGATTTTTTTTTATCACAGTATTAATGCAGAATTGTCTATAGAATTCACGGCAAAACATCCAATATGATATTAAAGAAATGTTTAAAGCTGGGGATAACCGACTAGCTAAGGTTAATGCAAAGCATTGTGTTTTGAAGCGGCTGTAAGCACTTAGCCCAGAATGAATCCCAAGGATAACTACATTTTGACCTCATAGCATCGAAATACAAATTTGACTTGACGAATTTTGACTCCGCTCGGGCATCCAGGACGCGTAATTTGATGGCATTTTGAAGGTAAGGCCAGATACTAAGTAACTCCAGTACTCTATAGAACAGTCGAACTAACAATGTTGTCTACCGGGAATCATCATGGATGTTCAACGGCTAGATCCGTGGCCCTGGATATTTTTACCAAAGACCAATTGGCCGCCATCCAAGTGTTTCTAGTTAAAATCATCTTCTAACCCGGTGCATAAGGTTGAATCGAGTCATTAAAAACTGCCCATTCTGGATTGCCTGCCAAACACATTTAATCGGCAGCTCCATGTGCTGCCCGCCGTTTTTTCATCAGTAAATTCTGAATAGACACTGTATAGTAAACAAAACATTTTACCATATAATCAACTTACATACACATTCGTTCAATATATATTTACAAGCGTCGCAAGCTTACGCTCCCGGTTTGATTTTATTTCATATTCAAACTGAGTACACCAGCTCTCTTTTGTTCTGATTATAAGTTGTCCGTCCCGATCATATGTGCAATCAACCTGAAATCGAGCGTGCACGAACCATCAGTAATCAAATAAAACAAAGGTTTTGGGATGTAAGGTGAGAAGGTAATATGCGTATGTCCATTTAGTGCTAAGTTTTTAAACTCCTTGTGGGAACCTAAGAAAACAAGTGGAAGGTTTCGTGATGCCACGTACACAGCGTTTCAATCCCTGCTATCAGCGTCTGAATTGTTGTCGTCATATCTACGTCACTGTGGTAAACCAACCAACCTTTTGACAATGCAACCAAAGAGTACATTCAATGGCTCTCATTTCCCCAATATTTTATTTATGTCCGACAAAAAAGAGTACATATATGGAAAATCTAGAACTTTAAATTTAACGCTCGATAAGAGACCAGCACACAGCATAAACACCTTTATCTTCGATGTCATTAAAGCTGTTAAACTGCTGTAAACGATGTTATTTGCAATGACGATTAAAGTCAGTGAATCACAACAAAAAACGGTATCGAATATCGCCCTATTAATTGAACGTTGAAAGGCAATATACATTATAACAGTTTACAGTCGTAAACTTCAAGATGACTACCTCAGTGTTAACACTTCACTCGAACTTGAGTTTCGGTTAATGAATTCTGCGATAAGTTGTTCTTGCCTTGCATACGAAGTTTTTAATTTAAGTCAATTATGTAGTTATGGAAAACATCGGTAACCAGACGGTTTCACTCCCACTGTCTTATGCGATTAAGTGAATTTAAACCAACTAAAAATAATGGCCACGTCCCGCTATTATCATTCCCGAACGTTTCCAAAAAATGCATTTGCATATAAGCTTCCAGTAAATAATGGACAAAGGATCAAAACGCTAAACTCGTTAAGTTAACATTGAAGACCTTTTTTCGCCAGAACTGGTTCTGAAAAGGTTTTCTTTGGCTATAATTTTCCGAAACTTTGAACGTATCGGTGCCCGAATGCCGACTTCTATTCGATATGTCGGGATGAAGTCATACTTTTAGTACAAGTCGTGTTCGACCAATCGCCGACTTAATTGTTATTAATCATTAATTCAGTGGCAGTCGGCGACTATACGTGATATATCTGACATTGTTATACATCAATGGGATGTGTGTTCCTCATTATGCAATTAATAATGCTTTCTGTTACAAATTATTAACCTATTAATGTATACGTAAAATTTAAATCTAAAAATGTATTATATTCTAAAACTCCCACACACGTTTAGGGCAAGTTTGTTATAAATTAAAAAAAAATGGATTGACAGCCCAGTGCTCTACCAACATGGATAGCCGCTTCCAGCTTTAAAGCGAGTATATACGATTTTTTTTCAAAACAGTATATAAATTGCTGAATCCAAATCTAGAATACTAGAATAAAAGTTCACAAAAAGTAGTACGACAAAATAAACGAAAGTAAAGTTGTATTCGATTGCAAATAATTTTTTGCTATGCAGCAGAAGACGCTTTCATATGCAACAGACATGTACTCTGGTGAGAAAGCCCCATAAGTCTGTGCAGTTTTGTTCAGACGATACTTAGACACAATTTTGGTTCTATAAACACATACGAGTGGAGGTGTCGTTATCGGATTAAAATGGTTGGTTATTGAAATCACCGAATTAAACAATATTTTATAAATGGTACCAAATAGAGACTGTTAATTAATTGTATTGAACATTCCTCGGTCATATTCATAGGATGGTTTAAGATTGCGAGAATACCATGTTGACATTGAAATCGTACGTACTCGCTATGAAATTCATACACAATCATGTTTATTAAAAGTGTAAAATGTTCCTCTTAACAGAAATATGTTCAAAATGATACAAACAGACCTAAATATGTTTGTTTTTATGTTTTGTTTTAATTCTTCCAACTATAATTGTAACACTCTATCTATGTACACGACATCCATATATAAATATAATGGCATAGCTCTTTATCATTATTATTAACAAAATCATATATGTTGACAGGTTTTACAGCAGGGAATACCTTCGACAAAAATGGAGCTGCAGATTACATTTGTCTTTCGGGTGATCCTTTATGGGGTGTATACAGTGATTCTCCTCGAACATATTCACCGAAGATATACGGAACTGAATACGAAACTGATCAGTATAGTGCAAGGGGTACACAATACTTCGGTAGCAATATACACGACCATGATGCCCCGTGCGCCGTGTGCAGATTCAGCCGTCCAACCACCGTGATGATTCCCGGCAGGAACCAGTGTTACCCGGGCTGGACGATGGAGTATTCAGGATATCTTGTGTCTGGGCTTAGTGAACAGACATCACCGACGAATTACGCTTGCCTTGATACACATCCAGAGTTTGAATTAGGAGATATTGAAAACAGGAACGGGAAATTGATGTATTTTGTGGTAGCAGCCTGTGGATCTCTGAAGCGTCCACCGTACGTTCAGAGCCGAGAGATCACGTGTGCGGTGTGCTCAAAATGACCAATTGCTTTCTTTAGTACTTCCATATACAACAGTTTGTTTTGATTTTACTTGAAATGTTCACACAGCTATTAAATTGTACTTAGCAGAAATATATAATAATTTCAAAGAATATTGCAACCGTTATCAGAAAATAAAATAACTAGAAATCTATACATAAAATACGACCTTGAAACTCATTTACACCTTGGACAATATTTTTCCCTTCGCATGTCTGTCAAATCTGTTTATTGAATTAGATTATGTTTACACAAATTATTGTACATATATCGTGATATAATTTGTATTGTTTAAAATGTTATGGTTGCTTTGGGGGGGGGGAAAGGCACACTTGTAAAAGAAATTGTAGGTGCATATAGCGTCTGCAACAGTCGTAGCACCTCCTGAAGAATTTGCAATCAGAACTCCTATGTTTGCAAATAATACGATATTACTTGTCGCTGGACTAACTACGAGTAAGAGCAGAGCTGTTAGCTACATGCTGAAATATAAAAGATACATTCCAGTTGCTTCAGTGTATAAAAACAATCTTACTAGGTTATTAGTTCATAGCAAATGACCAAATAAAAATACATATGTCATAGTACAGTGATGCGTAAATGCTCATTTTATTTCAACTATGAAAGGGAAACGTCTTATCGACATTATATTCTTTACCAATGGCATTGTCATTTTAATACATCAATTGTATAATTCTATAGTATTTGGAATTTAGCCTTACATTCCAGTTCAGTCGTATAATATAGTGTTTCGTCTAGGCAAATCTTCGTGAGACGTTCATTTCTAAAGTAACAAGGCGGGTTCGACCTACAAAATGTGAACTTGCATTTCCTAACCATAACATAATTTCAGCGCACCAATATTGAACATTTAAATATTATTTTAAGAAGGAAAGCTGCAGCTGCAAATAAAGTTAACATAAATTCGACTTATTCTAAAATGTTTTTTGCTAATTCAGAATAATTATATTTATAGACAAAGGAAAATTACTTCATCATTAGAAATAAACGACCAAACCGATTTTCGATGCTCCTTGATAGAGAAGATGTTCATTAAATATCCTAACCCCAACCGATGTTTGATATTTTACAAAACATGCATTATAATATTAATATTACATGTTAAACTTAAAATAAAACTCATAAAATAATAACACGAATTGGTTGATTCAATCTTGGAGATGGCTTAGTAGATGGATGGTCAGTAGTACATGCACGGAGTAACTGCTGACCGGAGCATCCTTGACTTTGATGGTTTCTACAGTCGTGTCTGACTAACCTAACTCTTCCCTTGCCCTTACGATCAAAATATAAGATTATGATACTACATTGTTCAGAGAACTTCAATTGGTCACGTTGTTTGCGTAAAGTCGTATACAAGTTCTCAGAATAAATATTACTTCATTGTACACCCTTTAAAAATTTGTAAATGCTCGGAATCAAGGAATACTTCGTAAAATAAAGTTAACCCATACACAATCTGGTAGAATTGATTTAACGAGATACAAAACGCTCGTTTTTTTTGGGGGGGGGGACAATATATTCTATTTGAATTTCCCGCGACGATATCCGACCATTTACGACCGAAGGCGAGATTGGCTTCGGGCAGCGTCGGACGCATGACGTAGTTGCCCGTTATCTAATGTAGTTTTAAAGTAGGTCACTTGTATTAATGTATAACTTGTTTACATTTCAAAGGTCATTTTTACGATTTCAATTATTAGATTATCTTTCAGAAGTTTATTATTTCAAACAGCGTTTACTGTATTGCTTTGTATATTCAATGGAAATGGTGTGTATGCAATCGCGTGTACCTGACTCTTAAAGAACTGCGCAATATACTTCTTATAGTACCTTGATACTAAATAAAAATAGTTTGCATACATTAATCAACCGAATGAATCCGATCCTGACTCGAGATCATCAGTAAAAGCGAACAAGATTACATCGTGAAACGATTTGCAGATGCTAAAAAAATTGCAGAATGTTTGTATGTTTACGTTTTTACACCAATGTTACTTGTTTTAGGGTCTTCCTTTTGTATTTAACATTCGTATGAAACTTTTTGTTGGTGGAAGTTTGTATATACCATTATAGTATAAGGCAGTGTTACGGATCTTTAAACATTATTCTTGAAATCAAAAATAAATAAATATGTTTTGGCAAGTAAAATTAAATCGAGATAATAATAACTTCTGACGTATGTCGAATTTTTGTTTTGACATAAACAGTATATCATGATACTTAAACAGAAACGCCTTCTCGTATTTCAATGAAAATACAAATCATGTCAAACTCACCAGACTGGAAGAAGGAAATGAAAGTGAGTAAACATAGATTTTAACTGCCATCATATAATGGAATGTAGTGAATGAAGCTTGTTTTGCGAATATTAACAAGCTTAATACAGCATGATCATCACTTTTTTTTATTTCTATCGCATGTTTTTGAGTGCTGACAAATACAAATCATGTTGATTGCACATCCCCCATGCTTACTGGACAATTCGCATAGGACATCACATGTACACGAATGGACGGAGACGGGTGAAGATACTGAATATTACAACAGACGAAATGGGATACATAATAGACAAAGGACATTTACACTAATGTATGCTACTTAGACACATAGATATATATCATCCTATCCTACACATGTAACAATTATGAAATATGTCGCCCCTTTTCGTCGTTCTTGCGGGTATGTTTGTATATTTCTCTTTCGTATTGACGTATTCGAGCTATTTCAAACCCGCAAACACGCCAGATCGAAATGGCAGAAATATGCCCCAATGATAAATGCACTTTTATATTAAATTATAACGTAAAGTCTGCGAAATAGCATTTGATAAACCAATAACGTTGTGATACGTTATGTATAACAAAGTTTCCTCCAGAAGTAAGGCTTGAAAGAGTTCTTAGAAAGAAAAATTGAAAATATAGGAGTTAATATTTCGCTTTTGGAGTTCTGCAATAATTTCAGCATCATGCACTTAGTACGAATGACGTCATCTGATCGGATGATGTAAAAAGGTATGAACTAAGTTAACAGATTTGTGAACAAATGCATCTATCATGTTAAACATTGAATTTATTGACATCCTATGTACACATATAAACTATTTCTTACGTGAATGAATGATACAATATAATCCAGATTAGAACTGTTTCGAATATTAAAATGGCGATCTGTACAAATATACACTTTTTCGATCATGAAACATTCATGCAATATCATACTTTTGAAATACGATAGCATTATTTAGTGAAGTAAAATCATAATATCTATTGACACGTCTCTTCGAAAAACAGACATAGATAAGATGTAGAAGCTTTGAATCTGGGTTAAAGTCAAATCACTTCCGATAATAAAGAGAATTTCTAGCTTATAACCGACCCTGTGTCTAATCACACTGTTCTCAAAGAGTCGAGTGTATTTTCAGTTGAATTTATTCTCTCGACAATGACGGTCTCGTGGTTTGTGGTTTGTTGTTATGTGGTTTTTGTCGCGTATAGGGGGATATCATGTTCGTCGGACAATAAACGGTTGGTTCTGCACAGTGACGCAGATACGGCAGCAGCGATTCAGACGTTGACTGCAAGGCTTGAAGGGATGTCTACAGTAGTGGCTAAGCATACTATGCAAAACCAGCAACTGGTATCGGAAGTGCAGAAGCTGAATGCACAGAACAGTCAACTGGTAGCGAGCGTTCACACGTTGAAAACACAGAATAGCCAAATGTTATCGGACGTTCACACGATAAAAACACAGAACAATCAACTGACGTCGGAAGTTCAGACTCTGAAAACTACATCGTTTTGTGGTAAGTATAACTACTGTAACTATCATTATAAACAGTTGTGAATCAGCGATAATATATTTGAATAATAGATCAAATAATTTGTGTAGAAAATAATAAACAGTTTCATATTTTTGGCAGGTTCGGTGTATACAAGATGGGGGCAAACAACATGCACGCAAAACGGATCAGAACTTATTTTCGCTGGTAAAATGTTGTGATTTATACTGATTACATTGTGCGAATATTTAAAATGAGACATTTAGTACGTTTAATATTCGGGTTCAATTTTGTGTTTGATTATTTAACTCATCTTTATTTACTCATCAACTATAATCATCATATGTGTCTTAGGGTATACTGGTATATATATATATATAATATATGTGATACTTTTGATTTGGATAATATTGTAAATAACCCTACATGTTTTACTGTAAATGGAAAACCATCACTTTAAGATGTCATTTTAACAAACTGTAAATCGTTAGTTTTTAAATCATGCAATTTTTCATGTGGTCTTAGTGATGTTCATAACATTATTTGTTGTCAACTTAAACTTGGAAATTAGACAAATAAAACAAAATTCTATTATTATAGAAGTTATAAAAACTTTGATGTTGATAAGTTTAATCATTATGAAGAAGTGAAACTCCAGAAGCTGCAGCAGTATTGCAGTTTTATCATACACAATCATGAATTAAATGATACAATGTCTACTCTTGATATGAATGGAGATGTAAATACTGACTATGAAAAATTCAGCAATGTACTTTTTAATTTAACAGATAAACATGCTCCTTTAAAACAGAAAAAAATGCTCCATAAACCAGTACCTTTTATGAATTAGGCATTAAAACAAGCAATATATCAAAAACGAATTCTGTTAAATAAATACAACAAGTACAAGAATGCAAAACACTGGGATAAATATAGCAAACAAAGAAATCTAGTTACTAGCTTAAGGAGAAAATCTATAAACAAATATTTTCTGGACCGATGTATTGGTGGATGTCAATCAAAAGATTTCTGGCCAACAGTAGAACTATTTTTAACAAATAAAGGCACAATAACCAATAAAGATACTATTTTATATGAAAATGCCAATTTAGTAATTAATCAAACCGAGGTAAGCGAAATTTGTAATGACTTCTTTGTTAATGTTGCGAAAAACATTGGTAATGATTCAGTTCAAATAGACTTTTCACATCCTAGTATAACTAAAATAGAAGAAAATATATCCTCTTCAGTAAAATTTGATTTTAAACATGTAAATGAAGAATACATTTATAAGCAAAAAGACAAACTAGGTACTAAAAAAGCTACAGGCCATGACCGCATCCCCTCTAAAATAGTTAAACTTGCCAAACCGTCAATAATTAAACCAATTACAAAGTTAATAAACAAATCATTTTCCACAGCAACATTTCCAGATAATCTTAAAATAGCTGAAGTAAGTCCCCTACATAAGAAAAACAGTACATTAGATAAAAGCAACTTTAGGCCAGTCAGCATACTTCCAATAATCTCAAAACTGTACGAAAGGGCAATTATTACACAAATAATAGAATTCTTTAACCAACATTTCAACATTTACCTCTCAGCATTCAGACCAGGATATGGCTGCCAAACTACACTCTTAAAAGTAATCGAGGATTGGAAATTAGCATTAGACCAAAATAAATATACATCTGCAATTTTAATGGACCTGTCCAAGGCGTTTGACTGTCTTCCGCATGACCTTCTTATATTAAAACTTCAATCATATGGTGTGTCCAAAAATGCTATATATTTATTATCAAGTTACTTATCAAATCGAAAACAATTTGTTAAATTTGGGACCAGTCAAAGTAGTTTTAGAGACATTATAAAAGAAGTTCCACAAGGTTCAATATTAGGCCTTGTACGTACTTTTTAATATATTCATTTTATTATTTTCTACACAAATTAATTACATTTTTTATTTTGTAACTGAGTGCAATATATATAATTATGCTGACGATAATACACTTTTTTGCTCAAACCCAAACATAAAAACAGTAAAGGAAAACCTAGAAAAAGACAGTCATGACCTAATTAAATGGTTCGAGAACAATAAAATGCAGGCAAACCCTGATAAGCTCCAGGCTATTAAAATAGGAAATAAAACTCATAAAACTAATATATCTTTTGATTTGGACAACATTAATCTTCAGTGTAAAGATGAAGTGACATTATTAGGTGTAACAATTGATTTCCAATTGAATAACAATTCTCACATCTCAAATATATATAAAAAAGCATCTAGGCAACTTAATGTACTTAGGCGATTAGGTCACAATTTATGCAAATTAGGTAAACTTAATATTTACTACTCTTTTATTTTATCAAATTTTAATTATTGTCCATTAATATGGCATTTTTGCGGAGAAGTTAACACTAAGAAAATTGAAAAGATTCAAGAACGTGCACTACGTTTTATCTATAATGATTATAATTCTAATTATGAAACTCTCCTAGAGAAATCTAAACTACCATCTCTTAAAATAAGACGTATGCGATCAATGGCTATAGAAACCTTCAAGATAATTAATAAAAAAGCACTACCTACTTACATGATTTGATTAATATTAAACAAAATAGAAATTACGCTTTTAGGTATACAAACACTGCTGAAGTACCACAGGTTAGAACTACTAAATACGGGCTCAACTCATTCCGCTCAGGAGCAGCCAGACTCTGGAACTCCATGCCACAACATTACAGAGATGAAGGCAGCTACAATCAGTTCCGGAGTTTGGTTGCGTCTGGGACGGGGTGGGCTGTGCCTGTAGATCCTGCTTTCAGCCAAGTTGAGTTTACTGTTTGAATGTTTTGATTTCTTTTATTTGTTCTGTTATGTTTTCATTGTGTTGCCTTTCTGCTTTTTGCTTAGTCTGAGAATTTTGCATCTTGTTTTCTTTCATTGCTTTGTTAGGTTTTGATTATGATGCCTTTTTGCTTTTGCTTTGTTTGAGCTTAACTGTATGTATATATATACTAGTGACACTACAACAGTTCGTTTTTTTTTGTTTTTTTTTCCATACATCTCATTTGATATCCTGTTGTAGTACTTTCTGTTTTATACATCTTTTCATGCGGGATAATAA
>VMBQ01000711.1:117349-164057 GCA_007657795.1 Dreissena rostriformis | reverse complement strand
TGAATTAGTAGACCTTCAAACGCGTCGAGATATAGAGGATATTTGTTGGATTGGGTGGAATATCGATTTTAATTCACGAGTGATCATAGAAAATGATATTTTCACGAGTGGCGCAGCCACGAGTGAAAATATATTTTTTCTATGATCACGAGTGAATTAAAATCGATATTCCACCCAATCCAACAAATTTTCTTTTTATTTTATGCTTACAATTTATTATTTTTTATATGTTTGCCAACCGTTGAAACCAATTTCCTGTTGGGCGCCCCAAAATATCATAACCGCTTTTACAATACGCGTTTAAAATAGTTCACAAGAAAACAAACGTTTAACAATAACTTAGTTTTTGTATTAACAATGCAACACATATCGAATGAAAAGAAACAAACACCGATAACATCATTTAAAAAATAAATAATCATAAGACGACACAATTTGTTTATGTTATGTCTGCGTATTAATATGCGGAGTCTATTTATAGCCTAAATAACGGTAACAATGTCTTCGCCATGTTTAACAAAGTGCACAAGAAAGGAGTGTTAACAATTAAATGGAATTAACTGGAAAAACTAAATAGTAAGTGTTCGTGACAACTTAATCACAAACTATTTAATCGCTATCACTGTCTGGAATCATACGGATACGCTTGTAGCGTGGTTGATCATGAAAATCCGGCGAATCATCCGGTGTTTTTGTTGGGGATTTCACTTGTTGATTAAACACATTCTTCTGTGACAGACCCATTTCAGAGCTGTTGAAATTGAAAGTAACGTTGCCGTGGAAGTTTGAGTTTACAAAGAATCCTCTTCCCATCGGTAAATCACTCATTGACGGGGTTGCAGATGCAGATGGATGAAGATTCTGCTTTGCTACAGCAGTTGGATTTGAAGTTGAGAGAATCTTTGAAATTTGTTTTGATTGATCCTTGTTGATCCCACTGTAGTTATTAAGACTATTGACATTTTTGTGTCCTGAAATTTGTATGATGTGATGCGCTGGGATGTTTTCATCGTTTAATTTTTGGATCATGTGTTTTCTGGCACTGTAAAAAAAGTAATTTTATTGATAGTCTTGGCTTATTTGAAAAAAAAATCAAATGGAAACATTGCATGTACAATTAAAATAAAGCTTTTGTAATTGCTTTGTGTCCATTTGAAAAACTTCATCCAGAGAAGAATACACATATACATTGGATGGATCTGGAAAAAATGGAGAAAGGCATCTTGCTGAAAATAAGGAATCTTGATCAGATGGTGATAATTGATAATTTAAAGGTAAGTGATCATTTTTTTTATTTGGGATTTGTACGGTGGCACTAAGGTGACATCACCGCTCCTAAAAAAATTATGTCAGGGAAGCACAAAGTAAGTCTGTTTTCACGAGTTCGTTTTTATTTGGAGCAGTGATGTCATTTTAGTGCCACCATAGATATGCGAATGAGTTAAATGTAAATTAATTCTACCTGTATGGGGTGATTCGGGGCTCTGTTATCCCAGCATCCGCCTTCATCTCTGCCATGATGCCGTACAGCTTGTTTATACCTATTGGTGACCTCCTGAACCAGCCTAGCTGTGTGCTGTTGCATGGTGTGAGGAAGAACGGACTGTCATCTCCTCTCATTTCCACCGGCCGTTTGTCTGCATATAGCTTATACAGATGAACGGGGTCTCTGTTGGGCTCTTCGGGGACTGCATAAGCCCTTGGTTTGACTGACCTAACAAAATTAAACTTTATTTGTGTATAAAATAGTAACTCTTAATTCAAAAGTTGCCACTAAGTTGCTTTAAACCATATAAAAAACAAGATATCAATGGCTTTTTTTTCAAATAATCATTAAGTTAATTCATTAATCATTTATTTAATGATTACTGTTATTTGAGTTAGCTAGAATTTGTTAAATACATAAAACAAAATATTTAATCATTAATAAGTAAACTATTTTGTTGATTTAAAATAATTTATAAATATAAGCATGTTACATTTACATTAATTTTGCCCTGTGAATTTAATAAGCCACTTATATTTATGACTATTAAATTAAATACTTGAATTAAAAGGCAAAACATGATATGATGAATTTAGTTCAATGTTTCAGACATAGAAATTTACCTGGTATTTCTTGGATTTTCACCTGTTCTGGTCTTGGTCTGGCGCTCGGTATCGAGTGAGATGTACTCCTCGCCTGTCTCAAAATCAACACAAAGTGTGACGTCCCCCCAGCAGAGTTTATGTATTTCATTTCCAGTCCTCATGCCGAAATGAGTTGTGCATATCAGCCACAACGAATGAATTATGGCTCTGGGACTAGAATCTCCTAGTGTCTGGGCTGAATACATTGCCTCTATGTGCTCTTTTGTAAGTGCCACAGCCTCTCTGGGTTTATTCCCATAGCCTTGTTTTTTCAATGCCTTTTGTTTACTTTTCATCACTTCCCAGACTTTTGCAAATTCTTTGTCATTCATGAGTGATAATTTACTGTTATTGTGTTTTAAATAACGGTCAATTGAGCCGATGATGCCTCGTAGTGTTGTGGGCTCGTACTTTCCATCTTTTTTTGTGACACCCAACAAGAATTCACAAATCAGATTGTTCAACTCATGCGCAGGAATATTTTCAACATTTCTTGAGTCTTGTTTGTGAAGAAGAAATTGATTGAAAAGTTTTATGTCACTTACTGTTTTCTTTTTGGTGTTCACATTTTCATTTTCATTAAGGAAATTGTCAATATTGACAGCCCTGAACTGCCGTTTCATGGTTGTTGCTGTAGCCGTTACTGCTGCAGTGGCTGTTAACGACTGTATCCCAGTAGGATTTGTTTCTGAAGCCCATGTTTGGTTTGTTTCTGTTATGGGTAACAGTGCTGCTGAAACTGTTGCTGCTGCTGTTGCTGCTGTTTCTTCTGCTAAACTTGATGTCTCAATAAGAATTTATATATTTTCATTAAAATATTCTTCAAAATCAAAAATATCCGAGAAATTTAAATTAATTTCATCGTTTTCCATGTCATTCATTGTTAAATTTCAGGGTAAAGGCTTTAAAAGCTGACGACGGAAATTTTCATGTATCTTCAAGGGAAGATACTCTGTTTGTTGATATAAATATTCATTAAAGAGTTCTCGCTCTTGGTAGAAGAATGAGCGGGGGTCACAATGGGGTAAAAAAAATAATTCCGGTAAAACAGTGAAAATTATCGATAATTTTCACTGATAATTTTCACTGTTTGAACAGTGAAATTATCAGTAATAATTCACTGATATTTCTCTATAAACCACCGCAAAGCATTAAATAAATCAATCTATTTATTAATAAACTGACTAAACTGAATTCCGAATGCTATCATCGATAGTTTAAACTTCTTTATCTTACTTACTTTAGCATCATACTTACAAACAATCATCATGCTGTTTAGTAAACATAGGTCGGCCTTTAAAACCTCTAATCGTACGTGCGTCATACTAAAGAACCTAATCTGCACAACTGATATTGGACTGTCACGATTCTTAAACAAACTGTTGATAAACTGACAATATCTGAGAATTCGTTTCGCAAAATAACGACAAATGAAATGTATCTCACTTAATAGGCTGCTACTCGCCTGATATGATCACCGAATACAATTCGGCATTCATTTTGTTTATACCAACTTGACGGTGCACATCAACAGAATGTTTTTCATTACCACCCACACGACGGTTGTATTGCTCCTGTTGCTACGTTGGAGCAGCTGTATAAAGGAAGGCACAAAAAGGCTTGTGCTGCACAGCGAAGAAGATATGGTCGCTGCCATCCACACATTGACTGCAAGGATTGAGCAGCTGGTAGCTCAGAACGATCGACAAGATTCAGAAATACAAGCTCTCAAGGCGGGATCTGTTGGCGGTACGTTCATATAAATTAATATAGTATCATGCCTACTTTAGGATTTCATTATGGCATAGGGGCAAACAACCTCAGGTGTCAAGGCGAATCCGCTTTTTTGAATTTCATATGACCGTATATGTATATATAGATATAGGACTGGATAGCATTCATTGTAAATAAACACTTAATATATTTTGATTTTAGGTTCAGTTTACACCAGATGGGGACGAACAACCTGTCCACAGAATGGAACAGAGCTCGTGTACGATGGTAAAGAAAGTTAAATAATTCCTTTTTCATTCACCATTATTTGGAATTTGCAAGCACTAATATGAAGTAGATTTTATGTGCGTCAAAGCCTATGTATAACCAATATCGCAATAATGATATCCCTTTGTTTATATTCATTCTTGTATTCGTCTGCTAGTCATTTTAATGCAGTGACCAATTGCGTATACATGAAAGAAAAAACTACATTGACCGATTCGCCCAAAAGACGGTCATTAAAAAGCTCTTAGTGTTCAAATCCGTTTAAACACTTACAATTTCGAACAGCGACAACGCGCTGCTTGTGGTGTTTGGCAGGTAATTGGAGACAGGTGCCTGGTTATTCATGGACACCGACTGGCCTGTGTTCATTCTGCCGTTTAGTACATAACTGTGCTTTGCGTACGGGTTTCTAAAAAACCATGGTTATTCTCATTGATATGTCGATATAAAATGGACGGCGTTTGTTCATGATAATGCTCGATGCCACTTTGATAGAATGCTAAAGGTTTCCGATGTGAGAATCAAAGTGTATATATTATTGTGAAATACGTAAATGTCATTTTTTATTGGAGCACTATCATTAATAACATTTTGATATATTTTTTATAAAAACAAAAATGTGACTGGACCAGATTGTATATATTATCAATCGCGAATATCGGATCGCCATCACTGAACTCTATCAACAGGGTTAGCCGCTTCCAGATTTAATTCGAGTCTTATTACTTTTTCAAAACAGAAGAACGTTAATGAATCAAAAAGTAGAATTCTTGATTAAAAGTTCCTTAGAAGTAGTACCAGAAAATAAACGAAAGTAAAGTTTTATTCAATTGCAAATAAATTTCTTCTGTACATCCGAAAACTCCTTCTTAAACGAATGGCATGTACTCTGTCGTTAAATCACCATCAGTATGTACAGGTTTGTTCATACGACATTTCGACATAAAATAATATTTGGTTAATGGTACCATATCGAGAATGTTAATTAATTCCATGTAACATTCCTCGGTCATATTAATATGTTGGCTTAAGTTCGAGTGAATGAAATGGTGACACTGAAACCGTACATATTCGCTTTAATACAATGACATGTATACACACTCATTTTGTATTAAACGTGTTAAATATCACTGTAAACAGACATATGTTTTAGCTGATACAAACAAACCGAATTATGTTTGTTTTTATCATTATTTAAACTTTAATTGCTACGCTTTTCCATACACGAGTTCTCTATATAAAATATAATGGCATTCTTTTGATCTTATACATTATTAGCATCATTATTGACAGGTTTTACAGCAGGGAATACCTACGACAAAAATGGAGCTCCAGATTACGTGTGTCTTTCGGGTGATCCCTTATGGGGTGTATACAGTGATTCTCCTCGACAGTTTTCACCGAAGATATACGGAACTGAATACGAAATGAAGTACTATAGTGCAGGGGGTACACAATTCTTTGGCAGCAATATAAACGACCATGACGTCCCTTGCGCCGTGTGCAGATCCAGCCGCCCAACCACCGTGATGATTCCTGGCCGGAATCAGTGTTACCCGGGCTGGACGATGGAGTATGCAGGCTACCTTGTATCTGATCTTGGTGAGCACCAATCGCCAACTAATTACGCTTGCCTCGATACTCAGCCAGAGTTTGAATTAGGAGATGCTGAAGACAGGGATGGCAAATTCATGAATTTGGTCGTAGCATCATGCGGATCTCTGAAGTGTCCACCGTACGTTCAGAGCCGAGAGATCACCTGTGTTGTGTGCTCAAAATGACCAATTGATGTTGTTTGATTACCTTAGTATACAACTATGGTGCTATGTTGCATATCATACGTTTGTTTTGTCAACGCAGTTATTAAACGATACTGAGTGGGAATACAAAATAAATTTATTAAATATTGCGTCCGTTCTGCAAAACGAAAATCTATACTTAATATACGACCTTGAACCTTACTCTACACCTTGGCGTATATGTTTGCCTTTCGCATGTCTGTGCAACCTTCTGGTTTCCACCTTTCATATATAAATACCAAAGTGAATAAGATGTGATAAGGCAAATTTATACTCACGTTAATAACATTATCGTTGGAATATGCAAATCTTTGAAACTACAATATAACGAAACACTATATAAAACAAATCACAAAACACATGTTATCTTGCACCTTAACAGGAAAGGAAATATAAAGGTTATATAAACGTTTTCCTTGATAGATGTTTTGACCAAACTTTCACTTCTGAATTGATTATGTGTTGAGAAATGTATTAAAATCCTGTTGGGCCTCGGTTCCATCTGAAGTTGTTATAATGCTTGTCCACTTGTGTGTGTNTGTGTGCGAGTGTGTATTTCGAATGTTGTCCTTTCCGAGTCATAGGGTGCATTATGGGTGAACCCGGAGTGTGCCGCAGCACTCCTACCCAATTAACTTACTAGACTCACGATAGTGGGGACGATTTTTCGAATTATGGCTGCAATTTCCAGCTATTTCGTTGTTACTGAAACAGTTTTCAATTTCGGGTGGTCTCGTGTTATCGGGGGAAGCCGGAGTACCCGGAGAAAACCCCACCTGTCCGGTATGGTCACACGTGGGGTTTCATGCTGCCGGGAATGGGTATCGAACCCGGGTCGCCTAGGTGAGAAGCGAGTGTACTAAACACTGTGCTCGCCGAACAGCCCAGCAGCTTGTCCACTTAATAATGCGTGCAATGTGTTTTTTATATATTTGTAATTTAGTCTGTGTGTTATCAATTGGCTATGTCTCAATGACATGTGTACCATACTGAGTACCAAGCTACGCTACGCCATCGAAGCGTGTTGGCATTTCAATACCTTCATCTTTAACAAATATCGTTATAACTCAGTAGAATAATAATGGAATTCCAGAAAATGTATCACGGTAATTATTGTTACCATCCGATATACTTGTATTTTAGGCAAGTGACCGATTGGCTGCGCAATACAGAACAATACATACATTATCACCTTGTGCAGGACGTAGCCGAAGTAGTTGAAAAACAAATATCTCTGATCTTAGAAATAAAATCGAGAAACAGATTACCATCAGATACTTAGGGGCATAGTTGTATAGCACTTTGAGTTTTAAAGATCACATAAAGATCAAGTATAGAAATGCAATGTTTAACTTTTTTTAGATCAAAAGTATTCGCAAATACACGAGATGCAACCGAAACCCTCGTTCTCTTCTTAGTGATTTCGCACCTGGACTATTGTAACGTGATTTTGTATGGGATTTCTGACTGTGATTTAGTAAAATTACAACGAATTCAGAACATGTGCGCTAAGTTAGTTTTGAATCGTAGAAGAAGAGATAGTTCTAAGCAGGCACTCTACGATTTACATTGGCTGCCGATCAAAGCAATAATTAACTTTAAGATTCTCACTTTCATGTTCAATTGTTATACTGGAAATATTTGATTGAACTGTACCAAAAGTTCAACGACGTTCCACCAGATCATCAAAGTCCTGCATCGAGTGTTACATCGTGCCATTCAATAAACGCAAAATATTAAGCGACAGAAGATTTTGGCACAATTGGACCCAAACTATGAAATAATCTACTATTGAGTCTGAAACAAATCTCCTCGATTGACTGTTTTAAAAGAAATCTGAAAACCACTTCTTTAAAGACTATTTTTCATTGTCTTAACAAGTCAATGTACTTAAAAAAAATAGTGACATTTGTGACAGTAAACTTGAAGATAAATATTAATCTGTATCTATATTATTATTCTATATCTTAATTGGTTTTAAGATATTGTGATATGAAATTTTTAGTCTTTTAATTTTATATAATTCTTATTTTTTAATTTGTTATTTCTATTTTTCATTTATATAGTTTTATAGTATATAGATTATGTACAACGCCATTGAATATGTGTTAATGTTGAAATAGGCGTTTGAGAAAATTAACCAGTTTAACCAGTTTAGTTGAATGTACGTAATCCTGTAAAAATTAAAGTATAACAATATCCCTATCACACGCAAACAGAATTGACAACTTGCTCAAGAGCATTCAGTTTATCAAATACCAAGTATACTTATTGGTGTACATGTATCGTAGCTATCGATTAAACTATTGCGTAGGCTTAAGTATTTCATATTTGTAAAGTAACTGAATAATGACACTCAAGAAACAGTATCGGAAGAGAAATCATTATCAAAATCCGCTTGTCGTCATTAAATTCAAATGACATATTGTCAGTACAATACAGGACAAACACACTCTGACAGGAGCTAAAGTGAGAACAAAGCAATCAAAACGTGAATGAGTCATATTAAAGGATAATTACTAACAAAATTCACCTACTGAAGCGTGAATCTCTAGAGAGAAAGAGAGAGAGAGAGAGAGAGAGAGAAATAAATAAATAAATAAATAAATAAATAAATAAATAAATCAATCAATCAATCAATTAATAAATAAAATAAATAAATAAATAAATAAATAAATCAATAAATAAATAAATAAATAAATAAATAAAGGATCACTTGCTTTTATAAGTTTTGTATTGTGTATAATTCTCTATTTGTACACAAAAAGTCTTTAAATTGTCACACGACCGCCATGAAATTCTTACATAAGCAAGAGTGATGTGCTATAAAAGGTTCGTAAAAAATTTCTTATTTTAACCGAAACTTTGCTGATCATATTAAATTAATGATAGGTATAAAATGGGAACGTTCTAGAATAATGATATCCTTAGATCGTTGCACAGCGTAGCAAAATGAATTTTAGGTGGATTTGCTCATATATAGTTACAAAACATTTCAGTGTAAATAAAATTGAACTGAAGAACACTTAGTTTTACCACAATTAATTTTCTGACAAGCGCTTAATCTATGAACTCGTTAACCAGGAAGTAAAAATGATAGTAAAATACCCCAGTTGTTATACAAAACAGTGAAAACGACTGGAACATGTGTTTTTTATTTAGAGCGCATGACACACGTGATCAAAGGGTTTTGCAGGCTAGGCCGCTATTTCAAGCAGCCATACGTACCTCGTGCCAAGCACATCAGTTGCCTATCTCCGGTAGAGCTATCTTCACTTTGCCATTATGCGATAGCATTAAGGCATATGAATACTTGAAAATGGAATCTCCAGAGACAATATATCATCAGTAACCCATAGTCCAAACCGGAAAACAATTGTGTTTGTATTGAAACATCAACGCTTGATCTGCAGACCAAAGTGCCGGACAAAACCCGTCTGTGCTATGTTGCCAAAATAACATATTATACGCCAAATGTCATCTGAGCCTTTGAGTTTACTCTTTTTTCATTCTGATACCATTATGGATCGCGTGATAGGGAAATGAAGTTTGTCGTTCCATATAATCCCTTCTGTGTAGCTTGAAGTACATAAATACAAATTTATGTTGACGGGCTAGTATGTTAAAACACGGATTGTATCCTATTTGTATGTACCATTTTAGCCTGATTAAACTCTCACGCACGATTGCTGGGGTCTCTGTATATTCTGTATTCTGAAGAATAAGAATAGACTGGTAGAAAGGGGTCAAGGCTACAAACACCTGCTGTATTCTATTCTTATAATTGCAATAAAGCATACAATTAAATAGAACACGAACCATTTTTATAAAATTATTAAAACTGGCATCACGGCCTCGGAGCGGTCAATGAAAAACATGGGGGGGGGGGGTAAAGCATATTTTTGTTTTCATTATTATTTAGTGATGACGGTATTTTGGGGCTAAATGTGAGGGAGGGCTAGCACAACCTCACCTTTAGCCCTAGCCCCGAAATACCGTCATCACTGAATAATAATCAAAACAAAAATATAAACATGCTTTACGAGTTCAAAGGTCATGGTAATGCATCAGTAAAATATGCATAAACACAATTTATCAGGCACGAATTCCAACATTATATATTACGCTTCCACACAATCTATTTTAAGAAAAACTTGTAACGATTAGGTTTTCACACAGCTGGAAGGGAAGGATGTTCTAAGTTTACCGTTGGTATCAAAGAAGCATTCTTAACCAATTGCAAATTTGAAAAGAATACTGACATCTCTTAATGTATGTTTTGCACTAAATTTTCATTCAGACAATTTATTTACTGTTCGAGGACAAATAACCGAAGAGGACAAATAAGCGAGGAACCATTACAATTTGAGAAAAACCGTTTAATCAACTCAAATTAGAATTCAACCTTTTGCAGAAAAACACATTTAAATGAGTTATGTACATTTCCAACTGTTTCGAATATGTACTTATAAAAATGCAGCGTTTATTCGCTACTTTTTACATGTGTTATGTCATACGTAGCTGGGGATTTCCCTTTACAAATGCGCTTGCGCAGAAATTAAACAGGCTTGTTTTTTGTTCAGCATTACATTGTTATGAATAAAACCGATTACACATAATTGCTGCTCATTATTATCAGCTATGTTGAATTTTAATATTTGTTCTTAGGTCCGCTGTTCTACGATAATTATCTATTGACATTATTTGCAAAATCATCTCATCGCTACGAATTGTTTTGTCTATATAACTAATACATAATTATGGATTTGCACATACTAAATCAATAATAAATTAACTAACTTGCAATTGAGTACATTAGAAAAATTTGGAATGATGGATGCATAATTTATTTTGGCAATTTCACAAGAAATTCTCGTCTTCGGTTATTGGTCATGGATTGGGCAAATATGGCGTAATGTAGTGGCCTCATATCTGGCCTCATATCTGGCCTCATTAAAGACTCGATTCTAAGTCATAACATCCGGAAAGTTTATGAAATCGAACGAAGAAATACTGACTTCGATTCAGTTGCAGTTTCATTTCCTTAAACAGCTTACTAACACTATCAGATTTATGTCTTAATTTTATTCGGCTATTGATCCTTGACAAGTATATGAGATGCAGAGATTTTCATATAATCTGTAACGGTTCCTTTTGAGCATAAATTGAGCTACACTTATAACCAGATTTATTTTCAAACTAAGCTCTGTTTGAATAAAGTAAAGCATTTAAATGATATTGCGAGCTTGCACAAAACCGGTAGATATATGGACGATGCGCTTAATATAAATAATAGATTATCCATATTTTAGACAATATGTTAACACGATTTATCCCAATCAACTAACACTACATAAATGTAATTCTTCTCGTACTGATGTTGCAGTTTTAGGTTAACATAAAATGCCAACTATAATTATTTGCTTGCAACTTCCATTGGTAGATAAAATGGGTAAAAGTTGTGTTGTACATACCGATTAGAAATTTTCCAATTATTTGAATATCCGCATACAATCTATGTGTGGGGGGATTTCTAAAAAGTGTGTATGTAGCTTTGCTACGGCCTTTTCATGTATTAACGATGTGTTAATACATTACATACACTACGGAATTTTATTATTTAGAATATGGGTAAACTTATACATCAGAGCTAGGTAATTGGACTTGTTTTCCTTTCTGATATGCATTATGATGACCTGGGTGTGGTTACATATGATGCTAGGCTTAAGTCTTGTGAACAAGACGTGTTTTAGCTGATAACTGTGTTTATCGTATTTCATCATGTCCCAGAAAGTTGTAATTCTGTTCAAATAGGAACTATTTTTTAACGCGAACGAATGACAAAATATCATCAAGCTAGAACAGTTTCGATTATTAAATATGGGCGAAATGCGCATATATACATTTTTTCTCGATACATCACATGATGATGCTTACATGCAATATCATACATGAGAAACGTTTGAATTATTGTATTAAGAGATTCGTTGAATGTTAATTAGAAAAAAAGACACGTAGCCTTTAAAACAGACAAAGATAAGATATACGAACAGTAAATATGGGTTGAATTAAAAGCGCTGAAGATAATAAAGAGAATAGAACGGAACCTAGTTTGTTTCTTATCACAACTTTCTCAAAAAGTCTAGTCGATTTTCAGTTAAATTTGATCTCTCGACAATGGCGTTCTCGTGGTTTGTTATTTGTTGTTATGTGGTACTTGTCTCAAATGGGTGGATATCATGTACGTCTGACAACAAACGGTTGGTTCTGCACAGTGACGTAGATACGGCAGCAGCGATTCAGACGTTGGCTGCAAGGCTTGAAGCGTTGTCTGCAGAAGTGAAACGGCTTAGTGCGCAAAACAGTCAACTGGTAGCACAGAACAGTCAACTGGTGGCGGACGTTCACACTTTAAATACACAGAATAGTCAACTGGTATCGGATGTACAGACTCTGAAAACTACATCGTTTGGTGGTAATTGTAACTATTGAAACTATTGTTTAACTTGGTTTTGAATCAGAATTAACGTATCTATATCCATTCGCTCACTTTTTTTTAAATAATATATAAACAAATACGTGTCGAAATAATCTATAGTTTAATATATTTGGAAGGTTCAGTGTACACAAGATGGGGGCGAACAACATGCCCGCAAAACGGATCAGAACTTATTTATGCCGGTAACAATGTGTGATCTATTCCAGTAAAGTTGTATGGATATTGAGATTTTGCATTGAGTAAGTTAAAAAATTATTTGAATTATTTGTGTTTTATTTTAAACACAATATGATCATCAATATTTATTTCTTAGGGTATACTGGTGGAAACATGTACGACAAGAATGGGGCTGCCGATTACATTTGCTTGAGCGGCGAGCCATTGTGGGGCGCATATAATGATTCAGCACAACCGATGGGGCTAAAAATATATGGGACGGAGTATGAATTCGGTCAGCAGTACACTGATGGTGGAGCGAATTTCTTTGGCCAAAATCTTTACAACCACGATGCCCCATGCGCCGTGTGCAGATCCAGCCGCCCAACCACTGTGATGATCCCAGGCAGGAACCAGTGTTACCCGGGCTGGACGATGGAGTACTGGGGATACATTGTGTCTGGTGTAGATATTTATACGGCACCGACAAATTACGCTTGCTTGGACGCCAATGCTGAGTGGGAAGCTGGAGATGTGGAAATCAAAAACGGCAAATTGATGTATTTGGTTGAGGCTGGCTGCGGTTCACTTAAGTGTCCACCATACATTGAAAACCGAGAGATAACTTGTGTCGTCTGCTCGAAATAATGCATCGTGTGTATATTATCTTCAAAGACGGTTATATGAAATCAGTGATTAAATTAATTGTCATGGTGTTTTGAAGCATCTTTTGTTTCGAAAATGTTGTCAATTAAAGGTTTAATTATGATCAGTTTCGTTTTATACTTAATTGAACATGACAACACTTATTCGAATACATTTGCTTAATTTATAAATTGTTTAATTTAAACATCGCAGCTGAATAGTCGCAGTATAATATCATAAAATAATTTAACAAACAAAATACGATTACACGTTTACCCCGACGGATTTTTACTGATGTTCTTTACACCTTACCCTCTTGGCCATATACACTGTGTCATGCATTTTATATTTAAAATAAGAAATCCACGTGTTGTAAAAATAATACAAAAACAGCCTAAACAATAAAATTATTTATTATTACGCCTGTGTAGTGCTTTATAATTTTAGCGATGTCCGACGATGATAAATAATACACGGCAATTTATATTCATGTATCTACGTTCTTAGAGTTATTTTGCTTCCTGATTTACGTTCGTTTACCCGTTCTATCTGTAACAAAACGTTTGCCACTTGCCATTCCGTCAGTATGTGAACAAGTTGCTTTAAAGTCATATTTCGGAAATAAGCAGTAGGGGAGACCAATGTGAGGAGTTTTAATCCCCATAGTTTAAATAATATATCGTTTTATGTACATAATTCGCAGAATGATTCTAGTTAATTGCACACGTTGAGCACGGTTGATAAATTAAATTCCATAATAAAAATTATTTTAACAACACGAACACAATTTCAAACTGACTTAATAAGTTATTATACATCAACACTGTCACACGGGTGTTCATGGGCGTTTAACACTCATATTTTTTTTATTCGCTCTATATACATTTATATTCTACGAACCACTTCAATCATATCGTCATTTCCCCGACGACGTGATCTACGTTTAAGTAAAAAAAACGCAATCGTTTGTTATAAAATCCGTTTCGGGCGTTTTTTTTCACATTATATGATTATCATTTTACGTGTAGCGTTCTTCCTAAAAAAATAATTCCTCTAAATTCCGGTCACTGAAACACATGATGGTTTGCTTCGCAATAGTATGCGTCATAAATCGGTTGTTTATTTCGTTAACAGAAATTCAAAACTGCTCTAATTGCGAATAAATACAAAAAGTCCACCCCTCCTAAAATATGTGCTTAAAGTAGTAGTTTGTTAACCATCAATCGCCTTATTTAATGCTAGTAGAACACAAAACATAAATTATGATACAGTAAAACATTTATGAGCTGTAAAAAAGTACGTTACACAATACGATCATAATGCTGCAATGGAATGATGACCTAGTTAGGAAAGATACGTGTGAGTAATTAAATAAGCTAGGAAATGTGTCTCATATACTTATTTGATGTGAGTTATTATTTTCGGCATCAGAAGTACAAGATCATACATGAACAACAACACGAATCTACGTTAACGTTTGAATTTAATATACTACTTTGACATTAAATAAAGACAACGGGATATTTTTCTCAACACCTGATCTGATATATTATTCGGTATACTGAAATCATGTACAAGTTGAACACAGTTTATCTTTACTAGTAAATAGTATGTGACGCTGAGACCGCGTGGTGATTTAAACGTATATCGACCGATTTTATCGTTTTTAAATCGCCATTCGCTATTACGTGATTTGTTGATTTACAAAGTGAAAATATGTTTTTTTCCATGGCCATCTGTTACTTTATCAAGGTTATTACGTTAAAGCAAAGTGTCAATAGTTTCGTTATCTTGCACACAGTCGTCCGTCACATTTAGGTACATATCATAGTTTATAACATCTGACAGAGTTACAATACTAACATTTAAGTCACCAACAATCGAAATAATGCCAAACGGTTCATAATGTTCAAAATCTTGGACTATGAGAACCTTAGCGTTAGCTTGAAAACATCTTGGTGATCAGATAATGTTTCATTTTTTTTTAATCCATTGTATATAATTTCTATTTTGTTCTACAATATATATGTAATGTTTTAATTTCCCATGGAAATAAACACTATGGTCACCACTGAAGTGACCTTTTTTGCCCTATGACATTTATTGCCAAAAAAGATGGTAACGAATGTATTCATTTATTTCTAAATTAGTATTTTGTATTGAATGAGTCCATATTACTGATAATAATATTAGATCTTATTCTTTAATAAAGTTTTAAAGTCTTTATCATTAACTTTTTTTACGAGACCGTTAACATTCTAAGAGATAATTCTAAGTTAATATAATACTCATCAAGGCATGAAATGTTACACTATTCCCTGTTATTCTATAATAAAGACTAAATTCTCACTAATGTGTAGGGACACCATCCCTCACTATGGAAGGAATGCTGCCTATGCCTCTCTGCTACTAAATATAAACCAACGGGGTCTTAAATTGGACCATTGATGATCAATATTAATTTGGTCAAGCGTGTAACACCAGTCGACAAGAGAACAAATTTGTCCAAATCCATAATGCTTGAATAATAGTGTGCAACTTCAAAAGCTGTATTGCTAATTAGAAAACATTAAGTTTTATATTAGTTCTTGCCATATATCTTCTTCGTGTGCAGATAGGAATATTTATTATTTCATATACCTCAACTGCATTATGTTCAATTGTCTTGAGTTTGACTTTTTCACTTTATTAATTATTTGCTACAAGGCAATAACTTAGGAATAAATACGACATTCCACAAATTCTTTCTTTTAGGACGTTTGTTTCCGAGGATTATGTTTACCGCATCCGAAAAATTAATTCTTAAATTATAAACATTTCAAATGAGGAGTTCTTAGTATCTCATACCATCTAATAAATATGCCTTAAACATTCTGGGATCTGAAATCGTTTATACAGGTCTAAAGCCGTTTATACTTCTAGGCAGCTAAAACACTATTTCATAAACTTCGGGCCATAGCTCTATCCACCAATGCTGGGTATCATACCATCTTTGATCTTTGTCTACTACATGTGCCTATCTTATACTCTTCAAAACCGTACGACGTTATATTCCATGTATCCTTGATATAGACTAAACAACTAAGAAGAAATAAAAATATGATGAATGTGTATAATGAATCCCCTGTTTTGTTTGTAAAGTGGTGCTGTTTTCATGTATTTTAATTAATGCAGATTTCGAATAGGTGACGTCACGCGCACACCTACCGATTTTGAATATACGATCAATTTCCTCGGTTCCTTGTTATGTAGGCAAACCCAGATTAAACTACATTCTTTGATATATTTTTGATTTTAGTACATTTTGATTACTTATATACAAATGTTAACTATTTGCACAATGTATTGAAGTAATTACAGTATAACAATGTTATAGAGATACACAGTTAAATACATGCAATAATAATTTCCTTTGATACACAAATATTTTTGTGGTTATTATTTAATTAAAAACTGCAAAGGATTGTTCACAACTCTGGAGTACACAATGCTTCAAAATCTAATTGTGTGTTTATGATACTAGACTCACGAAAATTGGGATGAATTAATTTGTTATTGAACTATTTTCAATGGTGTGGTCTTAGGTGGTGGGTGGAAGCCTGAGTACCTGGAGAACCCCCTCGGTCCGGTATAGGGACCACTTAATACACACACAAGCTTCCAGGCACGTAGTTTTAGCCCGGTATCCTAGGTGAGAGGCGTGTGTACAAGCCAATGCGCTAACTGGAGAGCCTCAAAATCTTAAAGATGCGATGCTACGAAATATGATATATTTTTAAGAACAATTTACCATCTCTCTTTAATATTCGTTGCATCACGTTTCGATTGTTTTTATTATTGTATTGAACAATTCTTTGAATTTTCATTAGAAACCCTTTGCAAGTCATCTTGAAAACATTCAGAGATAAGATAAACAAGAGCGAATATGGATAATGTCAACACGCTGAAGATGATTAAGAGACTTTAATGGGCATTACCTAATTTGTCTCTTATCTCAAAGAGTCGATTCGATGTTCAGTTGAATTTAATTTTTCGACAATGACGGTCTCGTTGTTTGCGATGTGTTTTTGTATGGTATTTGTCGCAAATAGGTGGATATCATGTACGTCTGACAACAAAAGGTTGGTTATGCACAGTGACGTAGATATTGTGGCAGCGATTCAGACGTTGACTTCAAGACTTGAAGCGATGTCTGCAGTAGTGGGGCAGCTTATTGCCCAAAACCAGCAACTGGAAGCACAGAACAGTCAACTTGTGGCGGAAGTGGCGCATCTGACAACTTTAACTTTAAATTGCAAAACATCAATGCGGGGAATCACGTGGTCTGATTTGAGAAAAATAGCCGCCGATGCCTCGCTTAGATGCAGAAATTGAGTCTTCAAACAGGTACATCTACCTTATCACTTACTTGTTTTAAATCGGATGACGCCTATGATAGGGCCAGTCGGAAGCGGTTTCAGCGAGTATCAACTGTTTTCCTCTGGTTGGTCAGAGTGTGGAGATAACTCATGGAATATTTCGCGATTTCCTGAACCGTCAATTGACATTGAACACTGACAAACAATAATATCACTGTTTTCACACTAATTAGCACTGTTTAAGTACCAATGTTCATGTGGACGCATTTTTGGTTGACAAATGGAAAACTCGATTGCTCATGGCATTATTTTCAAGGTAAAGTTGAGGTTTGTTTGGTTTTGACGATTGATATTGAGCACGGACATGGTCCTTATACACGGACAACTTCTTGAACAGCGCACATGTCAAGGAATACCGTTTTCTACGTCCAATAAGTCTAAAACAAACTCACAAAGCATTGAAATTTTATCTTATTATTTGAGTAAAAAATTATTATTTTCTTCATAAAAGCATGCATGATCAAGTCAGAAACAGTCATGTTTTATAATTTAATACAGTGTATAAATTTGATTATGGATATTTGTTATTAAAGCAGTTTGTGTTTAAGGTGAAAAAATGCTCCATGAATCACCAGGGAAAGGACCTGGCTGCTTGCACATATGCATTATCTCGCTCTGTGAAGTGCAAGTGGAGGAGNGGGGGGGGGGGGGGGGCGTGTGGACTCCAAGTAAAGTCCTGGGTAATGAGAAATTCACGCAGGCAGTCCGACCATTAAATTATTTTGATAGCCATGTCAAAAGAAAATGATGTCTAAAAAGGGAAATAATATTCATTGTAGATTAAATTAACGTTGCAGCTGGAAAACATTATACCTTACATCGCTCTGTTTGCCATTGCATATTGCAGTTTTGGAAAAATTAATTCCCTTATTTGTTTAAATTCGAGTTATACATTAAATACTAAACCGATCCAAATTGAAATGCAAATCGAATACCTGATGACTTGAAAAATGAAATCGTTTATTTTAATATCAATCTCAAAACACTATACTTATTAGTACTTGCATTATATGACATAACATCTGAACTAAAAAATAGTACAACAGCGTGTTAGGTAGTTTTGATTAATTTTGTTCTCATGCTCCACATTTTTCTCCTTTGATGTTTATACTAGAAATAAAGCTTAATGCGCATAACAGATATGAAGGTTAAAGATGAAACACTCTTTGAATATCTTAAATTGCAGGATCTCACAAGTACGCGGTATTTGTGAATATTTTATGTCCTCACTCCAAGTCATGGACATCAAACGTTCGGAAACTTTTGCAAGAGTCAGGTTTTAATGACGTGTGGTTATATCCAGAATCTGTTAATGTTAACAGCTTTATTATAATGTTTCGCAATAGATTAAAAGATTTGTTTATTTCAAAATGGCGCATTGATGTAAATGACTCTCCATCACTATGTTTGTACAAAGAATTGAAACCCATTTTTGAAAGATCCATTTATTTAGACAAAATTGAAAATTCGAAATTTAGAAACATAATCGCAAAATTGAGATTGTCTTCCCATGTTCTATTTATAGAAACTGGTAGGCACCAAAACATTCCAAGAAATGAAAGAACATGTACATTTTGTACACTTAATGAAATTGAAGATGAGTACCATTTTGTTCTTATATGTCCTTTATATGATAATATTAGAAATACATGTATTTCTGTTTTTCACAGAATAAGACCAAGTATGTTTAAATTTTTACAATTGTTGAATGAGACTAGAAAATCTGTATTGATACGTCTAGCTAATTTTTGTATTAAAGCATTTAAACTCAGAGCCGAAAATTTATAGTCTTATGAGAGAATAGTTTTTTCCCCAGAATTGTTATTTTGTTAATAAAATCTAACTGCATAATGTTTATATTTTATTTTTTTCTCAATCACTGACGGATTTTAATCATTTACTTAACTTTGTTTAACAATTAAGAGCCTTCTCTTTCATATTGCATTCTCACATAAATCATATATTTGTAAAAATGCATAAACATTTGTTGTTAATTTGACGCATGTGTATGTATATGTATTTATGATTGATTTATTGTTTTTGACGATGAGCTGTATATGCTTAAGTCGCAAATAAACTATCTGTTCTGTTCTGTTCTGTGAACCACTTTCACACGGGCACAGCAATCGATATAACCAGAAACATCCCGACAGATATCATCTGCGCAACACAGTGTTCCAAAACACAGAACTGCGTCAGTGCCAACTACAACACAGCGACCTTGACCTGCAGTCTGTTGGATACGTTGAACTTCAAGAACGGAGGCGGAGCTTATGACATCATTCTTGTCATCTCTTATTACGCAGGCGCAGCTGCATAGACAAAACACAGCGCTTACGATCGTCTAATTCACGAACAAATCCGTGGGAAACCCCATCTTTTTCGCAACTACAATAAAGTAAATCAAGTATGTTAAAGAGATTTTTTTCCTCATGATAATTACGGAAAAAACACAACAAACTATACAAAAAAAACTTGTCTGCATACAACTTTTTTTAGGACATGCTTATAACGAACGTTCCATGCCACCAGAAGCATCTTTACAAACGTCACTATGTTATATTTTGCAGAACAACGTCAGTTCCTATTACAAAACAGCGCCTTCGTCCGACAATCTTTTCGACTCCTTGGTATTTCAGGGAGGAGGCGTATCAAATGAGGTCTTCGTTGTCATTTCTATTACGCCAGCGCAGTAGCGTAAACATAACGTACATATTTTTACTGACTTCCTAACAAATGAAACAATTTTAAACCAATTTTCTTGTAACTTCAAAATGTTACATATGTTAAGTCAAACTGCTCTTTTTGGTACAAAATGTAATATAATATATATAGAGAAAAAAACTGTCTTCAATAACATTTCTTCCTTTTAATACTCATAAAAAGCGCTTACAATTCAATCCGCTATTCTGTTAAAAATTCTTGATTTGGGTCACGTAACCGTATTTTCAAAATAACAAATTATGCATTTAACTAAATACAAATGTTGTTAACTGATCTGATACTGAAAACATTTGTATGCACCAACATTATTGACGTACGAATGCCCAAACCAAGCTGTTTTTTTAAAGTTGATTCACCGTTGTCTTTGTTTTCGTAACCTAGCACCTTATTATTATAATGCACATTTATGTACACGTATTAATCTTACGCTTATGATTAACAGATATGTATTTAACTAAAGCTAATAATTAACATATATGTATCTAATTTAGGCTAATAATTAACATATATATATATCTAACTTAAGCTAACAATTAACATATATGTATCTAACTTAGGCTAATAATTAACATATATGTATCTAACTTAAGCTTATAATTAACATATATGTATCTAACTTTAGCTAACAATAAACATATATGCATCTAACTTAAGCTAACGATTAACATATATGTATCTAACTTAAGCTAATAATTAACATATATGTATCTAACTTAAGCTAACAAATAACATATATGTATCTAACTAAAGGTTTTTGACATCATTGTTAATCGTTCAGTATTTTCTTGTGTAAATACTTATGGAAAAAAAGAGTAGTTTTAGGCAGTGAAACAAGCTGGGTATATTTGTAAATGTTAACATGTGTTAACAGTCTTTCCTTGAAGGGAAAGTGTATTCGCATACGTGAACAGAATATCGTTTTAGTTTAAGATAGTGTTAGTGTCAGTTTCACACCATGTTTTACAAGTTCTCGCTGAAAAAGTAACCATGATCCGGAATGTGTACTATATGACGCTAGGTTCTAAAAACTTGTTTACAAGAAAGAATTAAGCAGATACGTGTACTTATTCGCGGTACCGTTTGAAAGTGTATTCGCATACGTGAACAGAATATCGTTGTTAGTTTAAGATAGTGTTAGTGTCAGTTTCACACCATGTTTTACAAGTTCTCGCTGAAAAAAAGTAACCATGATCCGGAATGTGTACTATATGACGCTAGGTTCTAAAAACTTGTTTACAAGAAAGAATTTAGCAGATACGTGTACTTATTCCATTTCATGGTACATCACACACTTTTTATTATTTTTCTCTGTTTTATCTTAACAATCGAGTTATGAAATTGTTAATCGGTATTTCGCTAATTAGCATTACACAGTATACAGCTTAGTGATGATTGTTTATATTTTATTGCATTTTACTGTTTTTGCTTACACTTTTATTCATTTTCTGTTGACAGAAAAGCAAATACTATGTTTGTTGAAATTTCAGTTATTGTTTAATGACTTTAATTTGTTCAATATATCGTAAACGGTTGTCATACCCAAGTATGTTTTAATATAACAGTATCAGTTTTGTAAAAGCTTTGCATTCGACCTTAAATAAATAATTATTTCTGTCTCAGTGTTTTCGATTAGACTATTAACATTATACAACTGTATTACCTTTAAGTGGCGCTAAGGATCACATTCGTCTTGTGCACATGTACAACCGAGTGTTTGATGTTATAACACCCATTAAACTTACATGTACTACATAAGGCTTATCTGTGAACATCATACAAGATGACATGGTCGTAAGTGATATGACATTTTAACGGAAGCATCAATATATACAAGAGCATTTGTATTATTTTCTAAAACACATTCTTTGCATAAAACCCAGCTCTGGTCACAGTGCAACTGCCCCTTATAAGTTGCGACCAATACACATCTGAGATTAAAACTTTGTATGGAACCATTGCTTATTCAAATGAGAGAAAAAATAACAACTAAGGATAAGAGATTAATTATTGGGCGTATATACGGAGAGAAGTACCTCTAGAAGAGGCAAGACATTCCTTAAACTATAGCTAGGCATTTAAAACGTACGTGTTGTACTCGTACACATCTTTGAATGTTTCGTTTTATATTTTGACTGACGAAGCCTAATACTTATCGTACACAGAAGAATACACTACCTTCCGGTGTATCAAGTTAATAGACTCCCACATAAAGCACAACAGCAAAGCAAAACGGTTTCTCGTGAAACAATTCCAAGTATGGTTGTAACCCGTTCTTGAGGAAAATTCCCCGTGAGTCACAATACAGGTGGTTTGATAGAAACCATGAGCGTTCAGCAACAAACCTGGAAATGGGCATGCAGTATGAAAAACGTGGTAACTAAAACGGAGTTATATGAGTTTTATGGTGGCGCTGAATTAACATATACAATTACTGAGTTAAGGTAAATGATATTAAAACGTTTCTACAATGGCAAACAAAATGATGGGTCGGCATCAATTACTTATTGTATTGGTACGTAACGGGACGACAACACTCAGTCTAATGTGACACATCAGGCTTATTGCTATGATTTACAATGAAGAGTTGTTTATATTTTATTTTTACATTCACAGACATACAAAAGATTTTTGTTAATCGTTCATACACTTTTACATGAAAAGGTTTAATAGTTTCTACAAAAGCGAAATTGTTGCAGGCTAGAAAGACGTGTATTATCAAACAAAGCAAGATAACAGTCATTGGTAAGTAAACAGAAGAAGTTCTTGAGAACTAGTCGACATGTCCCATACTGACCCGCCATGGGACACCCTACCTTCATGTAATATGCCATACCAAAATATAATTGACTCACTTATTACCCGCCATTTGACTACCTATAACAGGTGCCAAACTGTATCGCACAATATTTTACATCGTTTATTATTTGTTGGTGAGCTAATTACTGTAAACGCATATGGCCCATGATGGCCGTTACATCATTAAAAACGCATAATACTGAAGCGTCTTTTGATTCATAAGCAAGGTATAGAATCGATGATTTCATGTCAAGTAATCTCGGTTATCTGGTCGTAAAATTATCCAGTAACACGTGTTCTACTTCTTAGAATGTGCAAATTGTTTATGATGCGGTTTATTTTAATTCGATAATGATAAAATGAGCCCTTATTAAATTCTTCAAGACAGCATTAACTCTGAACATATGCTGTTAAATGTGGGTTATTCAAAAATGAGCCCCCATTCAACTATGTACAGACAATCTTCAGAGGGGTTTATACCGTTGCAATGACATGGAATAAGTATAAAACCACTATTTATATAATATTACCATATGCGTCCAATTTTCACAGTGCGCGTATAAGTCCGAGCGTGATAACTTGCACATGGTGTTATCCGGTCGTCGTTTTACGGGAAATATAAAGGTTCATTTAAAAGATATTTGCCATTTCTTCACAGTGTGATTATAGGGTCGCAATTATAGCCACCGCTAAGACAGAGGTGAGGGGGGGGGGGTCTTGAATATCTGTAGATATGCCCTATCTCTTCCTGTGTATTTGTTTGTATGTCTGTTTGTCATTGCGTCTCTTAGTCATTTGTTCCGTAAACACAAATTTGTACGGAGAAGACAACAATTCAATTGAATAGTTTACTGACTTATATACAGTGTATTGTGGTTGCGCACCAACGTTGTTTAAATTCTTCTTGGGTTAAAACTGGCGACGCCGTTTGGTCAAATTTTAAATTTCCAAACAACTTGCTACATAATACGACATGCGGTGTCCGGGTAACCGGGGTATGTTTTTCGATGCAGTGACACGGTCTTGTTGCATTGTAGATGATCCCCTTCACCACCTTCAGATGGGTGTTTATACGGTACTGAATATATGTATCCCGGAAAAGCAACCTTTTGGAAAAACCCACATATCTGCTGGTAAACATAATACTTACCCATTTATTATCCTTCCAAAATAACACACTATATCAACCGTTATTATTCAAAGTTAGCTATCATTGGTTGATATAATGGACCAGCGCTGTTTAAAACCACACACCATATCAAACCTTATTATTCAAAGTAAGCTATCATTGGTTAATATAATGGACCAGCGTTGTTTGTACCGAGGGATAAGTGTTTTTTTTTCTAAATTCGTGCGAATTCCGGGATCAGTCTATTGTAAGGGATTTATAATAAGCTTTGTAAGCGACACTGTTAACTCACTAAGAAGAGCACTCGTCCTAATTACGTAATATACTTAATTTAGCAATATATTCACAAAGGCATAATTGAACACAATTACAAACACACACACACACACACAGTAATGTTATTCTAAATAGTTAAACATTTAAATAATAATATAAAATATTCTGGGAATACACCTGCCCAACAATTCTCACTGTTCGTAGACTAATTTTAGAGTCCCTGGTTCATCTGCGTTTAAAAAAATGATATTTCAATCTGCTTCTTTCATTGACGGAATAAAATGCGCGTGTAAACTTGCAGATAAAGAGTATGAAAGTAAATTAAAGAATTGAACTACGACTAACTGGCAATTATTTATCATAACACATTAATAATCACTTAATTTCTTTTCTATAATTACGTGTACGTCATTTGGACGTAGAGTTGCATCAATTCGTTAAAGAAAGTCTAGTCTGATGTGATGATAATTTTTTTTAAATTTTAGCAACAAAAATCAAACACAAAAAACAACTTATTATTATGTGAAGTATTATTAGTTAAGCGCTTCGTGTGAAGTTAAACATGCCTGTAAACCCGTAATTATTTGCATTAAGCTTTCCAAAGAGATCAGCTAATTTATTTTATATATTTATGAAAAGCATTGCTGCATGAATGGTCCAGAATTATTGAGGCCATTTGATTTAAATAAACGACTATTTGATAGGACTAATCGATTTCCTCTTAGTTAAGGTTTGCATTGTCCAAACGGTTTATATCAATATAAATTAAGCACTATTTTAAAAGTTAAAACACAAAACTGTATATACCCTGATTTGATGATAAACCCTTGATCATTTACACTATAGGTTACGTTTACAAACAATACCTCGGACATAAGTGCGTTCATATTAGGGATTAATTACGTTTATGTTAGCTCTATAATCAGACCAAGGTTGAACCCCTTTTATAACACAGATTTTATTTTGCAAATTTCGCAAATTTTTGCAAATATTAAGTCAACAGTAAGTAACGGGAGAGCAGACCCCGATTGGTGATGTGGAGTTATAATGGCCGGTAACAATGAAATGCGTCAGTAACATTCTCCATCACAATCAATAAATCAATAAGCGTCCTAAAACGTCCATTAACGCACTACGATGGTTTATAGACAGATTATACATTTTTCCATGGGCGACTATAATTTATCTACAAACTACTGGCACAAACCATTGAAGCAAGTAAAGCATTCATAGTTATGCTTACATGTATACTTAAAAATTAATGCTACACTATTAGCATAGGCTTGTATTTAGGACGGTTACAAGTCTGATTCAGAAGATATAAAACGATTAAAAACATTTAATATTTCCCTTAAAACCATGACACATGTCTGATGAGTAAACTACTTTACAAAAAGATTGATTTCAAGTTTTTAATAAGAAGTGTTAATTGACATCCTATTCTTATGCAGCCAGAGTTAAAAGTTTTAATTGACATCACATTCTTATGCAGCCAGAGTTAAAAGTATTAATTGACATCACATTCGTATGATGCAATAGAGTCAGTAAATAAATAAAATGTTGAGTGTGGGCGTTATAACCGTTTTAATCAGTAGTTCAGTCATATCACGGCGGTCAGTTAGCCACACACAATTCTCCCAGGACAAGCTGGTTTACAAGTTCTACGGGAACATACTAAACGTATTAACTAACCACCGTCCTAATTGAATCATAGGAAGGAGTGTGTGTGTTTATTTCGAAGTTTATGAGGTCCTTCCGCGCATGAGGCTATATGAAATGTGGATCCGGAGTGTGTTCCAAGACTCCTAACTAATTAGTTAAGAATGTCCGTAGATATGATGTCGTGATCATTCTCCGCACACGTTATGTAGCCTTGCAAGGTATCGAATTTTGATGCGCGGATTTTTAGTCCAGTACTCTACCAAAAATAAGTGACATATTCAAGTTAAGATAGTATCCGAGGCACTTACAATGTTATGATCAACAGTAATCTATTAATAACTCATATTTATAACTGTTAATTAATATACATTCTGACAGTGGGTGTAAAACATTATTTATCCTTTAAGGCTTTGCTGAATACATCATGAATGCTGGTGTTGTGGTTGTTGCGTTTTTAATTTCTGACTAAATACGTTGCTATATGAGATTTAAATTGCATTATTATGTATTCGTTCAAAAGTGTTATTGCTGTTATAAGTTTATTGATTGCTTCACACCAGATATGAACACGGTTTTTCTCAATTATGTTAATATATGTAGATTGTCTGTCAATATGTAAAATAAGACATCTGTGAGTTCGACCCAGAGCCTTTCTCGGGATATGGTGTCTTGACTTTCACGCCAATGACCCTTGGACTTTGGCACAGTGCTGAGTTAGTGAATTTTATTAAAATCAAATGCCGTCTTCACACATTTAAGTGTTATCACTAATAAAATGTCTGCAATAACAATCATCATTTTTACGTATGCAACGCAAACGATGTATGGTCGTAGCGCAGTTGCAGCGCAGTAAAGTCGTATACGCCACTCCAAGAACGAGAAGTGTGGAACACGCTAAGGACGTGGTGGCAAAGAAAACAGAAAGCATGGCTTCCAAGTCTGATGGTCGACGGAACTTGAATTGCTCTGAGAAATACACATTTGCGTTTTTACTACGAATATCAGCATTTAACACAAAAAGACTTCTGTTGTCAAAGAGCGGTTGCCAATTCTCGAAAGGGGAAGGGGNGGGGGGGGGGGGGGTAAACATATTTGATTGTTACATAATTTGATTTGATGGTACAATCTAATAACTTAATTATGGATACAATGCGGACGTTATGTTAGACAACTTGAATTGACTCTTGAAATGATTATCTACGTTTAGTTGAACCAATCGAGTTAAGTGATCGTCTGCCTTTACCGAAGAAGCCAGCATTGACAGAGCTGCTCAGGCTGTTCCCAAACCAGTATGACGATCTACTGCCACTCGTTGTAGAAGAGGAAATAATTGATTTACTTCAGTACTGTAAGATAATTTACACAAATGTGCTGAACCTGTTTTATTTCATTTTAATTTCAAAACTGACCCACTCTGTATCGATTATTTTATGGCATTTTAAAAATAATTAATGACCTATTTCGATCATAAGTTAAATGATTTATAAGGAAAATCAACACGTGCGTTGTAACTTGTATGGCATTAGCGATTACAAACTCAGAAATTGATTATAAACCCAATGTATGCGTTGTTTTTCATTCAATTCATTAGGCGATTGAGTTAAATAAGTTGAATCTAGGTACAACACTAGTACACAAAGAATCACATTTAAATTGCTTTGTCTTGTTTATGCAGGAAATCTAAAGACTGATGATGACTTATTTCCGGCACTGAAAATGTGTTTTATTGTGTTTATACAGTATATTTTGTGTGTGTGTTTGTCATTGTGATCTACTGTTTATTGAATGTTTTCCAATTTTGATTAAGTATTTACGTGAAAATATGAAGTATTTTACTAAAAAGGTAAATACATCCTTATTTTTAATTTTGATTCAGTCAGGATCCCCAAGAATATGGACAGTTACTGTTAGATAAATGTATGGGGATGATACACATTTACTGTGTGTTACTATATTCAATCAGGATGATTATGTATTAGACCATGTACCTATCATAATTGTTGTTCTTCGGCGCTTTTGAAACTACTCGACAAATTGGCCCTAAAATACATGTTTATTATGTTATTGAATACATTGTCGAGAAAGTATATTACCTTTATGACAAAAAATAATGAAATTAATATAATATTTAAATCATTATGTTAAATATGTATGTCCCACCTGGGAGGGGGGATGGGGCATATTGATTTGTCATGACATCTGTATATTTTGGTATATTTTTTTCACATAAGCAGTAATGGTTCCTTTTTAGCAAAATTGACATTTTTATGCACCAACAACGTGGAGAGCATTACGCATTGCGCTTGCCTATAAAACCATACATCTGTAAGTATGTATGCATGTATTGAAGCGTGTGTAAACAAGTCATCTTATCATTCTGGATCTGCTTCGCTCAAAATTTCATTTCACAGGTGAGTTACCTTAATGTGTAGGTTAGTGTAAAGAAAGGAAATTTTGTTGGGATCCAATTCGGGCAAAATTATATTTTTTTCAACTTTATAATATATAAGCTCTGAAATTATGTGTACTTTTCTTTAACGGCTGTGTGGATTTTGCATGACTTTTTAAGTGCTGAATTATCGTATTTATTCATATGATAGGAAGAAATTTAAGCTATGAACTATTCATTAGTAGAATTGTGGGTTTGGCATTTATTTTTACTATATCATAAATATAGTCCCCCAATTTATTTTGGACTCAACTTCTTTCTTGCTTGTTGGATGTGCCTTACATTTTTACATCTGTGTATTTGTGGTCATTATGTTCAAGACTCGAGTGTTTTTTAAGATTTGTGGAAGCAACTGACTAGTGGATGCATTTTACAAATACTCATTTGGTTTAAACACAACACTTTAACCAATTTAAAAAGCAGGATAAAAAATAGAAATCTATATCAAGCTAGATATAACAAAGATTCATTTTTTTCATTAAAATCACGTTACACCTGTTTCCATGTCCATGTCGATTACCTTTAAAAGGATTCAGAGAGTTTTGTAAGAAACACAATGGATAACTAATAACTAATCAATTAAAAAGTTAAACGAGATCGTTATAGTTTATTCAAAGGTTGACATTTAAACAGAAACACATATTGTTGTATTGTTCTGATTTAAAGCTTTAGGCATGAATGATGAAAAGCTTTTTTGCCTACCCATTAAAAATTCAGCACTTTTAGGACTGTGACCTAGTGAACCAATAAAATATGAAAGGTATGTCTACAATCAAAATTAAATCAATCAAATCCTCTGGGAAAGGAGCTTACTGAAACAAAACATTTTTATCCAGTTGCGTGCAGTTCTCATTTTCATAACGCTGACATTTGAATTCAGTAGTTGGCTGCTAGTACGGTACTTTGTAAAAATGTCAGCGGTAGGAAAAACGTTAATCATGATGGCAATTGTTACTTTGAGTCGAGTTAACTTGCACTCAGCATCAATGCATTCAAACGTTTACCTTGCGAAGAACAACATTCGCCTTACAGGAACATATCGTGAGTTGACAAATGTGCCACTTCTGAAGTGTCTTGGTGCATGTGATTCGGACTTCCTATGTCTGTCAGCAAACTATCACCATGGATATAAGAAATGTGCGTTGACGTCATTCAGACATGATGACGTGATCGTGTGGTCGGTTGCAGAAAATGGACGGAAACTATATTATCAAANGACCCCCCCCCCCAATTTTTGTTCGTACCCAATTTTTTTTATTTGTACCCAATTTTTTTTTTCGTACACAATTTTTGTTTCGTACCCAAATTATTGTTCGTACCCAATTTGTTTTCGAACCCAATTTTTTTTTCGTACCCCAATTTTTTTCGTACCATTTTTTTTTCGTACTAAATATTTTTTCGTACCAATTTTTTTTTTCGTACCCAAATTTTTGTTCGTACCCAAATATGTGTTTGGCATAATTTGTTCGTACCCAAAATATTCGTACCCAATTCTTTTTTTACCCAAAATTGTCTTACCCACATACACAATTTTGGTCATGAAGATAAACTTGAATTGATGCTTTTATATCCATCCTCTTCAAAAGCATCGTCACACCAGTACTGTCAGTACTTTGATTATGACAACAAGGTCTATCTCTACCATCCATATTCACATTACCCACCCTAGGGCCCCGCCCACTTAGGCCACACCCACCCAAATTTGCCTTTTACTATTACTGCTTTATTTCTAGACCGATTCACTTTTTATTGATACTGAACTTCTTTTATGACAATAAGGTCAATCTCAACTATGCATGGCTCCATTACCAACCCTGGGGCGCCCTGTCAACATAGACCACGCCCTCCCAAAATTTTGTTTTAACATAACTTCTTCATTTATTCACCAATTGACTTAACATTAATACTGAACATCTCGTATGACAACACGGTCTATCTCGACCATCCATGTCCGCATTACCCACCTCGGGGCCCCACCAACATAGGCCTTTCCCACCCAAAATTGCCTTTTAATATAACATCTATGCGGCGTGGGGATACGCGGCGGCCTCTGCCGCGCAAGCGCAAGCATTCTAGTGAAAATTGCCTTGAGAATATATTATATATATATTCTATATATGTAGCTTTAAGGAGCATGTATGTGGCGCCCTACACTTTTTATTCGGTATTACATCTTCCTTTTTGATTTTTTTTGGATATGTCGATCAAATTCACTAAATGTACCATTAAATTTACGATAGTTTTTAATTTATTCTTTCATTTCGTTAAATTTAAATTAAACGAACAAAAAATCACTAAATGAAGAATGTTAAATAAATATTGGAGAAATTTCTGCATAAACATAGCATACTCGTAATAAAGTGGAGAATCGTAAAAAGACGGAAAAAAAACAAATAAGACAACAAACATGTTCTATTTGTTTTCAGGCGATATTGATTTAAACGGATGACCTTTTAATTTTGACCTTATATAGTGACTAATGCGTGCACTGTTAATTATGCAAGCTGCCATTCACAAAGTATACAGATTATCTAAAAACAAATTTTGTGAATGATGCGTCAAATAAACAATTTAAAAGTAAAATGTTTGTTATTTAATTAATTTAACTCGCCCATTTTGTTTGAAAAAATGTTGGCCGTACGTTCAAGGATTTTTGTTACAGTGACACAGGATGTTGTCAAAATTGTGACTTATATATATATATATGATGTTGGTGGAAGACCTCAGACATGTGACTGGATTTAAAAACTCATGCATTATAAGTTAGCTGGAATTCCCCGTCACCTGAACATTCCAGTACTGGGAACAAAACAAGAGGGCTGTGATGGCCCTGTATCGCGCCACTGTTTTTTTTTATGCGAAACAAAAGCGTGCAATGCGCATGGATTGAAATGTACTCAAGCATGTGACTTTTACTTTCTATCCCTCGTTCCACTGGGCGCTTAAAGTTGGAAGGGTGTGCATTTTTATGTATGGAAAACGTTACTACGGTGTTTACTAAACAGCTAAAAAGCCCGGGAATTGTCGCACAGGTCCTTTGCTTATAACGTAGGTACATTTATCTCTCCAAAAGATATTGTCGTTCTTTCTATTTAACATATTTTTAGATGCTGAAGATCAAATCTACGCATGTTCTACAAGATAAATTAATGAAAGTTCCTTCATTCAATCATGAATCTTTTTCCAAAATTCCAAAAAGTGTTTGTAGGTTTTAAAGTGTATGTTACTTATACAGTTCATGACATATGCAAAATATCTAATGACGTAGATCACCTGAACTTTACTTCATTCTTGAGGCATAAGTGAGTGTAGCAGGATTGTTAACGTGGTGAAGAAATTGTTTATTGTACAAAGAAGATATTTTCCTGGGGAAACATAAAGCTAAGAGTTTTTCAGGTTCATGAGGTGCCGAAAGGCAATAGGAATGATAACTTTGTAGAGGTTGTTTGTTAAACAAAGTAAATGTTAATGAGACAAAACAGATGTTGCGATCATGGCAACACTACTTGAATATGGCATGAGATTTAAAGAGATATTATGACAAAAACGTTATTCCAAGTGTATTTTGTTACAATTTTAGTTTAAGAAGAAAATAGTGTATTCATCCCATAATGAATAAATAGCAAAAAACGCATAAACATGCAAAGTTCAACGACTTCCTGTGGCCATTTTTTGACGAATCAAATTTTCTTGAACAACTTTTAAATGGGAGCCTTCAAGGCAAAAATTTAGCCCCAAGAGCATAAATTGAACAAACTTGGTACAGAACTATAAGATTTCACTAGATACCAAATTTGGTAGCCATATGCCCAATGGTTATGGACAGGAATGTTTTTAAACTTTGCACAAAAGAGGCTTTATATAAGCATATGTTCAATTTTGTGACCCCCGGGACAGGGTCAAATTTAACCCAGGGGCATTATTTGAACAAATTTGGTAGAGAACTATTAGATGTCACTACATACCAAATTTGGTAGCCCTATGCCCAATGGTTACGGACAAGAGATTTTTAAAATTTTCACAAAATAGGCCTTATATAAGCGAATTTCAATTTTGTGACCCCTGGGGCAGGGTTGAAAAAAGTTTACCCCGGGAACATTCCTGAGAAATTTCATCAAAATTGGACCAGTAGTTTAGGAGTAGAAGATGTTTGAAGGAAAAGTTAACGCACGCACGGACGGACGCACACACGCACGCACAACGGACACAGGACCATGACATAAGCCCCGCTGGCCTCTGGCCAATGGAGCTAAAAACAACATTACATTCATTTAATGGTAGATTATAAACAATTCCTGCGTGTTCGCCATCAAATAAATCATGGTTTGCTTAAACTACATTGTAGAAGCTATATGTATAAAATGACTTTTGAGTTCAAAAGTTGAAACAGTTCTAATAAAAGAGTAACAAATAATGTGTTATGGAACAAAAACTGTGTCCAAAGAGTGGGGAAATCCAACACGATGTACTTTGACACGAAACTATTTGACCTTGACCTGAAAAAAAGATTGGGGCATTTAAATATTGACATTTATCGTTCTAAATTTAAAAGAACTAGCCAACACTGTGTAGAGATTATATAATTACAAGATGGCTTATTGGACACCTCTATGGAAGTTTGTCTTTATGTATTTTTGGTGTGTGTACCATTTAACTACGCATTTGCAAAGTTGTTAAGAGCGTAATTGTTGCACATTCTCTCATTATGGAAATCCATAAAAATTAGTTTATAATACTAAATCCCAGGATTTGATGAATAACCAAACTTGTTAATCTCGAATATGTATGCGTGTTTACTTATGCGGTAGTGAATGTAAAACCTACACGACCATGCAGGTGCACGCATTTTATGAACATTAAAACAATGTGCTTGAAGTAAACAATATGGAATAGTTAATAGGTTGTTATTGTTGTTCAAATCAATTCTAAACCTTTATGTGCGACTCATGTTTTCAAAATGCGCTTTTCTGTCGACATCAAATAATATGTGTCGACATCAAATACTATTTAAGCCGATTGTCAAACGACACAAATAAAAAATAAGGCGGACATCTTTTCATTTTGAAATCTTTGATGCGTAAGATTTTCAGTTGAATGTGTACTACACTTAATGGGTAGATTGAAACTAACAGATATAGAAAAAAAAATAAAATTGGTTGACACGATTTTGAATAGTCTTAAAATAAAATATTCGTTTCCGCGAAATAAGGGTAGGTAGGTCGGCTAATCGTGTTTGCCATATCCAAAGGCAACCAATACTTAGCCATACTTAGTGTTACACTTGAAATGTTGGCAAAGTTATGTCAGAGTCTTACAAGGGTATCCTGGGCGCGCAAGTTAATATTTGCTTATGTTTGTTTGATGATATTGACAAGATACTCGCGAGTATTCGGTTAATTTACGTATTGTTTTGTTCCAGAGTGTTGCTTTAAAATTATTAAGAGCTATCCAAAGTCTATAGATCACGAATATTTATAGAATACTAGTAATGTCTACCCTCTACCGGTAATGCAGTGAATTGACAAGTGACATATGCTGATGTTTTGGGTTCGCATCGATATTTGTCAGCTCCAACGCACATTGAAAAACTCATCCAAAGCAATTGACGTTGGTTGCTTCGTTTACCATGTTATGGCACTGAACAGATGATCTTAAAAGAAATACGACTGGTCTTAAGCATCATCTCACGGAATCCAGATAGCACTAGTCCGGATGTTGAAATATTTATATTGAAGTGATATTTTGGTGACTTTGGGAAATCAAATATCGATCGTTCTTGGGATTAGCTAACTAATTTTACAATTGTAGCTAGCAACACCAAATTAATGCTATATTACAAACACGTACGGATTCCTTACTTTTTACGAAAATGGGATCTGTACTTACCAGTTTTCTTTTCACAAGCGCAACACCCACTACAACATTGTTTTACTTATCGTTCAAATAACATCCTTAGAATATGTGTGCTCTTGTAAAGACTGCATACATATACGACCATTGTTCCTTTAACTACACAATAACGAAAATAAAATGACCAATGGATGTGTGAGCATCTTCTGTACTTTGTTTGTTCATGCTTATACTTTTGCTGATGTCGATGTACGCTGCTGCTAATGATGCTTATACAACTGCACTAGACATGAAAATCGGTTTAACCTGTGCGGACTTCACCGGCTAATCTGACAAAAAAAATATGTCCAAGTAGAAATTTGTTAACAATTTTAATTAAGCTAAATCCTACTTTCGGTTTTAAAAGCGGTACCGTTTGAAAAATAATAACTTACATGCTAACTAGGCTATATAATTAATTTTATATATGCCAATTAGAATATATCTGGTGGTTACAAGGTAGAAATCGGTCTTTTTTTAGCTTTAAAGCTTAAAAATAATCGTTTTTTGTCGAAATAGACGTTTACGTATAGAAATCCTACTTTAAGTTTAAAAAGCGGTACCGTTTGAAAAATGATAAATTACGTGCTAACTAGGCTATAAAATTAATTTTATCTATGCCAATTAGAATATATCTGGTGGTAACAAGGTAGAAATCCGCTTTTTTTGTCGAAATGGACGTATACGTATAGAAATCCCACTTTCGGTTTTTAAAGCGGTACCGTTTGAACAATAATAAATTACGTGCTTACTAGGCTATATAATTAATTGTATCTATGCCAATTAGAATATATCTGGTGGCTACAAGGTATAAATCCGTCTTTATGCGCTTTAAAACTTAAAACTTATCGCGTTTGTCGAAATGGAAGTATACGTATAGAAATCCTACTTTCGGATTTTAAAGCGGTACCAGTTGAAAAATAATAAATAACTTGCTAACTAGGCTAAACATTTAATGACCATTTTGCACACTTTCAAATTGCATCTATATATGTTTTGGTTAACATGTATTTCATTTCAATGTGTGTGGCTTTAAACAAGGTTGAAATTAATTTTCCGCCTACAAACGGATAACGTCCCTTTGGTCTTCTGATAATATAGTCTCCATCCGTTTTCTGCAAACTACTAAACGCTCACGTTAATTTGTCTGAATGACGTTAAAGCACATTTCTTATTCCCATGGTGATAGTTGACTGACAGACATAGGAAGTCCTTTTCGCATTCACTAAGACAATTCAGAAGTTGCACATTTGTCACCTCACGGTACGGTCTTTACAGACAAATGTTGTTCTTTGCAATGTAAACGTTTGAATGCAGAAATGCCGAGTACATTTGGATGTGACTCAAAATTATAATTCCCGTCATAATTAACGCTTTTCGTTCCACTAACATTTTGATAATTTTATCTGCTCTATGTTTAGTCCCGTACTAGCAGCCAACTACTGAATTCCTATTTCAGCTTTATGAAAATTAAGTAGTTTTCCTAGATGATTTAATTGATTCGATTCAGATTGTTAATATGCCTTTCATATTTTAAATGACGCGTATAAATTCGCTCAAAAAGAACAGAAAGAGTCTGGATAGTTCTGCATTGTTAATTCGTAGGTATAATAAGCTACTCAAACAAAATGCTTTTAATGAGAGCTGTATGATAGGGACATAATTATTGTAATAAAATATCATTATTTGCACAAACCTACTGCTTAAAGTTAAAATGGATGATACATATTTTTATATTGGTGTGGATTACAACACTCTAAATCCTTTATCACGTACTCGACATATACATTGTAATAGGTGTTACGTGATGTTTTTAAACAATGTTATCGTTTTAATAAGTTTCAGCTTTTCAAATTGATTTAAAGTTTTGGTTTATACCAAAAGATTAAAAACAAAAACATGCATTACTTGCGTGTATTAATTGGTCGAGGTATGATTGACTCTTTTTGTTTTGCCATCAGTTTACTTTTTAAATAATTACAAAAAGCTGAAACAGACAGTATATCCCCCGCCACCTATGCATTGTTGTCGAAATGTTACAGTAGAAATTTAATCTTGTATGAACAAGAACTACTGTCAAAGCCAAAACAGAAGTGACTATTATCAATTATGTATGTAGCCAAAGCAACCTGGACTGACGCAAACACTGAAACCACATACATATTCCCCATATGCTGACCCGAGTGCAATCGACGTTGCTTGAGTAGTTGTTGTGATGTCGTATGATCTAGAATTTAGATTGTTAATTATTTCTGTTACGGTAACAACCACAAAGTTTTGTCTGACGAAGCAATACTGACATAACGCATATGGGGCTCTCTATCCACATACTTAAGTTTTATCTTTAAGTACTTTTTGAGTTGCAGCAGGAATCATAAATTAGTTTCCGCTTATTTTTGAAACCATAGCAAAGACAATTTATATCCCCGAACTACTTAATTCATATCATCATAGCGAGTTTCATCAAGGTAGCTGAAGCTCTTGTTGATTCATTGCAGAATCCCGTTTGTGACGACCGGACGCACTCACGTACGAATAACGCCTATCATTCATATGTCCCTACGCCTTTCATCAGGGGTTAATGAAGTGCAAACGACTATTGAGTTTTATATTAAAATAACATTGAGACATATTCTCTTTTACTTTAGTTTGATTTAAATAATGATGTTATGAGGTTAAATTATACTGATACTAAATATGTTATGAATACATCAGGGTCAAGTGTGAGTTTCGGAGCCCTTTCGTTGGTTTTAAACCTCCAGTGTGTTGTTTCAAGTTGTCTGTTTCATGTGTTTTGTGAGCATGCTTGTGAAAATGTTCTACTGAAGAAAATAGCTCTAGGCTAATTACTAGGTTTGGCATCCGACAAACAGGTTAAAACCTATAAGCTATGCTAAGCTTTGCCATGTTAGACGCTATTCATTGGCGTTTGTTTTCGTCATGTGTTTTGTCCTGTGTTCAAATGTAACAGATAGTGATGAAAAAGGTGCAGCTGGATTTTCACTGTGTTTGAATGTGTTTTTGTTATTTTATCTTTCGCCAATTTTTACTTGAGTTATTGTTTAACTGCATATGCTTTTGTATAAAAAAAAACATGAATGCTAAAGAACATTTCAAAATATCAGGTAATTTATTTGTAAAAACAAACTTACAAAATAATGAGTCTTTTACTTGCAACACTATTTAGGTGTCTGTAAACGGATGTATACCGCCTGAAAGGTCCGTTTAAAGTTTTATTTCCTCCTTTTGCATATGTTAAAGGACGATCAAACATTAAGAATGTAAAATCAATTTATTTATACCGAATTCTCGGTGAATAAAAACCAGTGAAATCAGTTTTAATTCACTGATATTTCTCTACAAACCACCGAAAAGCATAACATAAAAAGACTCTATTTAATTTGTTTTAAACTATATTTATATTTTCATTAAAATTGTAAAACGCAATATGCTTGTCTATGAATGCCAATCAGTTAAAAAAAACACAACCCTAGTCGCCGAAAGTCATCTTCCATTACAAGCATCTTGTACCAACTCACTTATGAGTCTACTAATCTGCTGTTCTAAAACAAACTTATCAAGTCACCACTACAGACTGCTGTCAATATCCACATCCTTTAAAATTTCAAAGTTAAAGAATCAATACATTTAAATAGAGTGATACAATAAGATGTTTGTAACAAGCAACTTGATTCGATGTCAACCCGTGCCGAAAAACGCTGCCCAACATATTTGAAAGTTATTATTCACTTGATGCAAAAAATAAGACGAAGAGTCACAAGTAATAATTCATATAGTAACCGTTTTTCGTTGAATAATACATTATGCAGTAATCCTAAGAATTCGTCCGGAAACTGACGTCATCTGCACCAAATAAAGTAAGTGAGCACGTCTTTCATTTTCAGTTGTAATTTACTAACATACACATCGTCTCTTTGTTGCACTCTGCGTTCTATGTTAAGGGGTGTTGTGCCAGTTTATTTAACCGAGGATATATTTATATTAACACCGATGATGCTATTATCACAACCCAATATTTTTGTTATTTGTATCATTACAAATGACCGAGTTTTTCATAATACAAAGGTCAGTGGTTCGATCCCAGGTGCGGTTAACTTTTTTAACTGTTGTTTTCTTTCTTTAATTTCAAATAACAATCGCCAAGTGAATGTCTTACCCATCTGCATACAATTTAATAAGTAGCACGCATACGCGTATTGATGACATAGTAAGGTTTTACTAACTTAACTGTTAATTGCAAAACATAACTGATAAGTTCTTTTACTAATTATTTGTATGCCTATTGGATCGATTATAACGTTAGTCTTATATGCAAAGCAAAAAAAAGTTTGAATGTTAGGATGCCCATATACAGAGTACATTAAACAACAATTTGTTTTAACAGTTTAATAAACATGAATATAATATTTTGCATATTTGCTAAGTTAAACTAGGTACAGTATGTGTCTGTTGGTAGTATACTCATGAAAAGTACAGTAGATATTGTTCGCAAATTAATTTAATTATATACCAATTTATTGAGTACGAATACAGCTATTTTACAAAAATAAATTTTAACAATGGTTTGTTTTCGTAATTACGGGGAATTCAATATATAATTTAGATGAAGGCACAAAACAAGCACTGTCGTGATGTAGTGCAAAATAGCAGTACATGCATATTAAATCGGGGTTTAGAGAGAACAATACATAGATGAATAGTGTAAACAAGAGCGTTTATCCGGTGACTTTCGTGCTGTTAAATTTAAATAGTATTTATCAGTTATATACTGCACAAAAAAAAAAGTTCAGTTACATTAACTTTGAAGTGTCCAAATCGATTTCGCATGCGATACGTTTGATCTTCGGCTGATCGTTTTCGATAACCCGTATGAGGACTGTTCCGTAACCTGACCAGGCACCTGATTTTTTTCTTGATTTTGCAAGCCCACGCGCGACATATAACAATTGTTAGCGACGCTGAGTGAGGTCCTCATTTATAAAGACACGATCGTGCTCTGTGTGCGTCTTGAGGTCCCGTCGTAAGGAATACAACTTTTGCCTTGCACGATAGCTGATGAATTTGGCAATGATGGGACGCGGTCGTCCACCACCCGGTTTTCCAGATCTGTGTGAGCGGTCGATTTCGCCTATAGATATATCAGCCCCCAAAGATTTGCACAGATTCATGACAATACTGTCAGTACTTTCTTTATCACTCTCCGGTATGCCAAAGATACGCAAGTTATTGCGTCTACTGTACTGTTCGCTGGCATCCGTCGTGTCTTTTAGAATGCGATTCTCGTTTTTTAGTTTCATGTTTTCTTTTTCTATGCATTCTATTCGTTTTGATAGACCATCCACTATCCCGGTGATTATTGTTTCGATCATAGTTTTCATTTGACATGAAAGAGCGTTTTTGATGGCCTCTTGGATGGTCTGTTTGATTGCCCTCATGGTGTTGTCGTCAAATGCAACATGACCAAAATTTTTAGTTTCGGCCATATTTTCAAATGTGTTATTAAAATTACAACTTGAATCGCTATTGACTCGATTCTTCTTCTGCTCACCTTGGTCTTCTGGAGTTAACAACAGGGAAATAGTCTTCTTTGTTTTAGCAGCAGTATTGGGGGTGGAAGCAATCTCATTATAGTATGGACACTTTCTAATTTGAACAGTATAGAATAGGTAATTATTGTGCGTTACAGCTTATATCTACACGTTTTGCACGATGTTCATTGCTGAAACGAGATCATGTGTTTCTTCTATATATAGTTTATAGCTATAAATAGTTTAAAGTTCAAAACTAAGACAGTTTACTCACGATGTTTACAGCTGATTTTAATCTTTATATCCACTGTTTTCACTTTTTATACGCCCGTATAAAATACGGGACGTATTATGTGAAACCCCTTGGCGGGCGGGCGGCGGGCGGAAGGCATCACTTTGTCCGGACTCTAATTCAAATTGTATTCATCCGATCTTCACCAAACTTGGTCAGCAGTTGCATCTAGTTGATATATAGGCCAAGTTCGAATATGGGTCATGCCGGGTCAAAAACTAGGTCATAGGGTCAATTAGTGCATTTTCAACGGCGCCACTTTGTCCGGACTCTAATTCAAATAGTTTTCATCCGATCTTCACCAAACTTGCTCAGAAGTTGAGTCTAGACAATATCTAGGCCAAGTTGGAATATGGGTCATGCCGGGTCAAAAACTAGGTCATGGGGTCACTTAGTGCATTTCAAGGATTTCATGGTGTCCGCTCTCTAAATGAAGTAGTTTTCACCCGATCTTCACCAAATTTGGTCAAAAGTTGTGTCTATATGATATGTAGGTCAGGTTTAAATATGGGTCATGCCGGGTCAAAAACTAGGTCACGAGGTTACTTAGTGCATTTCAAGCATTTAGCATGGTGTCCGCTCTCTAATTGAAGTAGTTTTCATCTGATCTTCACCTAATTTGGTTACAAGTTGTGTCTAGATGATATGTAGGTCAAGTTCGAATATGGGTCATGCCCGGTCAAAAACGAGGTCACATGGTGCATTTAAAGCATTTAGCATGGTGTCCGCTCTCTAATTGAAGTAGTTTTCATCTGATCTTCACCAAATTTAGTCAGATGTTACATCTAAATGATATCTAGGTCAAGTTCAAATATGGGTCATGCCAAGTCAATAACTAGGTCTTGAGGTCACTTAGTGCATTTCAAGCATTGAGCATGGTGTCCAAAACCTTCGAACGGGCGTATCTTGTGACAGTTTGGCACTCTTGTTTAAGATCATTAGACCATTCTAGATAACATATTGAATCATTTCACACCCAACAATTATTGGCAAATAATCACATCATTTGTGAAATATAGCAAATTCCAAGAGTCCGATATAAACACAACTAATATGTCCGCCACCTGAAGTGTTCAATCTTTCTTCTTAAGCTTAATATTTTTTTATCCTGCTATTAAACTTCTTTTAAGTGTTGATATCGACCAAATTAGTATTTATTAAATGAATACAAATAAATGAAATAAAAATAAATACATTAACATATGACTTTTTGTTTAACCACCAGTAAGCTATTTTTTGTTTCGAAAAGATGACACAAACAGTGCATTGATGTCTTAGGGGTACAATACCAGTTAAATCTTCTTCTTACAGGCGCTTTGTCGCAGAGCTTATTATGACAGGATGTTGAGCATAAAACCATGATTTTATTTTGAAAACACATTTTGCCGATTCTGTTTGGTATCAATTATAGATTGTTTATCGTAGGATGTTTTTTCTATGGCTGTCCGCACACTGGTTTACTTCAATCTTGTATTATATCTCTTAGCTGCTGATGTATGTCGCTGTCGTGTTAGAATGCACGTATTATATATGGACAGTGACTATATACACAAGTTAACTTAATTTAAAACATATGTAATTATTTACTAATCAATGAAACCTTTATTTTAATAATACGCTACTGATACAATTAATTAATAACATTATCACTTTGTCTATTTATCACATACTTAAATATACGCTTACATATGTACGTGTACCTCTGAAAATTATTTGACTAAAATATGCAATGCTTTTCATGTCTTAATGAATATGCCATGATTTCTTGGCATGATGATAATAAACACTGTATCTATCTATTTTACAACAAATTATCATTAAAATCGTAAATCCCAATATGATTGTCTATGAATGCCTGTTGATTGAAGAACTGTTCTAGACGTAAATAACCCAAGATTTAAAATAGTTTTATCAGTCATCACTGTCTCAACGCAGGATTGTGCAACATTATCGTATACTGGAATGCGTAACAAAATCATACATATCTTTAATTGAACCTTACAAGTTATGAGTTATCACAATTGTCGTGCTTTTCTTCAGCCTTATATAGTCATGGAATACCAACTGTTTTACTTTCTGTAGATTTATTTGTGTGCACACGTGTATATATAATGAGGATAACATCGGAGAAAACCGTAGTGTTTTTTTTTAATCCGAAAATCCGCGGTAACTCAAATTTGCTACCTAATTGAGTGTTTAATTTAATTTTTAAAACGTTTATGCATGTTTGTGTTGTATACAACTAATTACTGGTCTAACGTAAATGAATGACTACACATACACAGTTTACGCGAATATTAAGTTTTTCTTAATTAAAAATTGCAAGAACTCAGTAAGATATCAATTCTTGCTGTTTTTCAGAGATTAAAAATATTTATTCGTGAAGACATTTACAATAGTATTCAACGCAAAAATCTAAATAACTTAGCCTTACGATCCTTTGTTCTGCGATGTAATAGAAGCACTCACGCGACCCATCGCGTTTATTGAACTCATTAAATTGCAGTCCGCACATGCTTATCTGGGACGACACATTCCGCTTTTATAGAATTTTTCGTTAAAAGGAAGTCTCCTCTGAACAAAAGTCCAATGTAGGCGGAAAGAGTGGACCCTGATAAGCCTAAGCGGACTGCACAGGCTTACTTGGGACGTCTTTTCGCGCTCATACATTTAGCCTGCTTTTTTCATTTTATTTTTTTACTTTTACATGTGATGTTTATGTCTTGTTAAAGTAGGGAGTCATACGTTTGTGAATCGTAAGCACAGCGCAAGTGTATCATATTGTGTACAACAACACGGAACGGATATTATTATGTTGAATATACTATATGCTCATGATATTTAGGGTCCTTGGGATCAGTGTCATTTAATGTAAACATTCTACGCTAACATTAACCAGGCACTGATCATTATGCATGACTATATTAAAAACCATTATGAAAATATTAGATTTGTTTCTAAGTAATGATTTATTTTCAGTTTTAACATTATGTTTTTCTAGCAAGTTCCAGAAATGCGTATTATACCCCTTCGTTTTATTTCTGCTGTCATTATGCATACAATGCACTGAAATTCGTCAATTGTCTTGAAAAACAAATTACAATTGTATACATCTTTCGATTGTTATATATATAAATAAGGCCATGAACATGTGTTTAAATATTCAACGACACAACGTGTTTTGAAACCTACTGAGTAAACATGAGCTTAATAAATCAATTAGTGGATAAAATTTGATGCATTCATAATTTCTTAATGACTGTAGTAATTATGAAATTGAATTAATTAACGCCTACATACACATACCGCAACACAAAACAGTATAGTTATAATAATTAATTTATATAAGCTGGTATGTGGCTTAATTGAAGATGGCAATCCAAGTTAGCGTCTCCCCGATAACAAGACGTATCCACGGTAACATAGAGGTGACTTACACTCCTCTGTTTTTAAAAGCAATCCTCTTTTTTTTCTATCTTGTTCCCATGACATACTTACTCGAGGGAACGACTTACTAGCTCGTGGGAAAGAGTAAGCTACGTCATGGGAACGACTTATTTGGTCGACGGAACGAGATGGAAAAAAGAGGCGTGCAAAACTAAATAAAAGAAGAGTGCTATGCAAAAAAAGAGCGTTGCAGTAAATAAGAGTCGGACGTGTGACCGGGTGCCACATATAATGACCTATTTTTATATTCTGTTCATTATGAATTTGCACATGGAAAAACTGTTATGTATTATATACTTTGAAAAAAGTACAGTACGTTTTCATATTAAGTGATGTTTCGTTGTTTTTTGGTTAAATTTTGAATTTCAGCTTTTTATCACTTCTGTATGAAGCTCAATATGTCATGTCATAAATGATATAGTTGTATAAGATTACTAATTGTTTGAAATATTCGCTTTAATTCGTATTTTTTTTAAAGAATTATTTCGCATTTTGTAGCATGTTTTGATGAAAATGCCCTGAAAATACCGGTTAGGTCCAGAACAGACAATCCATGACTTAATACATTGTTTCCGATCCAGGTATAGTCAATTTTAATCATAGCCAGCAAGCAACAAAGCGCATTGTGTGTTTTGTACTCAAACTTCATCCGACCAAGGCGTGGTATCTATGTGACATCCTCAAACTCAGCCTATCAGATAGTGTGATATGGAGTTGGTATCCACCTGCCGATTGACATGTCCGATGAAAGAGTGAGCGGAAGCGATGTTTTGAAAGTGTTGAAATGGAAGATAGTCAACGAGGTTTTTATTTCAGTTTATTTTATTGCCATATTACAGTTCGAATCATATGATAAAAATAATGGAATTTATAAGTTTAAATTTAAGCATGGAGGATTCTTTGTCACAAACTGTTTAAATTGTTAAAATTAAATTCTTAAGAGGAAATTGGATATATATTACACAACTGTATTTTGCTATTTACAAACTTTTTAATTGCAGTTATCATTATGCTTTAAATATGTCCGACAGAATTGCAAACCCTTTTTGGGAAGATGTTTTAAAAAGCTTCTCACTTTATTGTAGTAAATTGGAAGTAAAAGCAGAAGAATTGTTGTATTATCCACTAGTTTATAATCCAAATATATTGATAGGAAATAAAAGTGTATTTTTTTTAAGTCATGGTTTGATGCTGGGATTCACTGTATAGGTGATTTATTATAAATGGAATATTTATTTCTGTTGATGAATTCAATACAATTTACAACTTGAAAATAAATTGTATTAATTATATAGGGGTGACCAGAACGAAAGATACATTTTTGAAACAAAATTTAATACCCTATCCTACCCAACAAATTATCAAACCCTTTTTGCGCCCATTATTACAACTAATATTAACAAAGAAATCTGGAGCAAAAAGACTATACACAATTTTAAATAAAAACATTAAACAACAATCAGTTAAAGCTAAATGGGGTATAAAACTCAATTCTATAATTAATGAAAATGAATAGAACTGCATTTTTGAACTACCCTTTTTAATAACAAATGATGTAAATGTACAATGGTTCCAATACGGAATAATTCATAGGATACTTGGTACAAATTGTTTTTTGGACAAAATGAAAATAACTGATGATCCATAATGTACCTTTTGCGAACAAAGTGAGGTAAATTTTGAACATTTATTCTGGGAATGTCAGATATCTAAAGCAATTATTGATGAAATGTTACAGATCAGAACAAAACATATCTTTATTTAACTCAGTTACAATTGCAACATATGAGTATACAGAACAATTTTCATATAAACATAATTTTCACATGACATGGTTAGATAAGATCTACTAAGAAAAATAAGTAACATACATTTTCCTAGGTAATGATTATTTAGGGAATTGGAAAGGGGGGTGGGTGTCCAGTTGATTTTTGACCTAGTTATTGGACTTTTACCTGGGCGTAGTACATTTTAAATGTATAGTCCCTCAAATATTGAAACAGACTATAGGTTATTGACAAGCGCGTGGAGAAGTAATTGACGGGTGACGTAAGCATGGTCACGTGAGTTAATCAGGTCAGTGTAACAGACATGAGAGTTGTGATGACATGTGCGATTCACGCTTGTTTAACAATTTTGGAGTTTTTTTTGTTTAAGCATGTGGAATAATCTTGTGATTTTTACCGGATATATCTGTGAACATTCATCAATGATTAACCAGAGCAAAGATCTATAATATATATTATAGATCTTTGACCAGAGGCACCACATTTGGACCTGTACATGGGGTGAGTTTAATATTCTCACGTAATTGATAATGTGTAGCAGTCTAGCTAGGATACTGCAGAAACTGGAGTTATGGTGTCTGTACAACAAAATTAATTGAACATGGTACAAAATATTACAACCTCGATATTGCAACAAAACAAACGGCGGCTGAATGCACAATAGGTAAAGAAAATTAGTACATGTAGTTCTTAATATGTGTCTTACACTATAACAAGGATGCACTGTTAAAAATACATGCTATGCATGCGCATAAGTTTAGGAGCAAAACTTAAATCAACAATAGTATCATAGAGGTATATTACAGCACTTGTAACTATAGGATTGTTGTAGTGCATAGGCACTTGAAAAGATGATCATGTTATACAACACAGTGTGACATTTTCTTGCATAAATTAAATCAACAAAAGTATAATAGTGGTATATTACAGCACTTGTAACTATAGGATTGTTGTAGTGCATAGGCACTTGAAAAGATGATCATGTTATACAACACAGTGTGACATTTTCTTGCATTGAGAAGTAAAATTAACTATGCGTATACAACTCAACTTATATAAT